>CM065591.1:22934263-23371763 GCA_033119425.1 Bufotes viridis
AAAGCGTTTGGGTTCATGGAGAACTGGGCCAACGTCTCTGTCGGTTACAGGCTCTACAGTAGGGACGGGCTGCACCTTAATGGGGAGGGTACAACTGCCCTGGGGGGAAAATGGTTAGACGGCTGGAGGAGCTCTTAAACTAGGATCTGGGGGGAGGGTGGGGGTCTTACTAAAAAGGGGCTAGATGGTGTAGATAGAAAGTGGGATATAAGAGGGGACAGTGGTTATTTAGTGGGGGCTGGGGTTAGTGAGGAAAGTAGGGAGAAGACTGGGCAGAACTATACACCAATGAAATATAGAACTGCTGATAACAAGAACCTGTTACATACAAACATCAACCAAAGTAACCAAAAAATCCCGGATAGTCACTTTACAGGTAATAGTAATTTCAAATGTATTTACAAATGCCAGAAGTCTAGCTAGCAAAATGGGGGAGCTGGAGGTTATAGTACTAGAAGAACTCATAGATGTAGTTGGTGTGGCTGAGACATGGTTGGACTCTTCACATGACTGGGTTATTAATATTGAGGGTTTTACACTATTTAGGAAAGACAGGTTCAATAGAAAAGGCGGTGGCGTGTGCCTGTATGTCAGGAGGGATCTGAAGACAAGTGTGAAAGAGGCAATTTTGGGTGAGGATGGTGAGGATGTGGAAACCTTATGGGTGGACGTTCAAAGGGATAAAAACACAGAAAAAATAATACTTGGTGTAATCTATAGACCCCCTAACATCACAGAGGAGATAGAAGCTAAACCAAATAGAGCGGCTGCACAGGCAGGTACAGTGGTCATAATGGGAGATTTTAACTTCCCAGACATTGACTGGGGTCATGATTCTGCCTCAACCGCAAAGGGGAGAAGATTCCTCAACTTGCTGCAGGACCACTTTATGGGCCAGTTTGTAGAAGCTCCCACCAGGGCCAATGCTCTGTTGGATCGGGCAATTTCTAATGATGCAGAGCTTGTTGGAAATGTTACTGTTGGAGAAACACTAGGTAATAGTGACCACAATATAATTATATTCGCCCTAAACTATAAGAAGCAAACTCTGTCAGGCAGAGCAAAGACACTGAATTTAAAAAAGGCTAATTTCCCTGGGTTGAGGGCAGCATTTCAGGGCATAGACTGGGAGCAGCTACTGTCACATAATAACACTGAGGATAAATGTATTACTTTAGGTAACAAGTATAAACGGCTAAAATTAAACCCACCCTGGCATTTCAGCTACTGTAAAAAGGGCAATAAAAGACAAAAAAAGGGCATTTAAAAAGAAAAAATCTGAGGGGTCAGATATAGTGTTTGAAGATTACAAAAGGCTTAATAAAATCTGTAAAAAGGAGATAAAAGTAGCAAAAATACAAAACAAACAGCAGGTAGCAAAAGAACAAAACAAATCCCCAAAAATTCTTTAAATATATAAATGCTAAAAAACCGAGTAGGTAGGTCCCCTAAATAAGATAAGGAAAAGGCAGAGTTACTAAATGTTTTTTTTATCTCTGTATATACAAAAGAAGAGAAAGGAGCTGCTATCTGTGGTGCTGGGGCTGTTAGTACATCCAGTAATATGCTCAATTGGCTAACTGTAGATATGGTTCAAGATAAGTTAAATAAGGTAAATGTGAACAAGGCTCTGGGTCCTTCAAAGGTAATTATACACCAGTTAGCTTAACTTCTGTTGTGGGAAAAAATGTTTTAAGGACTCTAAAGGGACTATATACAGGAGTATGTGACTGTAAATAATATTATACGTGACAATCAACATGGGTTTACCAAGGACAGAAGTTGTCAGAAGTTGTTATGAGGAGGTGAGTAGTAGCCTGGACAGAGGGGTGGACAGAGGGGCGGCTGTGGATGTAGTGAGGTGAGTAGAAGCCTGGACAGAGGGGCGGCTGTGGATGTAGTGAGGTAAGTAGAAGCCTGGACAGAGGGGCGGCTGTGGATGTAGTGAGGTAAGTAGAAGCCTGGAAAGAGGGGCGGCTGTGGATGTAGTGAGGTGAGTAGAAGCCTGGACAGAGGGGCGGCTGTGGATGTAGTGAGGTGAGTAGAAGCCTGGACAGAGGGGCGGCTGTGGATGTAGTGAGGTGAGTAGAAGCCTGGACAGAGGGGCGGCTGTGGATGTAGTGAGGGTGAGTAGAAGCCTGGACAGAGGGGCGGCTGTGGATGTAGTGAGGTGAGTAGTATCCTGGACAGAGGGGTGGCTGTGGATGTAGTGAGGTGAGTAGAATCCTGGACAGAGGGGCGGCTGTGGATGTAGTGAGGTGAGTAGAAGCCTGGACAGAGGGGCGGCTGTGGATGTAGTGAGGTGAGTAGAAGCCTGGACAGAGGGGCGGCTGTGGATGTAGTGAGGTGAGTAGAAGCCTGGACAGAGGGGTGGCTGTGGATGTAGTGTTTATGGATTTTGCAAAGGCTTTTTATACTGTCCCTCATAGACATTTAATAGGTAAAGTAAGGTCTATAGGCTTGGAAAGTATAGTTTGTAATTGGAATTGAAATTGAAAACTGGCTGAAGGACCGTGTCCAGAGAGTTGCGGTCAATGATTCCTATTCAGAATGGTCTCGGTTATAAGTGGTGACCCCAAGGTTCAGTGCTGGGTCCCTTATCATTTAATTTATTTATTAATGATATCGAGGACGGGATTAATAGCACCATTTCTATTTTGCAGATGACACTAAGCTGTGTAGTAATGTGCAGTCTATGGAAGATGTCCATAAAATACAAGCTGAATGGGACACTCTGAGTGATTGGGCATCAACTTGGCAAATGAAGTTCAATGTGGATAAATGTAAAGTTCTGCATCTTGGTAGTAATAATCTCCATGCTTCATATGTCCTAGGTGATGTAACACTGGGAGAGTCACTTGTAGAGAAGGATTTGAGTGTGCTTGTGGATGGTAGATTAAATTACAGGATACAATGTCAATCAGCTGCTTCTAAGGCCACCAGGATATTGTCATGCATTAAACGAGGCATGGACCTGCGGGGCAGGGATGTAATGCTACCACTTTACAAAGCGTTGGTGCGGCCTCATCTGGAATATGCAGTTCAGTTCTGGGCACCAGTCCATAGAAAGGACGCACTGCAGCTGGAAAAAGTACAGAGGAGAGCGACTAAACTGATAAGAGGCATGGAGGGTCTTAGTTATGAAGAAAGAATTAAAGAATTGAATTTATTTAGTCTTGAGAAGAGACGTCTAATGGGGGACATGATTAACCTATACAAATATATAAATGGGCCATACAAAAAATATGGTGAAAAACTGTTCCATGTAAAATGCGCTCAAAAGACAAGGGGGCACTGCCTCCGACTGGAGAAGAAAAAGTACAGTCTCCAGAAGCGTCAAAGCTTTTTTACCGTAAAAAATGTGAAGCTGTGGAATAGTCACCTCAAGACGTGGTCACAGCAGGAACAGGGGACAGTTTTAAAAAAGGTTTAGATGAATTCTTAAAAGTAAATTACATGAATTCCTATGAAAATGTGTAGAAATCGCATCTGAGATTCGCGTCCCCTCCGATCCCATGGTTGAACTTGACGGACTTATGTCTTTTTTCAACCGTATTAACTATGTAACTATCTATATATCTATCTATCTCCTATCTATCTAGCTATCTATCTATTAGTGTTGTTGATCGCAAATATTCTAATCGCGAATTTTTATAGCAAATATCGGCACTTCAAGAATTCACGAAAATCTAGAATATAGTGCTATATATTCAGAATCGCGAATATTCTATTTTTTTTTTGTCCATCAGTACTACTGCTTCTTGCTTGTGGGCCAATGAGAAGGCTGCAATATCTTTGTCTGAGCTTAGCAACATCCCTAGCAACCAATAGGAAAGTTGTCTACCCCTTACTATATAAGAACCTCCCCAGCAGCCATTTTCTGCCGTTTATTACAGTTCTGAGAGAGACATCAGTGTCATTGCTGTGCTCTGTGCTTTCCTGTGTCATCTGGATCCTTATTTAATTACATTGGATAGTTAGTTAGCTCATATATATAATACAGATAGTCAGTGGGAGATAGTCAGTGTAGGTTAGATGGTGATATAATGTAGCTGATAGGTTCCAGTGCAGGGTGTTAGGTAGTGCGATAGGGATTACTGTGCTGTGATAGGGATTACTGTGCTGTGATAGGGATTAGTGTCTCTGTTAGACACAGTGCTGTGATGTCACAACAATACTTAGTGCACCAATCAGTAATATCTACTCAGACCTGATAAAATGTGAAGTTGCACGTATTGCGCAAAAAAAATGTGCATCATTAGTGCCGATTTCGCAATTGCGAAAATAATGACGAGATCACGGATTCTAGAATTCGCAAATTTATTGTGAATATTATGAGAAAAATTTGTGAAATATCGAGAAAACGAATATTGCCTATGCCACTCATCACTATCTATCTATCTATCTATCTATCTATCTATCTATCTATCTATCTATCTCATATCTATCTATTTATCTATCTGTCTATTTAGTATCTATCTCATACACTGACGAGTAAAAGGGTAACAATGTTTAGAGCGTTTGACTTTCAGGCTCCATATCTCGCCATCCACCGGACCACCACAGCTTCAGCTTATAGACAATCGTCTCGGCTATCTGATCCATAAATTGGACTTGCAGCGATTTAGCATATGATTAGTTCTGCAGAGTCTTCTCATGTAACTGCATTGTTACTGTTTTGCTCCTAAAATTCAAAATTGTAATTTTTATTATTTTATTAGCATTTTGTAAATCCACCTTTGGCTGAATCCTTCTGGGCATGTTCTCCATCAGATTCAAGCATGTCTCGACTGAAATCTGTTCCCAGGTCTCTTCTATATGTTCCCAATGTAGTTACATACGACTCACTTGGGTACGAATACAGCTTTTTCTTCAACTCTATCTACAAATGTTTGATTGGGTTGAAGTCTGGGGACTGTGGGGGCAAATCCAGCACCTCAACGTCATTGTCATTAAACCATTTCTTCTCTAATCTGGACGTATGCTCGGGGTCATTGTCCTGCTGTGACACTATGTCGTCCTTTTCATACCCATAGTACTCGAGTGTACAAAGCAACTCTTCTTGTAGGATCCTCACATATAGCTCAGCATTGAGACCACCATCGATCCTGGTCAAGTGTCCAACACCTTTGGCTGTGAAACAACCTCATATCATCAGACTTCCTCCATCGAACTTGACAGATCCTTCAATTTCTCGATCCGTTAGCCCCCTTTTCCCTTCCAGTCCCATTTGCACCTATCAGACACCTGTGTATTGACTTCCAAATTACAGATCACCCGTTTCCAATCTTCTACTGTCCACCGTTCGTACATTTTTTGCAAACTCGAGCTGACGCTTCTTATGATGATATTGAAGTGGAGGCTTCTTCACCTGTTTTCAGGCCACCATTCCAGACTTGTGTAATGCACGTCACTTGCATGGACGTCTGTGATCTCACTATTAGAAAGCATACGAGCCGCCTCCACTGCCATGTTTGTCACCCCAGAACTGACAGACCCCGTGATGAGCCGACTTGTTGACTCCGATATTTTGCCTGGACGTCAACCTCCTGGGTTTGGAATCGATGGATGGACTTTATTTCCTATTCTTCCAGCTGTCATGGCCTCACAGGCCATGGCTGTCATGGCCGCAGTTTTTTTTGTGTCTCTTTTCTTGGGAAATCTTCTTCATGGCTGCTCCTGGATTCGAACAGTGACCAAATAACACACTGAGCTATTAGGGAACGTGAGAACAGGTTGATAGATATGATATAGATAGATAGGAGATGGATAGATAGATAGATAGATAGATAGATAGATAGATAGATAGATAGAAGAGAGAAAGATAGATAGATAGATTTATATACCGGTATATCTATCTGTCTATCTTCTATCAATCTATTATCTATCTATCTCATATCTATCTATCAATCTCATTATCTATCTATCTATCTATCTATCTATCTATCTATCTATCTATCTATGTCATGTGAGGTAGGAATGAGTGCAGCCCTAAACAGGAGCCAAGAGATCACATCAATACAGGGGGTAGAACCTGGTCAGAGACAAATACAAGCCGAGGTCAAAAGGTAGAAGTCGCACATACAGGAATTACTAGATCTGAAAAAAGACGAATCACAGGCAACCTGTAACCAGCAGGTTACTTGTTTAAATAAGTCCTCTTGATGGTTCATGTGACGTGGCCAGCGCCACATGACCCATCTCCCGCATCTCAGTACAGCTGAGCAGCGACTCATTAATATCAGTGCTCAGTTCCCCACCTGCTCGTTGTCTAGGGGACAGAGGATGCTGGACACGCTGAGGAATCGCACGCGTCCGGGTCCTCCCCGCTCCCTTGTCACCATGGAGAGGCCGCCTCTTCGCTCCTCCTTACTAGCAGGATGGCTGTGGCTTCAGGGGAAGAGAGCGTCGCCGGCTACCTGTTACAATCGTTGGTTCCTCATTACATTCATTACATTCCCTACATCCACGAGGGGCCACCGGACCCATATTCACTGGAGACGTGGGTGGGTTAAATGGAATCTACTCACCAGCCTTGTAGCATGTATTTTACTCGCTAGAACCAAAGACCTTTCTTCGGAACCAAAATCTTTCCAATGAACTAAATATTGCAAAGAATTATGCACCTTCCTCACATCAAGGATTCTAGAAACCTCAAATTGTAGTTGACCAGCAACCTTCCTGTGCAGGAGATATAAGCGACACATACTTTTTGAGTAAAGCTTTGTGAAAAACATTATGATTGCGAAAGGAGTCGAGTAACCGTAACTTAAAAGACACTGGGTTAATGAGGTCAATAATCTCATAAGGACCAATAAATCGAGGTGCAAATTTACCCCAAGGTACCTTCAGACTCAAATTACTGGTAGATAACCACAGCTTGTCTCCCAACCCAAAATCTACCCCTCGAGAACGCCTGTTGTCAGCATTCATATTTCTGAACCTCCTGGGCTTTTTTCAGGTTCGACTGAACCTGGGCCCAGACTGTGCACAGTTCTTTAGCCACTAAATCAGCTTCAGGAATCTAAGAGGAAGACGGCGAAAATGAGCTAAAACGTGGATAAAATCCAAGATTACAACGGAAGGGAGACATACCAGTAGACGAGTTCACCTGATTATTAATGGCGAATTCAGCCAAGGACAAATATTTCACCCAAAGATGTTGATTGTTGGAGACGTAACACCTCAAATACTGTTCCAGAGACTGATTTAGACGTTCAGTTTGACCGTTGGTTTCCGGGTAAAAGGCTGAAGAAAAAGACAGAGAGATATTAAATTTATGACAAAAGGCCCTCCAAAATTTTGAGACGAATTCAACGCCTCTGTCTGAAACTACATTCTCCGGAACTCCGTGTAGACGTGTTACATGATCCACAAAAAGGGAAGCTAGAGTCTTAGAATTGGGTAACTTTGCCAGAGGGACGAAGGAGACGCCGAGGGTCTAATATGTCCTTTTTGTAGGCTCTCCTTCAAGTTGTCCCTCATAGACTTCCGTTCCGGACTGGACAAATTATAAATACGACCCCTAGGGTACGTAGATCCCGGAATAAGATTAATAGCACAGTCATATGGTCTATGAGGGGGAAGGAAATCAGCCTTGGACATGGAAAAAACATCAGCAAAGTCACTAATGTATGTGGGAAGAGAGTTTGACTCCGCAGTGACTCCAGCCTGAATCACAGGTAGACAGCATGAATCACATTTCACCCCCCACTTCTCTAATTCACCCATGGACCAGTTGATGAGGTAAAGGTATACCGAAAAGTAAATTCTTTAGAATCAAAAAAGACGTACGCTCCGTATGACAGGCCCCCACAGTCAAGGTCACAGGTACAATAATCTACTGTCCCGCCCACTAAACGTGTGGAATCAATAGCAATCATATCAATGGGATTAGCCAGACACAACATGGGCACACCAAGGGAAAGAGCAAAATGATGGTCAATAAAATTAGAAGCGGACCCAGAATCAATAAGTGCCTTCCCAGAACCCTTAGTAGAGCCAAAAGAAATAACCACCGGTAACCATACTTTCTCTTTAACCACCTTGGGGAGTACGTCATCCTTCTGGGCGTCAGGACGTGGAGATCTCTTGGAAGGAGGAATTTTCAGACATTACCGTAACCGGTGATCCGATTCTCCGCAATAAAAGCAGGCACCCTTTTGACGTCTCAGATTCCTCCTGGTCATTCAGAGCTGCATGGGCTCTTCTGAATGATTGTCCAATTGGACTCTCAAGGGCGAGGAGTCAGGTTTCGCCGCCACCTGTCAAAAAAATGCTTCTTATCCCCTGAAAAACGATCAGGCTGCTTAACATGAGGTTTAAGATTCTGAGCGGAGGAGGCCACTACAGGTGGGGCCTGACGCAATTCCTGCTGCTGTAGCCTCCCCACTATGTACCTGATTCGTAAGGACTCGCATAGGGTCCATGGGTTTAGGTAAGGCCTGTGATTCTGTCATGTGAGGTAGGGATGAGTGCAGCCCTAAACTCCTCCCACACCTCTATCCCTACCTACTTGCACGGTCCGTCCTAACTGACGGTGTACAACTGGGCGCAGTCCCTAGCTTACATACGTGCAGGGTCCTAACGAAAGGAACAACACAGAGCGTACAAAATAGTGAGACAGATCACACAGAAGCAAGCTTCCCAGGCCGGCACAGAATAGCAATAGAAGCAATGGGCCAAGGTCAAGGATAGGAGGGTACACAAGCACACAATAAACTATAATGCCAAGTGAGTACAAGCCAAGGTCAAAAGCCAGGAGGTCGCATCAGTACCAGGGGTAACACCAGGTCAGGGTCAAAAACAAGCCGAGGTCAGGAGCCAAGAGATCACATCAATACAAGGGGTAGAACCAGGTCAGAGACAAATACAAGCCGAGGTCAAAAGGTAGAAGTCGCACATACAGGAATCACTAGATATGAAGTAAGACCAATCACAGGCAACCTGTGGCAAGCAGGTTACCTGTATAAATAGGTCTTCTTGATGGGTCATGTGACGTGGCCAGCACCACATGACCGATGTCCCGCATCTCAGTACAGCTGAGCGCCGACTCAATAACATCAGCGCTCAGTTCCCCAGCTGCTCGTTGTCTAGGGGATGGAGGACACCCGCCACGCTGAGGAATCATGCACGTCCGGGTCCTCCCCGCCCCCTTGTCACCATGGAGACGAGGATGCCGGCCGCGTCTTTGCTCCTCCTCACTAGCGGGATGCCGGTGGCACTGCATATACATAATGTGGGTAGACTATGGTAGAATTATTTGGGCATGTCTTGGCACTATGTGGCAGTATCATGTGGGGGTTGGCGGTATTATTTAGGCACAGTTTTATGTGGCCACAGTAATATTGAGTATTGGCTGCTATCTGCCATGATGACGTGACCCCTGGGATGATCCCTCCACCCGGTACACTGAAATACAAGGGCCCTTCCAGAGTTCACAGTGGGGAGGGAGGATATATTGGTGTATACACCCATTCCCTTAAAGGGGTGATTCAGGATTTTCGACTAGACCATGACTATAAAATCGGTTTGGGTCTGACCCCTGAAATTGCTGCTGATCTACAGAATCACGGGGCCATAGCACTCACTGGAGCCCCATACAGGTGTGGTACTGTAGCTATACCTCAGTGCGCCGAATCGCAGTTCCAGGGGCAGCCACATTTGTATGGATGTCGCTGTGACTCAATCCTAAGTGATCGGTTCCTCCTATCGGTGGAAGCGCAATGATCTTATGTTAGAAAATCCTGGAGAATCCCCCGTACATCGGTCAGTCTTTTAATTCGGCGTTGATATCGGCCATGATCCGGGTGAAGCTCATTGAGAAGAGACTTGACGGAGAGCGATCAGAACCTCGTACTCTGCGCCGCCTCTGACAGATCAGCAGGAATCTGAAGTGATAATAGAATTATCCGCACTCACCCATTCGCGTACTTGACAAACTTTTATTTTTATGTGACGTTCCTCCACAGACGCTTAAAAATTTCACATTTTCTGTAACAACCGCTGACAATTAATTACCGTACTACCCGTCCCAGGGGAAGCACCGCCGGGGAGGATGTGTACTCTGCTTTATGTGTGTGATATGCCGAGCGTACTACATAACAGTAAATGTGTCATCTCAAGGCAACTTCCTTGATTTTTAAGCACCAAGAAAAAAAAAAAAGGATTTTTATGGTTTTCTAGATGTTTAACTTGCTGGAGCTCCTTATTAAAGGGTTTTTCCACAAAATAATTAGGTAAAGACAGCACATCCCGCTGCTGGAACCTGCAACGATCAGCTGTACACGGCGGTTCTTCATTTCTCTACAGCGCCTCCACAGGGGAAACAAAGTATTACACAGTTACCACTGAAATCAATGGCCTTTTTATATAAAGCATGGATGTATTGGGTCCTCCAGAAGAAGAGACACTCTTGGCAGCAAATCAGATTGCCCTAACAGGGTAATTAAAAATGTATTTCTAACTTAGAAACATTATCACATTGCGAAGGATTAGTATAGTTAAAGGGGTTATCCAATCCCTATAATGACCCCCAGAATGCCCAGGCCCCCTCGTGTAGAGCATACTTACCTGCTCCCCGGCACGGCCTTTGTCGCATCTCCCCATCGCTCGGAAAAAAAACATCCGTTGGCGGGGGAGCAGCCAATAACAGGCCGCGACGGCGACCAGCCTCCCTAGCGTGGCGGATGTTGGTGGGGAGGCTGGTCCCCATTGTGGCCTGCTATTGGCTGCTCTCCACGTCGCTGGATGTTTTGATCCGAGTGATGGGGAGATGCAGGGATGCGGGTGCCAGGGAGCAGGTAAGTATGCTCTACAGGAGGGGCCCGGGCATTCTGGGGGTCATTATAGGGATTGGATAACCCCTTCAAGTGACAATCCCATGAGCGCGGTAATGTTGAGCCCCTTAATTCATTCCAGTGACTGATGTCACAGTAGGGAACGGTGAACCATGAACCACCCGTCCCACTGTCCCTACCCGCTTACATGATCCGTCTTATGGGACAACCAGGAGCGAAAAATCACCCGGCCTGGTTTTCCTGATGAACGGACGTCGACGGTGCTGCCTGCAGAGAAGTTCACCCGCCGGCCCCCAGAAAGACCTGACAACTGACATCACATATTGAAGTTGTTTACTTTTTCCTTTTTTTCCCATTCGGCCCAGACCACCATGATGACTTCTTCCAGCCACAATTTGTTTACAATTAAGAAATCTTTGGCTTCTCTTTTTTTCTGCGTCTTTCCTACTTTTTTCCAACCTATGCAAGCTGCCCATTCTGATGATACCCCAATTTCCTATTAATGTTCCATTTGCCCCCATTATTATACCTGCTGTGTTGTGCAGCGCCACAAAATACTGTACTTCAAATATAAGGGTGTCAAAAATATCGTTCCCTCCCCCTGTAAAAAGACAGCATTCCTGAAGACACTTGTGCCGGATAGATAGTGCCCAGATAAGGCTGAGCGTACTCCTTCGGGGCAATTTTCTTTCTATGATTGCATTTTATTCATCATTAGGGGCTAAAAATTATTCAATAAATCATTGGTCTTTAGTTAAAATATTGAGCCATTCTGTCACAAAGGGTTAACTGTTTTTCTAGTTTTGTGCATCCTACTTTCATTTTCACTTTGTGCCTGTCATCACCCTTATCTCTAAATTATTAAGGGTATAAACACTAATTTAAGCCACATTCTTATCATTAAGATAATAACGGCGCTATAATGAGTGTTTATAAGGTCAGAGAGCAGAGATAATGTGAGCCGTCAGCTCCCTGTCCGACGGAGCTGCGAGAAAATTCAGATCCTGCTATTAGGGCATCTCAGTTCTGTACAGAGAAAAGGGCTCCATATTTTCACTAAAGACCAACTGAAAAAAATATTTTTTAGCTCATGAGTAGAATGCAATAATAAAAAAACAATTGCCCCCAAAGTTGTACAGGGCCTTTAAAATTCATTTCAATTCAGATACAAATCGAATTGGAGAGAGATGGAATTTTTGGATGATTGCCCCTCAATAACTCTCTCTATAAGGAGGCGTAGGTTGCCTTAACACTTGGCGGAAAATTCCGTCAGATAATTTGCAACATAAAGATTTCGTTAGGTTAGGGATTTTGGGAAATGTTACCCTTTAAGAGCTTGGCAGATGACGGAGCTGTAAGTGCATTTGAGCGGAGTTCCCACAGAGTCACACGGATGTACGGAGCACTTATCACTTTATAACGGTTACAGGAAGATGAGAGGAAAACATTGCCTCCTCTTCGAAAACAGATATTTCTAGAGGGAAAACTGATCCGTCCACTGCACTAACTTGTATCTTCTGAACACTAGGACCATTGTCTGTCCTGATCTTGGGATCATGCTTATTTCCAGATTCCTGCTGACCTACAGTCATTAGTCAAGGCTAAGTGGACACTGCACCAATGATACAGGAGGAGGGTTATCAGTATCTATCTATCTATCTATCTATCTATCTATCTATGTATCTATCTATCTCCTATCTATCTATCTATCTATCTATCTATCTATCTCCTATCTATCTATCTATCTATCTATCTATCTATCTATCTATCTATCTATCTCCTATCTATCTATCTATCTATCTATCTATCTCATATCTATCTATCTATCTATCTATCTATCTGCCTATCTATCTATTGTTTTATCTATCTATCTATCTATCTATCTATCTATCTATCTATTATCTATCTATCTATCTATTGTTTTATCTATCTCCTATCTATCTATCTATCTATCTATCTACAGTTTATCTCATATCTATCTATCTATCTATTATCTATCTATCTATCTATCTATCTATCGTTCTATCTATCTAGAATCCATGACTACAGTAAGGTTTGCAGACCAATGGTTTTACCCTATTTATACTTATTATATTTCCATTTGAGCAATATCCGGTTTATGTATAGATACATTTTACATAAAAACTTGAACCAGGATAGGTAATGGGTCTGCTTTTTATCTAGAAACAGCGCCACTTTTGTCCATGGGCTATTTCTGGTACTGCAGCTCACTCCTTTCTCTCCAGGTTTCCCTCTGGACTTTCTTCAGATACAATGTTACATTGAGGTGATACATGGGATTATATATGATTACATGGAGGACACACTTAGGGTACTTTCACACCAGCGTCAAAGTTTTCCGGTACTGAGTTCCATCCCAGGGGCTCAATACCGGAAAAAAACGCTTCAGTTTTATCCTAATGCATTCTAATTGGAGAGCAATCTGTTCAGTACGCATCAGGATCTCTTCAGTTCAGTCCCTTTATGGTATTGGGCCGGAGAAAATACCGCAGCATGCTGCAGTATTTTCTCAGGCGAAAATTCCGGAACACTTGCCGGAATGCTGGATCCGGCATTAATTTCCATTGAAATATATTTATGCCGGATCCAGTACCAAGTATTTTCCGGAAAAACTGTCCCGTTTTCCCGGTTTGTGCATGTGCAGACCTTTAAATCTGTGAAAAAATAAATACCGGATCCGGTTTTCCGGATGACAGCAGAGAGACGGATCCAGTATTGCAATGCATTTGTTGGGCTACTTTCACACTTGCGTCGTGAGGAGCCGGCAGGCAGTTCCGTCGCCGGAACTGCCTACCGGATCCGGAAATCCGCGTGCAAACGGAAAGTATTTGTAGACAGATCCAGATGCGGATCCGTCTAACAAATGGAAAAATTTTTTTTTCTTTTTGCATTTTTAAAGGTCTATGCATGCGCAGAGCAGAAAACCGGATCCGTTTTGCTAAATCACTTGCATTAATGCATTTCAATGGGAAATAATGCCGGCAGGTGTTCTGGAATTTTGGACGGAGAAAATACCGCCGCATGCTGCGGTATTTTCTCCGGCCAGATACGTAAGAGGGACTGAACTGAAGACATCCTGATGCGTACTGAGCGGATTGCTCTCCATTCATGGGGATAAAACTGATCAGTTTTTTTCTGGTATTGAGCCCCTAGGACGGAACTCAATGCTGGAAAACTTTAACACAAGTGTGAAAGTAGCCTTAGACGGATCCGGATCCGGAAACAAATGCTATCCGTTTGTATTCGGATTTCCGGATCTGGCAGGCAGTTCCGGCAACGGAATCCTCTAGCGCAAGTGTGAAAGTGCCCTAATATGATTATTTCTGACCTCTGTCTTGTAGGAACCACCGCAGACTTTGGCGGAGTATCGATGCCTGGATGTACCTGAAGATGGCGCTGGTTTGGGATTGTTAGTACTTCTGCGGAGCTGTAAGCGGTAAGGAAAACTGCGCCTATTAATTTATTTTGGAAGCTCAGTACAATCCCTTTTTGTCAGAAAGGTCCTCCAGCAATAATCCGATCGCAGGGCATCTCATTGCTGGAACCCGCAGGAATCGACTGAAGTGTTCAGTTTCCCTGCAGCGCCCCCGCAGGTGAAATTAAGTATTACACTGTTCCCATTGAAATCAATGAGCTGTCCATATAAGGCATGGATATGTTGGGTCCTCCAGAGCAAGAGACACCCTTGACGTTTTTTTCTGCTCTGAGACCCCCCTCTATTAACCCTTTGTTGGAAAATGGGTTTTCTAAACTAGATAACAATAATGTTGATATTTTCTCATATTGGTGACGTCCAAATTAGGGTTCACGTGGAAGACGAACGATGGCCATTCACCTTCAACAGCTGTCAGCTAGTCTTCCTGACCCCCCACATGCAAGCTCAGTTTGGCTGAGCATGCATGTGTTCTCAAAGGAAAGGGACTGACTAGAGTGGGTGGGACTGTGGTAGCAGAGCTGGATGAGCTTCGCGCGGGCTGTTGTTTGGTGGTGAATAGCAGACGATAAGAGCGCACATCAGCAGATTAAAGGGGGTGTCCGACCAAAAATGAAAATTGAGCAGAGAAGATTAAAAAAGAGTCACTCATCTTATGAAGGTTCGGCCGATCCAGCATCCTCCGCCCCAATTCCTGAGTACCAGTCACGTCATCACGGAGCCTCTTCAGTGACACGTGACTGCTGAGGCCAGTGACTGACTTCAACAGTCAGGTGAGCGGGAACGGCACGTCATCACTTCTGGCCCATCAGAGGATGGGAGCCATGGTGCTGGATCGGTGGGACCTTCATCAAGTGCGTGTCTCCTTTTTATTCTTTTATACACCCTGCTTATTTTTAGTTAACAGTTAGACAACCCCTTTAATAATGTCGGGGGTAAGGATGGATCTGATCTGAGGAATGGAGGATGTGTCGGGCCCCATTATAAGTTTGCAGCCTCCTCACAGCGCCGTGCATTGGATAGTGGCTGTTCTTAGTATTGCAGCCCAGGCCCATTCACTTGAATAGGACTGAGCCGCACACAGGTCATGTGACCGATTCATTTTCCACTATACTTTTCATAACAATCCCTCTCAGAATCTCTGCTTGCTGTCATACTATGGCAACCTTCATTGTTTACTTCCATTGAATACAAATCCTCCCAGGTCATGTGGTTACACCGTATGCCTCTGAGTTGTTCTGTTCGCCTACAACTCCCAGCATGCTCCGTTTACTTCTGGGAAAGTGCAGAGAACAGTGTGCATGCTGGGAGTTGTACTTTCGCAAACCTCTGGAGCACTGGAAGTTGTTGACCCCTGGCCCATCATATCACCAGGGCTTTAACCCTTTCAAGACTGGTGATTTTCCGTTTCTTCGTTTTCGTTTACTCCCAAAGCCATAACTTTTGCGGGACAAGATGCGCTTTCTAATGGCGCCAGAACATCGATCGCATACATTAGTCCCTGGTGCCTGCTGCTTAAGACTGCTGTAAAGTTTCGTGGGGCGGTCTGGAAGGGGTTAAAGGGATTTTCTGAGTGTTCAGACCCCCACAAATCGGATACTGACGATTGGAATGACAGCAAGCAGAAGTATTGAAATATAAGCAGAGCCATTTTCACAAGAGCGAGTTTTCCACGCGGGTGCGATGCGTGAAGTGAATGCACAGCACCCGCACTGAATCCTGACCCATTCATTTTAATGAGGCTGTGTACATGAGCGTTTTTTTTTACCCATCATTTCTGCGTTGCATGAAAATCGCAGCCTGTTCTAGATTCGGCGTTTTTCACGCAGACCTGGCCCCAGAAGTGAATGGGGCTTCCGTGAAAAATGCATTGTAGTCCATATGTAATGCATTTTTCACGGATGGATTTTTTTTTATCACGCACGTGAAAAACGCATCAAAACTGATTGCACCCACGTGGAAAACACTGAACAACTGAACGCAATCGCAGACAAAATGGACTGATCTTGCTTGTGAAATAGTTGCGAGTTTCACTGGACGCACCCTGAAAGAATCGTTCATGTGAAAAAGTAGAATAGTTGGCCAATGCCAGGAAGCAGAGCTGAAGTGTAAAGCACATTGGGGGTAGGGTTGTTTTGAATTTTCAATACCCAATCGATACTTTTGTCTGGTAACAACCTTTTTTCGATACTAGGAGAACAAGGATCACGCTGCTGTCAGCGCGCTCCGTGTTCTCCTCAGCAGCACAGGGAAGAAGGAGGCACTCTCTCCCTCCCCCTGTGCTGCCGCTGCCACCGATGAGACGAGAGCGGCGGGCGCACTGCGCCACCAATGATAACTAATGTTTAATACAAATCCAGGAGGCGGGTTCTGGCGGGGAGCTGCGATCAGCGGCAGTTAACCCCTCAGGTGCCGCACCCGCCTCCTGTATTAAATGTTAATTTTATCATTGGTGGCGCAGTGCGCCCCCTCCTCTCCTCCTCCCCAGTATTAAAATCATTGGTGGCGCAGTGCGCCTCCCTCTCCTTGACCCCCCCCAGTATTGAAATTATTGGTGTAATCCTGAGGCTCCGATCGGTTACCATGGCAGCATGGATGCTACTGAAGCCCTGGCTGCCATGGTAAGCTCCCTGCTGCTGTGTGCACAAAGCCCAGGGCAGCAGGGAGAGTGTGAGATCCTATTCACCCTAATAGAGCTCTATGTGGGGGAATAAGACAAGGGATTAAAAGTGCCCAGGGTCTAGCCCCTAAGGGGGAAATAGTTATTCAATAAAAAGTAAAAAAACAAAAACAAAAAAAAAAAAAAAAATATTAAGTATAAATCCCCCCCTTTCCCAATTTTACAGATAAAATATATAAACAATAAATAAACATATTACATATCGCCACGTCCGAAAAGTCCAAACTATTAAAATATTTTTAAAAAATCTCCTATGCGGTGAAAGCCGTAACAGAAAAAAATTAATAAAACTGCACGAATCGCCATTTTGTCACCTTTTTGTCCCTCCAAAAAATAGGATCGGACAGTTCTATTATAGGCCGGACGTTCCATAAAATGCGGAATGCACGCGGCTTAGTTGTCGTTTTAATTTTTTTCTCGTGGTATCGAATGGTATCGAGTATCGCAATCCTTTTTTATAGTATTGAAACCTGAAACAACCCTATTACAAACTGTGGCATGGTCCAAGTCATGAGATGGACTTATGACTCCAGCAGACCACACTGAGCGCTGCCATTGAGCTGGAGTCTCAGGGCCAGAGAGACGCCAAGAGACGGCGACCCACATAGAAACGTGACAGTGGGGGCGCCATCTTGATTTGCGCCATACTCTACGCCGCTGTGCCTTTAACTAACGATCAGACGTTGCGAGGTGCAGACAGACCGACAAACAAGATAATAATATTATTAGAGGAGAAGAAACCCTCCGAGCCTGGAAATGTGGCTGAAATTTAATCCATCTGTGCAAAACAGCAAATTTCCAGCTCACCTCACCCGACCCCGCCGCACCATCTACGCAGAATTAGCCCTTGTTTCACACAAAATTAAAAATGACGAGAAAAGCGGCGCCTGTTCTCTGGCACGGACCGGCCGGCCGCGCTGCGCTCCCCGCGCCTTCAGGATAATGGTAATTAATGTCATGACATAAAATGAATGTATTTGTGGAGATGTGTAGGTGGAAGGAAGGATCCGCTGCAGAAAGCCCCAGGGTTCACCGAGAAGACAAAAAATAGCAGAAAAGACGTTTTCTTCTGGAATTTTTTTTTTTCATTTGTCACTGTTTTCGGACCAGAACAGTCGGGGGAGGGGGGCGCGACCTATAGCTGCTAATGAGAACGCTGCTGGGCATTGATATACTGGGGGGCAATGTACCAAGAAGGACCCCGAATAAAATACAAGGAGAGGGACTATGGGGCAAACTCAGTACCACCTATAGTTACACATATGAGGTTCTGCAGCAGCAGAGGTGTATATTATGAGGTTCTGCAGCAGCTGAGGTCTGTATTATGAGGTTCTGCAGCAGCTAAGGTGTGTATTATGAGGTTTGCAGCAGCTGAGGTGTGTATTATGAGGTTCTGCAGCAGCTGAGGTCTGTATTATGAGGTTCTGCAGCAGCTAAGGTGTGTATTATGAGGTTTGCAGCAGCTGAGGTGTGTATTATGAGGTTCTGCAGCAGCTGAGGTGTGTATTATGAGGTTCTGCAGCAGCTGAGGTGTGTATAATGAGGTTCTGCAGCAGCTGAGGTGTGTATTATGAGGTTCTGCAGCAGTTGTGGTGTGTATTATGAGGTTTGCAGCAGCTGAGGTGTGTATTATGAGGTTCTGCAGCAGCTGAGGTGTGTATTATGAGGTTCTGCAGCAGCTGTGGTGTGTATTATGAGGTTTGCAGCAGCTGAGGTGTGTATTATGAGGTTCTGCAGCAGCTGAGGTGTGTATTATGAGGTTCTGCAGCAGCTGAGGTGCGTATTATGATGTTCTGCAGCAGCTGAGGTGTGTAGTATGATGTTCTGCAGCAGCTGAGGTGTGTATTATGAGGTTTTGCAGCAGCTGTGGTGTGTATTATGAGGTTCTGCAGCAGCAGAGGTGTGTATTATGAGGTTCTGCAGCAGCTGAGGTGTGTATTATGAGGCTCGGCAGCAGCAGAGGTGTGTATTATGAGGTTCTGCAGCAGCTGAGGTGTGTATAATGAGGTTCTGTAGCAGCTGAGGTGTGTATTATGAGGTTCTGGAGCTAAGGTAAGTATTATAAGGTTCTGCAGCAGCTGAGGTGTGTATCATGATCATCAGCATCTAAGGCACTGTTCACACTACTTACAGCCTGATATCTACCTCACCGGGAGGCTGAAACGTGATGTGGACGAGGTAAAAAGAAACGGGGTGTGTAAGGAGCGACTCGTCGGACTGAGGTTGTAGAGGAAAAAGTGGCTTTGCTGGATGCCAGACATTCCTGCTCCGCTGATGTCAGACGGCACATATTTCCCAGGCTGTGGTCAGACAAGGGTGTTGCAAGCACTTCTGCTGATCACTTTCTTGCAGCATTGGGAAGATACCCCTCAGTTGTCCCTATTTTTTAGAGGGACAGTCTCTACGTTTGACTCTAGTTCTTCTGACCCATATTAAGATCATGGTAGCAGAACTCCCGGCTTCTTCCTTATGTCTGGCTATTGGCGGCCATGACCTGATAATCTGGGCTCTATATAGTTGCCTTAGTTTTCTGCTGAGCTTGTGGAGAGCTTGTGCTTATACACAGGAGCCAATCTGAACAAGTGGAGCTGCAGTGTAAACCATGGTGGAGAGCAGTAACCTGAGCCCCTGATGAAACAAGAGGTGAAATATTTATTTTGCAGTTTTTCAGGTTTGGGGGTAAAATATTGCAGGTGATGACACTGGAAATTCTTAGCTGCAAATGTTCTTGCTGTTTGTCAAATCAGATTTTGCAAGCAACAAAAAAGGCGGAGGTGGTCTCCAGATAAGAACATTTGTGGTGGTCTGCAGATGAGGAGGTTTTTGGTGGTCTTTAGATAAGAAGGTTTGTGGTGGTCTGCAGATGAGGAGGTTTTTGGTGGTCCTCAGATGAGGAGGTTTGTGGTGGTCTTTAGATAAGAAGGTTTGTGGTGGTCTTCAGATAAGAAGGTTTGTGGTGGTCTTTAGATAAGAAGGTTTGTGGTGGTCTTCAGATAGGAAGGTTTTTGGTGGTCCAGATGAGAAGGTTTTTGGTGGTCTTCAGATGAGGAAGGTTTTTGGTGGTCTGCAGATGAGGAGGTTTTTGGTGGTCTTCAGATGAGGAGGTTTTTGGTGGTCCAGATGAGAAGGTTTTTGGTGGTCTTCAGATAGGAAGGTTTTTGGTGGTCTGCAGATGAGGAGGTTTTTGGTGGTCTTCAGATGATAAGGTTGTTGGTGGTCCAGATGAGAAGGTTTTTGGTGGTTTGCAGATGAGAAGGTTTTTGGTGGTCTTCAGATGATAAGGTTTTTGGTGGTCTTCAGATGATAAGGTTTTTGGTGGTCCAGATGAGAAGGGTTTTGGTGGTCCAGATGAGAAGGTTTTTGGTGGTCCAGATGAGAAGGTTTTTGGTGGTCTTCAGATGAGGAGGTTTTTGGTGGTCTTCAGATGAGGAGGTTTTTGGTGGTCTTCAGATTAGGAGGTTTGTGGTGGTCTTCAGATAAGAAGGTTTGTGGTGGTCTTCAGATAAGAAGGTTTGTGGTGGTCTTCAGATGAGGAGGTTTTTGGTGGTCTTCAGATGATAAGGTCGTTGGTGGTCTTCAGATAGGAAGGTTTTTGGTGGTCTTCAGATGAGGAGGTTTTTGGTGATCTTCAGATGAGGAGGTTTGTGGTGGTCTTAAGATAAGAAGGTTTGTGGTGCTCTTCAGATAAGAAGGTTTGTGGTGGTCTGCAGATGATAAGGTTTTTGGTGGTGTTCAGATGAGGAGGCTTTTGGTGTTCTGCAGATGAGAAGGTTTTTGGTGGTTTTCAGATGATAAGGTCGTTGGTGGTCTTCAGATGAGGAGGTTTTTGGTGGTCTTAAGATAAGAAGGTTTGTGGTGCTCTTCAGATAAGAAGGTTTGTGGTGGTCTGCAGATGATAAGGTTTTTGGTGGTGTTCAGATGAGGAGGCTTTTGGTGGTTTTCAGATGATAAGGTCGTTGGTGGTCTTCAGATGAGGAGGTTTTTGGTGGTCTTCAGATGATAAGGTTTTTGGTGGTCTTCAGATGATAAGGTTTTTGGTGGTCTTCAGATGAGGAGGTTTTTGGTGGTCTTCAGATGAGGAGGTTTTTGGTGGTCCAGATGAGAGGTTTGTTCGTGGTTTGCAGATGAGAAGGTTTTTGGTGGTCTTTAGATGTGATGGTTTTTGGATGTTCCTTCTGGACACCTGCATACAGGAGGCTGGGGCTGCACAGCAACTTTGGCCTCGATACACATCGCAGTGTTACATTACTACTTACAGTGCTTTGCAAAAGTACTCACCCCCCTTAACTTTTTTCGTATTTTAGTGCCTCACAACCTGGAATTAACATGGATTGTTTAAGGATTTGCATCATTTTTAAAGCCCAACTCCATGGAGCGTACGGCTTATTGTCGTCCTATGTACCGATCCTCCAGTCTCTGCTGTGGAACTCTGCAGCTCCTCCAGGGTTACCTTAGGTCTCTGTGCTGCCCCTCTGATTAATGCCCTCCTTGCCCGGTCCGTGAGTTTTGGTGGGCGGCCGTCTCTTGGCAGGTTTGCTGTTGTGCCATGTTCTTTCCATTACGTTATGATAGATTTGATGGCGCTCCTGGGGATCAGCAAAGATTTGGATATTTTTTTATAACCTAACCCTGACTTGTACTTCCCAACAACATTGTCCAGCATTTCTTGTTTGGAGAGCTCCTTGGTCTTCATGGCAGTGTTTGGTCAGTGATGCCTCTTGCTTAGGTATTGCAGCCTCTGGTCTGTATATGTAATGACAGATGATGACAGATGATGTGACACTTAGGGAATTGGTTGCACCAGAGCTTTTTATGGGCTTCCTAACAAAGGGGGTGAACACATACGCACATGAAGGGGGTGAATACATACGCACAGGACAATTCTCTGTTTTATATTTCTAAACAATAGTTTTATTTATAGATTTTTCTTAGACTATTGTGTTCTGATCCATCACATAAAATTCAGATTAACAAAACATTGAACTAAGGCTACTTTCACACTTGCGGCACTTGTATCCGGCAGCTGACAGCATCCGTCTACAAATGCATTGCAAGAACGGATCCGTCCTGCACTCTTTTTCACAGTTTTCACAGTTTTCCCAGTCTGCGCATGCGCAGACCAAAAGGACGGGTCCGTCTTTCAGTTGTTTCGCAATGCCGGATCCGGCACTAATGCAAGTCAGTGTAAATTAGTGCCGGATCCGGCATTCCAGCGACTGATCAGGCATTTTGGACGGACATAATACTCAGTCACTGTCAGGCGTTTTAGGGGTATTATGCATTTTAGGCGTATTATGTCCGGCCAAAATGCCTGACAGTGACTGAACGGAAGGCATACTGATGCAAACTGAACGGATTTCTATCCATTCAGAATGCATTGGGAGATGCCTGATCCGTTATTTTCCGGCGTAGAGCCCCGAGGACGGAAAAGAATAACGCAAGTGTGAAAGTACCCTTAAGGCTATAATGTAACAAAACACGAAAAAAGTCAAGGCACTGTATATGTGTTACTAAGTCATATTGTTTTTTCTTTCTTGACTCATTTTGGACACCTGTTTCTGTTCTGAAATCCTATTGGTTGTGATTTGTGTTTTATACTGCGCGCGTTTTACAGTAACTCTGATATGCTATGACAGGCAGTATATGCCTGAAACACATGAGCAGTAAGCCTCTGGTCACATGATGGATTTTATGGATTTTCAAAGAAATGTGAGCTTTTTATTTTAACTGGATAAATGAATAGATAGATAGATAGATAGATAGATAGATAGTTAGATAGATATGAGATAGATAGATAGATAGATAGATAGATAGATAGATAGATAGGTAGATAGATAGATAGATAGATAGATAGATAGATAGATAGATAATGGATAGATAGATAGATAGATAGATAGATAGATAGATAGATATGAGATAGATAGATAGATAGATAGATATGGATAGATAGATAGGTAGATAGATAGATAGATAGATAGATAATGGATAGATAGATAATGGATAGATAGATAGATAATGGATAGATAGATAGATAGATAGATAGATAATGGATAGATAGATAGATAGATAGATAGATAGATAGATAGATAGAGAGATAGATAGATAGGAGATAGATAGATAGATAATGGATAGATAGATAGATAGATAGATAGATAATGGATAGATAGATAGATAGATAGATAATGGATAGATAGATAGATAGATAGATAATGGATAGATAGATAGATAGATAGATAATCCCCTAATATCAGCAGTATATCGGCGTCTTATTTCTATTTTCTTTTTAGTGATGTTTTTATTCCTTTACATTTTTCCGTCCTGTTTCAGAAAACTGTAAGGAATTTCTAGGAAAATCCCGAGTAGCCGAGGAAATGACTTGTCTCCGCTGTGGAAGGCAGAGGTTAGCGGCGCCCGGTGCTCACTTGGTGGTGACTACCCTGCAGAGCGGACTTATTCACACCAGGAGAGCGGGCACCGCACACAGCTCCCCAGGGCGAAAAGCCTGCGCGCTGCGTGTCATGAGCCCCAGCTGGGGACAGGCTGCTCTCCCACACCCAGAGCCGCTTCTCTTCTCGTGTGGAAATCTGCAGATGGGAATATTGTGGAAGGAAACTCAACTGTGTCGAATATTAATTCAATGATTTTTTTTAAATAGTTTCTTTTTTTTGTAATTTATATTTTGATTAATTTCTGATTCATTGTAATTATTTTTTTTAATTTTTAATATTTATTTTTATTTCAATTGTAATCATCATCCGGGGTGGTCAAAAAGAATCATTACTTACCTCGCTGGTCTCCTGCTGCCCAGGCCCCTCTGCCCTTTACTTTCTCAGCACACCATAAAGGTGAGGAAAGTTCCGCTCAGCCAATCACAGACCGCGGTGGATTACTTTTGATTGTGAAGGTTTTAGATGTTTCCATCACTTTGGCTTTCAGGGGGTTGTCACCCAGCTTTCCTGGGTACCCGATAAGTCTTCTTAACCAAGTAGTGCTCTAGGGGTTAATTTGCTATTCAGAGTTCTAGCCAAGTTGGGTGACAACTTTCATAAGAGATGCAATTGCAGCCATATTGGTTGTCACCGAACCCAACCAAAACAGATAAAATAAATGGAATTTTCAGCAAGAAAATTACTTAAAGGGGTATTCCAGCTGCAAACATAGATCACTTATCCAATAGCAGACCAAAGGGTTATGTTTCAACAGCAGCGCCCTCTTTGGCCGTGGTAGCCCCTCCCCCGACCACATTGTCGCAGTGATGGGGAATTTGTATGAGCACGCACTGCCGCTCCACACAGTAGTAATCCTGAAAAACATGTGCAGTGGGTTGATGACAAAAATGTTTCAGGCTAGAACACTCCTTTTAGGGCTTTTTCTGAGTTTATAAGACTAGGCGTATAAGAGTTTGTTTATTCCCATATTACATAGTCAAACCATGACTCCCTGAGCATGCCCACAACACTGTCATATATGAGGGTTGTGGGCATGCTCTGTGTGAAGAAAAGGAGGAGGAGCTGAGCATCGTAGGAGTTCTGTAACACAGCTCCGGTGCAGACCTATGGGTTTCCATGGTTACAGACTACAAACGAACCCAGTGTAGTCTGATGTCACTGCAACCCTCAGAAGTAAAGAGGAGGCCGATGGAAGAGAGTGTCCTCATACCCGGCCGATGTGCAGGTCACTTAGCGCTCGTTTAAAGTGCCTTTCACACGGCCTGGTGCAAAGTCAAAGGGGATACATGGTTCACTTTATACTCTATCTATCTATCTATCTATCTATCTATCTATCTCATATCCATATATCTATCTATCTATCTATCTATCTATCTCATATCTATCTATCTATCTATCTATCTCATATCCATATATCTATCTATCTATCTCATATCTATCTATCTATCTCATATCCATATATCTATCTATCTATCTCATATCTATCTATCTATCTCATATCCATCTGTCTATCTATCTATCTATCTCATATCTATCTATCTATCTATCTCATATCCATCTGTCTATCTATCTATCTATCTATCTATCTATCTATCTATCTATCTCATATCTATCTATCTATCTATCTATCTCATATCCATCTGTCTATCTATCTATCTATCTCATATCTATCTATCTATCTATCTATCTATCTATCTTTCTATCTCATATCCATTTATCTATCTATCTATCTATCTATCTATCTATCTATCTATCTCATATCCATTTATCTATCTATCTATCTATCTATCTATCTCATATCCATTTATCTATCTATCTATCTCATATCTATCTATCTATCTATCTATCTCATATTTATCTATCTAGCTATCTATCTATCTCATATCTATCTATCTCTCTATTTATCTATTTCATATCCATCAGTCTATCTATCTATCTATCTATCTCATATCCATATATCTATCTATCTATCTCATATCTATCTATCTATCTATCTATCTCATATCCATATATCTATCTATCTATCTATCTATCTCATATCCATCTGTTCTATCTATCTCATATCCATCTGTCTATCTATCTCCTATCTATCTATCTATCTCATATCTATCTCATATCTATCTCATATCTATCTATCTATCTATCTATCTCATATCCATCTGTCTATCTATCTATCTATCTATCTCATATCCATTTATCTATCTATCTATCTATCTATCTATCTCATATCCATTTATCTATCTATCTATTTATCTATCTCATATTTATCTATCTATCTCATATCTATCTATCTATCTATCTATCTATTTCATATCCATCAGTCTATCTATCTATCTATCTATCTATTTCATATCCATCAGTCTATCTATCTATCTCATATCTATCTATCTATCTATCTATCTATCTCCTATCTATCTATCTATCTATCTATCTATCTATCCATCTCTCTCATATCTATCTATCTATCTATCTATCTATCTATCTATCCATCTCTCTCATATCTATCTATCTATCTATCTATCTATCTATCTATCTATTTATCTATCTCATATCCATTTATCTATCCATCCAGGGTCGTACATAAAAATCATTGGCCCCGCAAGAATCTGAATTGGGCCCCCACGCCCGGATGCGCCAGGTCCGGCACTGCAGTGATTTTCGTTGTCGTGCTCCTATGACAGAGCAGGACAGCGAACGTCACTAGACGTGAACAAAGCCAAATAAACACCTCAGCTGCTGCAGAACATGATTATAGTCCGGGATGCTCAAGCTGCGGCCCTCCAGCTGTTGCAAAACTACAACTCCCAGCATGCCCTAATAGCTGTAGGCCATCCAGGCATGCTGGGAGTTGTAGTTTTGCAACAGGTGGAGGGTTGCAGGTTGGGCATGCCTGGTTATAGTGATTAGAGAACTACCAGTTTGATGATGACCAGTTTCCCACTGCCGGCGGCAGTAGTTCCCGTCTCTGGGTACAGTGCAGCCGGCGGGCTCTCCGATAATCTGCAGCAATGCTGGATGTAGAGACCTCCGGCAAACTGTTCTCTGCTGGAACTACTGCCGGCAGTGTAAAACAGGCCGTATTAATGAAAACTAGCGGAGAGGAGAGAACTACAACTCCCAGCATGTCCAGGCCGTTATCATGGAACACAAGTTGACATTACAGGGAGAGGGTAAAGAAAGAGAGAACTACAACCCCCAGTATTACCAGACTATTAATATACAGCATTAGTGGACATTAGAAGAGGAGAGATCCACAACTCCCAACATGTCCAGACTGTTAATGTAGGGCAGAAGAGAACATTACATTGAGAGGGATACAGTAGGACAGAACTACAACTCCCACTATTGTTAGGATGTTATGGGCCATCCCAGGACACCACAGCACAGAAGCTCCCCCTATGTAGTTTACCACATTGTCCTCTCCATGCTGAGCGCCATCTCCCTGCACTGGTCACATGATGATGACATCATTACCGCTACTTCTCCACATCGTTCTTGTCCTTTTCACAGCTATCTATGTGTAATTAGGGAGCGGGGCCTTTCCTTCATGGCCCTCTCCTATCTATCTATCAATCTACAGTGCCTTGCAAAAGTATTCATCCCCCCTGACTTTTTTCGTGTTTTGGTGCCTCACAACCTGGAATTAACATGGATTGTTTGAGGATTTGCATCATGTAATTTACAGGACACGCCCACAACTTTGAAGAGTTTTTTTTTTATTTATTTATTGTGAAACAAACAACAAATAGGACAAAATAACAGAAAAGTCAATGTGCAAAACTATTCACCCCCCTAAAGCCAATACTTTGTAGAGCCACCTTTTGCGGCAATCACAGCTCCAGGTCGCTTTGGATAAGTCTCTATGAGCTCGCCACATCTTACCGCTGGGATTTTTGCCCGTTCCTCCTCGCTGCTCCGGCTCCTTCAGGTTGGACGGTTTGCGCTTGTGAACTGCGATCTGTAAGTCTGACCACAGATCTTCTATTGGATTGAGATCTGGGCTGTGACTCGGCCATTCCAACACATTTACATGTTTCTCCTTAAACCACTCCAGTGTTGCTTTAGCCGTGTGTTTGGGGTCAGTCCTGCTGGAAGGTGAATCTCCGTCCTAGCCTCAGATCACGCACAGAGGGGTAGAGGTTCTGCTCAGGAATCTCCCTGTATTTAGCACCATCCATCTTTCCCTCATCTCTGACCAGTTTCCCAGTCCCATCCCCCCCATGATGCTGCCACCACCAGGTCTCACTGTAGGGATGGTAACACAAGGGGGGGTCAGTCAGCACTTCCCTGTATGCAGGTGCACGTAGCTGTGGCAATTATACATACAAACAAAAAAAAATGAAACAGCACTCTGCAACCAGAGCTCTGCCCAAGATAGAAGCTATAAGCGGACATTAGTGTACGTTTTGATCAAAATAAGCCAATAAGCCACTCGCCACACCAAGGCTGTCCCATGAGTGGTCCTAACGCTAAATCTGAGCTGTTATGGGCCATGACAGCCACATAAAATCCTCCTAATGCTGAATCTTACCTGTTATGGGCCACGACAGCCACATACTCACATAATGTGTACTCACATTACCTGCTAGTAGCCATCTGGCTCCAGGAGGAGTGCACAGTGGGCTCAGCATGCATGTTGGTACCTGCATCCCTGGATCTAATGGAGGCTGTTACAGCACCAGAAGGGGTTAATAAGTATGGTTTATCCCAGCATGCATGCTGGGCCCACACTCCCTGGATTTTATGTGGCTGTCGTGGCCCATAACAGGTAAGATTCAGCGTTAGGAGGATTTTATGTGGCTGTCATGGCCCATAACAGGTCAGATTTAGCGTTAGGACCACTCACGGGACAGCCTTGGCGTGGCGAGTGGCTTATTACCTTTTGATCAAAATGTACACTAATGTCCTCTTACAGCTTCTATCTTGGGCAGAGTGCTGTTGCATTTTTTTTTGTTCACTGTGGGGATGGGGGTCTTTGGGTGATGTGATGTGTTGGGTTTGCGTCAGACATAGCGTCTTCTTTGACGGCCGAAAAGTAAAATTTTAGTCTCCTCAGACCAGAGCCCCTTCCTCCATACATTTTGGGAGTCTCCCACACGCCTTTTCACAAACTCACAACGCGCCTTTTTGTTTTTAGCTGAAAGTAACGGTTTCTTCTGGCCACTCTGCCATAAATATATACCTATAAATCGCCCCAATGTTTTTCATTATTAGCTGTGCCATCAAACAAGCGTTACCAACCTAAAAAGTGCTCACCAGGAGCAAAAAAGGACACAACCAAGATGTACAAAAAATATATATTACATTTATTGATAAATAAATAAAGAATCAGACATAATAACATACACAAATCTTGTGCAATTAAGGACAGCAAAGACAGAACCCAGATACCACCCACTGGCGCTAGTAAGCCAGCCCATACTCAGATGTACCTCCTGACGAAGCGGAGTGCGAAACGCGCGTCGAGGTGTGTTTGTCTCACTGGCGCTGGTCCCCCTTTCATTATGGCTATCGGTATGGTACTTGTAGTATAATATGTTTTATTTAATTACATATTTTGTGCTATGTGGTTATATTGGGATTAACCGTGATCTCTAGCCTGTTAGTGTACCGCTATGTCAGTATCTGTCACATCTGAGTATGGGCTGGCTTTCTAGCGCCAGTGGGTGGTATCTGGGTTCTGACTTTGCTGTCCTTAATTTATGTTATTCATTGTCTGAAGAAGACACCCCAAGGTATTCGCTGAGGGGCATAGTGAGTCCATGAAAAATTAAACTTTTTGTCAAAAGTTAGCGGAAAGGGAGACTTTGTGAGAAAAAACAATAAAAAATCAATTTCCACTAACTTGTGGCAAAAAAATTTTTTTCTATGAACTCGCCATGCCCCTAATGGAATACCTTGGGGTGTCTTCTTTCCAAAATGGGGTCACATGTGGGGTATTTATACTGCCCTGGCATTTTAGGGGCCCTAAAGCGTGAGAAGAAAAATGCGTAAAAATGCCCTCCTAAAAGGTACTCATTGGAATTTGGGCCCCTTTGCGCATCTTGGCTGCAAAAAAGTGGCACACATGGGGTATCGCCGTACTCAGGACAAGTAGGGCAATGTGTTTTGGGGTGTATTTTTACATATACCCATGCTGGGTGAGAGAAATATCTCTGTAAACTGACAACTTTGAATAAAAAAATGTAAAAGTTGTCGTTTACAGCGATATTTCTCACACGCAGCATGGGTATATATAAAAATACACCCTAAAACACATTGCCCTACTTCTCCTGAGTACGGCGATACCACATGTGTGACACTTTTTGCAGCCAAGATCGCAAGGCCCTAAAACCAATGAGTACCTTTAGGATTTCACAGGCCATTTTTATGCATTTGGATTCTCACACTTTAGGGGCCCCTAAAATGCCAGGTGAGTATAAATACCCCACATGTGACCCCATTTTGGAAAGAAGACACCCCAAGGTATTCTGTGAGGGGCATGGTGAGTCCACAGAATTTTTATTTTTTGGCACAAGTCAGCGGAAATTTTTTTTTTTTTAATTTTGTTTTTACAAAGTCTCATATTCCACTAACTTGTGACAAAAATAAAATTTTACATGAACTCACCATACCCCTCACAGAATACCTTAGGGTGTCTTCTTTCTAAAATGGGGTCACATGTGGGGTATTCATACTGTCCTGGCATTTTAGGGGCCCCTAAAGCGTGAGAAGAAGTCTGGAATCCAAATGCGTAAAAATGCCCTGTGAAATCCTAAAGGTACTCATTGGTTTTAGGGCCTTTGCGCACTCAGGCTGCAAAAAGTGTCACACATGTGGTATCGCCGTACTCAGGAAAGTAGGGCAATGTGTTTTGGGGTGTATTTTACATATACCCATACTGTGTGTGAAAAATATCTCTGTAAGCGACAACTTTTAAAAAATTTTATACAAAGTTGACAATTTACAGCGATATTTCTCACACGCAGCATGGGTATATGTAAAAATACACCCCAAACACATTGCCCTACTTCTCCTGAGTACGGCGATACCACATAAGTGCCGCTTTTTGCAGCCTGGGTGCGCAAAGGGCCCAAATTCCAACGAGTACCTTTAGGTTTTACATGGCGACTCACAATTTAGCCCCGCCCAAAATGCCAGAACAGTAAACACACCCCACAAATGACCCCATTTCGGAAAGTAGACACCCCAAGGTATTCACTGAGGGGCATAGTGAGTCCGTCTGAGATTTTTTTTTTTTTGCCAGAAGTTATCAGAAATTGAAACTTTTTTTTTTTCTCAGAAAGTGTCATTTTCCGCTAACTTGTGAAAAAAATGAAATGATACATGAACTCACCATGCCCCTCCGCGAATACTTTGGGGTGTCTTCTTTCTAAAATGGTGTCATTTGGGGGTATTTATACTTTCCTGACATTCTAGCACCTGAAGAAACATGACAGGTGCTCAGAAAGTCAGAGCTGCTTCAAAATGCCAAAATTCACTTTTTTGCACCATAGTTTGTAAACGCTTTAACTTTTACCCAAACCAATAAATATACACTTATTGGATTTTTTTATCAAAGACATGTAGAACAATAAATTTAGAGAAAAATTTATATAGAAATGTAGTTTTTTTTGAAAAATTTTACAACAGAAAGTGAAAAATGTCATTTTTTGGCAAAAATTTAGGTCATTTTTGATTAATAGCAAAAAAAGTAAAAATGTCAGCAGCAATGAAATACCACCAAATGAAAGCTCTATTAGTGAGAAGAAAAGGAGGTAAAATTCATTTGGGTGGTAAGTTGTATGACGGAGCAATAAACGGTGAAAGTAGTGTAGTGCGGAATTGTAAAAAGTGGCCTGGTCATTAAGGGTGTTTAAGCTAGGGGGGCTGAGGGGGTTAAAGGGGTTCTGCAGTTTGTTTAAACTGATAATCCATCCTCTGGATAGATCATCAGCATCTGATCGGCAGGGGGCCGACACCCAGGACCCCCGCCGATCAGCTGTTTGAGAAGGCAGCGGCACTGGAAGTAGAGCCGCGGCCTTCTCACTGTTTACCGCAGGCGCAGTGACGTCACAACTAGTATCAGTGGCCTGGGCGCGGCTAAGTTCCGTTCACTTGAATGAAGCCTAGCCCCGCCCAGGCCACTGATACTAGTCGTGACGTCACTGCGCCTGCAGTAAACAGCGAGAAGGCCAAGGCGCTACTGCCAGCGCCGCTGCCTTCTCAAACAGCTGATCGGCGGGAGTCCTGGGTGTCGGACCCCCTGCCGATCAGATGCTGATGATCTATCCTGAGGATCGATCATCACTTTAAAATAACTGCAGAACCCCTTTAAGGCTGTAATGTAACAAAACACAAAAAAGTCAAGGGGGGTGAATACTTTTGAAAGGCACTGTACATGTCTATCTGTCCATCTGTCCGTCAGTCTATTACTTAGTCACAAAGCGCATTTCTTTGTAATTAGCGGGCGCAATGATGGGGAACGGTAATTGTGCCACCCCCATTATTGAACCCCTCAGATGCCGTGTTCATTAATAATCGCGGCATCAGAGGGCTTTCAGGGGTTAATCCAGTAAAAAACCATGTACTCGCCTTATCCATTTGATCTCGTAGAGACCCCTGCTTGGGGCTCATCTCCTGCACCCTATATGAGAGGGGGCGTCCCACGGAACTATCTTCTTATATAATCCACATGTCACGGTAGGGCTGGGAGCAGAGATTCGTCTCCTCATTTAGTCGTCTTCTCCTCTGGGGACAGTCCCCTACAGATGATGACGCGCCCACCCGCCTCACCCGGTCTGTTTCCTGCCTGCGCTGCCGCCTTGGGACGTCTATGGCCACTGTCAGGTTTAGCTGTAACCTGCTGGGAAGCTGTTAGCAGGTGTTTGATTTCCCTGCAGCGCCACCACAGGAGAAATGAAGTATTACATTATTTCCACAGAAATCAATGCTGTCTGTAATGCATGGACATGTCGGGTCCTCCAGAGAGAGAGACGCTCTTCGTAGCCACTGTCTGCTCTGGCCAATAGATGAGGGTTCTGAATGGAGGGGTGGGGGCGTCACCTCTCTTAGCTCAGACCCCAATGGCACCAGTTTTCTGATATTGTCACCATTTCTGGCGTGATGAGATGGCGCTATACACCGATAAATGCGGCGTACCACTTTGATCATCCTCTTTTTCGCCACCTGGTATTTGGCGCATAACGATACTGTCGATGTGAAGCCTTACTCTGCCGGCGGACAGGAAGGGGTTAATCAGGCTAGGGACACGCATGGCCTTTGGCTACATGTTCCCCTATCGAGCAGTAAAACATGCAGTTAGTAATTAATGAGCTCAATGTGTCGACGTGATTGACGGTAAAAACGTTGCGAGTTACGAATCGGCCGCCGGTTGCTATGGCAATAATTGGAGTTGACGTTCAGGCCTTTAATTTTTTTTCCTCCTCTCTCTTTATAAACGCTTTAGGCTGCGATCCCATCGAAAACCGTCACTGAGCGCAAACGCCTGATGCTTCAATATTCAGGGGCGATGCCACGGCCGCCATGTTGTCAGAGCCAAGCATTCTATATAAAAGCGGAGACTGATACATAACAGAGTATAAAGTGCTTCCGAGATCCCCATCGTGTGACGGATCATAACCCCCAACATTGTGCAGCACAATCGGTCCCTTCTTCATGAGAGTGAGAATGTCACAGTGCCCCCATATTATAGACATCCCCGATACATGCATCCACCACAGTGGCCCCAGATTATAGACATCCACGATACATGCATCCACCACAGTGCCCCCATATTATAGACATCCCCGATACATGCATCCATCACAGTGCCCCCATATTATAGACATCCCCGATACATGCATTCACCACAGTGCCCCCATATTAAAGACATCCCCGATACATGCATCCACCACAGTGGCCCCAGATTATAGACATCCCCGATACATGCATCCACCACAGTGCCCCCATATTATAGACATCCCGATACATGCATCCACCACAGTGCCCCCATATTATAGACAGCCCCGATACATGCATCCACCACAGTGGCCCCATATTATAGACAGCCCCGATACATGCATCCACCACAGTGGCCCCAGATTATAGACATCCACGATACATGCATCCACCACAGTGCCCCCATATTATAGACAGCCCCGATACATGCATCCACCACAATGCCCCCATATTATAGACATCCCCGATACATGCATCCACCACAGTGCCCCCATATTATAGACAGCCCCGATACATGCATCCACCACAGTGCCCCCATATTATAGACAGCCCCGATACATGCATCCACCACAGTGCCCCCATATTATAGACAGCCCCGATACATGCATCCACCACAGTGCTCCCATATTATAGACATCCCCGATACATGCATCCACCACAGTGCCCCCATATTATAGACATCCCCGATACATGCATCCACCACAGTGCCCCCATATTATAGACATCCCCGATACATGCATCCACCACAGTGCCCCCAAATTTTAGACAGCCCCGATACATGCATCCACCACAGTGCTCCCATATTATAGACATCCACGATACATGCATCCACCACAGTACCTCCATATTATAGACATCCCCGATACATGCATCCACCACAGTGCCCCCATATTATAGACATCTCCGATACATGCATCCACCACAGTGCTCCCATATTATAGACATCCCCGATACATGCATCCACCACAGTACCTCCATATTATAGACATCCCCGATACATGCATGCACCACAGTACCTCCATATTATAGACATCCCCGATACATGCATCCACCACAGTACCTCCATATTATAGACATCCCCGATACATGCATCCACCACAGTACCTCCATATTATAGACAGCCCCGATACATGCATCCACCACAGTGCCCCCATATTATAGACATCCCCGATACATGCATCCACCACAGTGCCCCCATATTATAGACAGCCCCGATACATGCATCCACCACAGTGCTCCCATATTATAGACAGCCCCGATACATGCATCCACCACAGTGCCCCCATATTATAGACAGCCCCGATACATGCATCCACCACAGTGGCCCCAGATTATAGACATCCCCGATACATGCATGCACCACAGTGCCCCCATATTATAGACATCCCCGATACATGGATCCACCACAGTGCCCCCATATTATAGACATCCCGATACATGCATCCACCACAGTGCCCTCATATTATAGACATCCCCGATACATGCATCAACCACAGTGCCCCCATATTATAGACATCCCGATACATGCATCCACCACAGTGCCCTCATATTATAGACGTCCATGATACATACATCCACCACAGTGCCCCCATATTATAGACATCCATTATACATGCATCCACCACAGTGCCCTCATATTATAGACATCCCCGATACATGCATCCACCACAGTGCCCCCATATTATAGACATCCCCGATACATGCATCAACCACAGTGCCCCCATATTATAGACATCCCCGATACATGCATCCACCACAGTGCCCCCATATTATAGACATCCATTATACATGCATCCACAACAATGCCCCCATATTATAGACATCCATTATACATGCATCCACCACAATACCCCCATATTATAGACATCCCCGATACATGCATCCACCACAGTGCCCCCATATTATAGACATCCCCAATACATGCATGCACAACAGTGCCCCCACATTACAGACATCCACAGCTCCCCCATAATATAGACATCCACAGCTCCTCCATAATGTAGACATCCACAGCTCCTCCATAATATAGACATCCACAGCTCCCCCATAATATAGACATCCACAGCTCCCCATAATATAGACATCCACAGCTCCCCCATAATATAGACATCCACAGCTCCCCCATAATATAGAGACCCACAGCTCCCACATAATATAGACATCCACAGCTCCCCCATAATATAGACATCCACAGCTCCTCCATAATATAGACATCCACAGCTCCTCCATAATATAGACATCCACAGCTCCCCATAATATAGACATCCACAGCTCTCCCATAATATAGACATCCACAGCTCCCCCATAATATAGAGACCCACAGCTCCCCCATAATATAGACATCCACAGCTCCCCCATAATATAGACATCCACAGCTCCCCCATAATATAGAGACCCACAGCTCCTCCATAATATAGACATCCACAGCTCCCCCATAATATAGAGACCCACAGCTCCCCCATAATATAGACATCCACAGCTCCCCCATAATATAGACATCCACAGCTCCCCCATCATATAGAGACCCACAGCTTCCCCATAATATAGACATCCACAGCTCCCCCATAATATAGAGACCCACAGCTGCATGCATCCACCACAGTGCTCCCATATTATAGACATCCCCGATACATGCATCCACCACAGTGCCCCCAAATTATAGACATCCCCGATACATGCATCCACCACAGTGCCCCCATATTATAGACATCCCTGATACATGCATCCACCACAGTGCCCTCATATTATAGACATCCCCGATACATGCATCCACCACAGTGCCCCCATATTATAGACATCCCCGATACATGCATCCACCACAGATCCTCCACATTACAGACATCCACTACTCTACCATAATATAGACATCCACAGCTCCCCCATTGTATAGAGACCCACAGCTCCTCCATAATATAGACATCTACAGCTCCCCCATAATATAGACATCCACAGCTCCCCCATAATATAGACATCCACAGCTCCCCCATAATATAGACATCCACAGCTCCCCCATAATATAGAGACCCACAGCTCCCCCATAATATAGACATCCACAGCTCCCCCATAATATAGACATCCACAGCTCCCCCATAATATAGACATCCACAGCTCCCCCATAATATAGACATCCACAGCTCCCCCATAATATAGACATCCACAGCTCCTCCATAATATAGACATCCACAGCTCCTCCATAATATAGACATCCACAGCTCCCCCATAATATAGACATCCACAGCTCCTCCATAATATAGACATCCACAGCTCCCCCATAATATAGACATCCACAGCTCCTCCATAATATAGACATCCACAGCTCCTCCATAATATAGACATCCACAGCTCCCCCATAATATAGACATCCACAGCTCCTCCATAATATAGACATCCACAGCTCCTCCATAATATAGACATCCACAGCTCCCCCATAATATAGACATCCACAGCTCCCCCATAATATAGACATCCACAGCTCCTCCATAATATAGACATCCACAGCTCCTCCATAATATAGACATCCACAGCTCCTCCATAATATAGACATCCACAGCTCCTCCATAATATAGACATCCACAGCTCCCCCATAATATAGACATCCACAGCTCCTCCATAATATAGACATCCACAGCTCCTCCATAATATAGACATCCACAGCTCCTCCATAATATAGACATCCACAGCTCCCCCATAATATAGACATCCACAGCTCCTCCATAATATAGACATCCACAGCTCCCCCATAATATAGACATCCACAGCTCCCCCATAATATAGACATCCACAGCTCCTCCATAATATAGACATCCACAGCTCCCCATAATATAGACATCCACAGCTCCTCCATAATATAGACATCCACAGCTCCTCCATAATATAGACATCCACAGCTCCTCCATAATATAGACATCCACAGCTCCCCATAATATAGACATCCACAGCTCCTCCATAATATAGACATCCACAGCTCCTCCATAATATAGACATCCACAGCTCCTCCATAATATAGACATCCACAGCTCCTCCATAATATAGACATCCACAGCTCCTCCATAATATAGACATCCACAGCTCCTCCATAATATAGACATCCACAGCTCCTCCATAATATAGACATCCACAGCTCCTCCATAATATAGACATCCACAGCTCCCCCATAATATAGACATCCACAGCTCCTCCATAATATAGACATCCACAGCTCCTCCATAATATAGACATCCACAGCTCCTCCATAATATAGACATCCACAGCTCCTCCATAATATAGACATCCACAGCTCCTCCATAATATAGACATCCACAGCTCCTCCATAATATAGACATCCACAGCTCCTCCATAATATAGACATCCACAGCTCCCCATAATATAGACATCCACAGCTCCTCCATAATATAGACATCCACAGCTCCCCCATAATATAGACATCCACAGCTCCCCCATAATATAGACATCCACAGCTCCTCCATAATATAGACATCCACAGCTCCTCCATAATATAGACATCCACAGCTCCCCCATAATATAGACATCCACAGCTCCTCCATAATATAGACATCCACAGCTCCTCCATAATATAGACATCCACAGCTCCTCCATAATATAGACATCCACAGCTCCCCCATAATATAGACATCCACAGCTCCCCCATAATATAGACATCCACAGCTCCTCCATAATATAGACATCCACAGCTCCTCCATAATATAGACATCCACAGCTCCTCCATAATATAGACATCCACAGCTCCCCCATAATATAGACATCCACAGCTCCCCCATAATATAGACATCCACAGCTCCTCCATAATATAGACATCCACAGCTCCTCCATAATATAGACATCCACAGCTCCTCCATAATATAGACATCCACAGCTCCTCCATAATATAGACATCCACAGCTCCCCCATAATATAGACATCCACAGCTCCTCCATAATATAGACATCCACAGCTCCTCCATAATATAGACATCCACAGCTCCTCCATAATATAGACATCCACAGCTCCTCCATAATATAGACATCCACAGCTCCTCCATAATATAGACATCCACAGCTCCTCCATAATATAGACATCCACAGCTCCCCCATAATATAGACATCCACAGCTCCCCCATAATATAGACATCCACAGCTCCTCCATAATATAGACATCCACAGCTCCTCCATAATATAGACATCCACAGCTCCCCCATAATATAGACATCCACAGCTCCTCCATAATATAGACATCCACAGCTCCTCCATAATATAGACATCCACAGCTCCTCCATAATATAGACATCCACAGCTCCTCCATAATATAGACATCCACAGCTCCTCCATAATATAGACATCCACAGCTCCTCCATAATATAGACATCCACAGCTCCTCCATAATATAGACATCCACAGCTCCCCCATAATATAGACATCCACAGCTCCCCCATAATATAGACATCCACAGCTCCTCCATAATATAGACATCCACAGCTCCTCCATAATATAGACATCCACAGCTCCTCCATAATATAGACATCCACAGCTCCTCCATAATATAGACATCCACAGCTCCCCCATAATATAGACATCCACAGCTCCTCCATAATATTGAGATCCACAGCTCCCCCATAATATAGACATCCACAGCTCCTCCATAATATAGACATCCACAGCTCCTCCATAATATAGAGACCCACAGCTCCTCCATAATATAGAGACCCACAGCTCCTCCATAATGTAGAGACCCACAGCTCCTCCATAATATAGACATCCACAGCTCCCCCATAATATAGACATCCACAGCTCCCCCATAATATAGACATCCACAGCTCCTCCATCATATAGACATCCACAGCTCCTCCATAATATAGACATCCACAGCTCCCCCATAATATAGACATCCACAGCTCCTCCATAATATAGACATCCACAGCTCCTCCATAATATAGACATCCACAGCTCCTCCATAATATAGACATCCACAGCTCCTCCATAATATAGACATCCACAGCTCCTCCATAATATAGACATCCACAGCTCCTCCATAATATAGACATCCACAGCTCCCCCATAATATAGACATCCACAGCTCCCCCATAATATAGACATCCACAGCTCCTCCATAATATAGACATCCACAGCTCCTCCATAATATAGACATCCACAGCTCCCCCATAATATAGACATCCACAGCTCCCCCATAATATAGACATCCACAGCTCCCCCATAATATAGACATCCACAGCTCCCCCATAATATAGACATCCACAGCTCCCCCATCATATAGACATCCACAGCTCCTCCATCATATAGACATCCACAGCTCCTCCATAATAAAGACATCCACAGCTCCTCCATAATATAGAGACCCACAGCTTCCCCATAATATAGACATCCACAGCTTCCCCATAATATAGACACCCACAGCTCACCCATAATATAGAGACCCACAGCTCCCCATAATATAGAGACCCACAGCTCCCCCATAATATAGACATCCACAGCTCCCCCATAATATAGAGACCCACAGCTCCTCCATAATATAGACATCCACAGCTCCCCCATAATATAGACATCCACAGCTCCCCCATAATATAGACATCCACAGCTCCTCCATAATATAGACATCCACAGCTCCTCCATAATATAGACATCCACAGCTCCCCCATAATATAGACATCCACAGCTCCTCCATAATATAGACATCCACAGCTCCCCCATAATATAGACATCCACAGCTCCTCCATAATATAGACATCCACAGCTCCTCCATAATATAGACATCCACAGCTCCTCCATAATATAGACATCCACAGCTCCCCCATAATATAGACATCCACAGCTCCCCCATAATATAGAGACCCACAGCTCCTCCATAATATAGACATCCACAGCTCCCCCATAATATAGACATCCACAGCTCCTCCATAATATAGACATCCACAGCTCCCCCATAATATAGAGACCCACAGCTCCCCCATAATATAGAGACCCACAGCTCCTCTATATTATAGACATCCACAGCTCCTCCATAATATAGAGACCCACAGCTCCCCCATAATATAGAGACCCACAGCTCCCCCATAATATAGACATCCACAGCTCCTCCATAATATAGAGACCCACAGCTCCTCCATAATATAGACATCCACAGCTCCTCCATAATATAGACATCCACAGCTCCTCCATAATATAGACATCCACAGCTCCTCCATAATATAGACATCCACAGCTCCTCCATAATATAGACATCCACAGCTCCCCCATAATATAGACATCCACAGCTCCTCCATAATATAGACATCCACAGCTCCTCCATAATATAGACATCCACAGAACGCAGACATGTCGTTTTATATAGGCACCATGGAGACAGATCATGGGGCTGCTAAAGAGCACGCCCCCATTCCTAGTTGGCCAAACAACAGACCCCGCTGTCCTTAGTTTTGTTTTTAGATGTGCGACCCCTTTCTATTATGTTCACCACCGCTATAGATTCTAGGTCTTGCTCCGAACAATGTGAACTTTAAGACACGAATGGTTGATGGTTTGAAAAATTGTGGCCAAGAAGTCCGTGGCCTTCACCAGGCAGCAGTGTCTTCTGCAATTTTTGCTGTTTGCTAGCATTTCCCATTCCCTCCTTGCAGGTGGTGGTGGGATAAGCTCCTCCACATTGTTTTACCAATCAGTCTTTGGAGAGAAGGGACCTTGTTTAGGACCATGACAAATGAGACCCTCATAATGCTCTCGGATACATCCATTGTTGGGTTTCTCCTCAAGGGTTTCTCAAAAATATTCAAGAAACTGGGTAGACAGTGGTCACCTTCTTCTACTCCACAGCTTCCCTAGATCAACCCTTTGCAGATCATTTCTCCAAAATCTCAGGGAATGAAGGGGTTAACGTTTTCCTTCTCCAGGCTTCAGATGAAACCTAATAGTCAAGAATGCCCATATGTCGGGGAGGTAGAGGCTACACCTGTCCTGTTTGTGCCCCTCGAAGAATGCGGCCGACGTTATTTCCAGCGGGCCCCGATTTCGGCAGTGTATGCTGGAACTTTTATGGTGCGTTCAGAGATGAGATTTTAACTTCTGAGGATTTTCTGCAGAAACACAAGTGGAAGAATTTACATTGTTTAGAAAAAAAAAATCACGTAAATATGGCAGGTTAAGGCCATGCAGTCTTTAGGGTTCCGAGCCTGTCCTTGGTGTTTTTGTAGGTTTTTATCGCTTGTGAAGCATTTCTTGAAATATTTCTCCCCTATTTTCGCTGTTGCTGTATGGTTTGTCACTACTTGAAATGCGTCAGACAAAAGGGAAGGTCCTCAAAATATACTGAGATATGACAGAATCATACTTCCCAACGTTTGGGAGACTTTCGGTGCATTGTGTGAAAGATCCGTTTTTCCTGCATATCTATACACTCCAATAGTTTTTTTCTTATGAAATAGCTCAAAAATTTGATATAAAAAATTTTTGATTCTAAAATTTGAAATTTTCGAAAATCCAGATGGCATCAAATAATGAAATAATATCCAATGATGGCTCTAATATACAGAGAGGAACCAGCCAAACACTTTCTGGATCAATATTGTAAATGCAATAGTGAAAAGAGGGACATTTATGGAGCAAATAGGGACTTGGGTCAAAAATAGGGACTGTCCCTCCAAAAAAGGGATACTTGGGAGGTCTGCAGAATATGTCACCGGCCCCTGTTGAGGAAAGGACCCTGGTCCTCCTCCAATCATTGCGCCCGTCGACTAGATTACAAGCCCTTTGAAAATGAATGGGTCATAAGAGAAAGGGGCACATTGTCGAAGAAGCTCCACAGCCCATGTTCTACTGACCATTGGTGGTCACAGGACACAGAAGCCCACCCTTCACATCTTCTGATTCATGTCAGTGATATCTCAAAATGTGATTAAGGCTAGGGCTACACGACCACATTTGTCTAAATGTTGCGCGACAATTTTTATATTGATAGTCTATGGTGTGGCACTACGACACGACAGTCTCAAAAAAAAACAAACATCCAAAATGGATTTTTCTGCGACTGTCACATCGCAGCGCGACACCATAGACTATCAATATAAAAAATTTGCGCGACATCAATGTCGCGCGACACGTTGTAGTGTAGTTGTGCCCATGTGTTGCGCGACAAATGTCGTCGTGCAGACCTAACCTAAAGGAACCTTCCCTATAACTGACTTTTCTTCCACTAGTGTCAGGTGCTCAGTGGCCGTCTCACCAAGACAAACCCTTTTTATAAAGTGGTGGTTTCCCTTCTCCGCCACCACACACACTAGCCTGTACCTAGTTGCCAGTAGTCCCAAATTTGCAAGGATTGTCCCCAACTTTCTGAGCCAAATGGGTGGGGTTTATGTAAGCCCCACTTTGGGGCAATCCGAATTAAAAAATGTTGCTAAGTGGTCCCTTCAAAGCCCCTTCCCCTAGTGAAAAAGAAAGCAATGATCTGATTTGCAGTAGCTCTCTACCTTTTGATGTATACAGATTCTACGCAAAATTGTACGTCTCCATGGTAACAGACTAGAAAGAAACCCCTGTGTAGTCGGATCCTGCAGACATACTCCCTTCTGTCTGCCCTCTACTTTTTGTTTTCTCATGTATATTCGGTAGGTTACTGAGAGGGACAGATGGAAGGGAGCACATGACTGCACGATCAGACTACACAGGTTTGTTTGTTGTCTGTTACCATGGAGACACCTAAGGCTACCTAGGAGCTGTAGAAACAAAGTGGCAGCCCATTTTTAATCAAGACCCATTGCAAAGTGGGTTTGTTTGACAATTTTAGACTCATTGGAAGTATTTTAAAAATTCGGTTGGAGAGGTGAACAGTGCCCCCCCCCCTTCCCCTTTAAATTCACAGTTTCTGTATTATATAGCGTACAGTTTAGTTTATACTTTATCAGGACGGGTTTTATTACAGGGGTCATGTCTGTGCACTAGTAAGCATTTATTGCATGGATCAAAGTACACTAGGAAATGTGCTACCCTGTATAAAGTGCACCTTTACAAAAAATCTGAACCTGCGAGCCCAAGAGTGGGAGTCATTATAAAAAACGATTGAATTTGAAGGGATTGTCCATGATTAGAAAAAGGGTCTGCTTTTTTTTTTTCCCCCAAAAGTATCGCCACCCCTGTTCATGGGTTGAATGTCCGCTATTGCAGCTCAGCCCTGTATAATTAAGTGGGGCTTAGCTGCAATACCAGACAAAACCATTGGGTGAGTATGGTGCTGCTTTTGTAAAAAAGTAAGCCACAATATTGGGGGGGGGGGGGGGATACCACACTGTAAAAAAAAAATATTTTGTAGGCCACTTGAAATTGTATGCGTTCCAAGAGGAACACGTTAGATTGATGTGTGGCCAAAGATTTTTCCTACAGCGGCCACTTTAGGAGAACTGTGGTATTACATCAAATAAATGGACGAACCTGTCATGCTCCAACATGGGAGTTGCTCTTTTTAGCTATTTGCTCCGGAGAATGGAGAGGGGTCCTGAGCAGGGGACTCCCAACCTCCATGACATCTATATACCCAGCTAGGGCACATGGATAGGGATTGTACTAATGGGTCAAGCCTTTTAATCTCGAGCACTGGTAGCATATCGCTGGAATATGCCCTCATTGTCTGATACTACGGTCCCACCTCTGGGACTCACACCTATCTCTAAAACAGAGCCTATAAAGAGAAGAACAGACTGCACATGCGCTGCTGCCCTTCATTAATTTCTATGGGAGTGCGCTGTGAAAGCGCGGCCACGGCTCCTTTCACTCCTGTGGGGCTGACGGAAATAGCCGAGCCAATGCTCGGTTATTTCTGGCATTCCCATAGATATCAATAGAGAGCGGCTGCGCATGCGCGATCTGCTCTCCTTCACTTTACGGCCTCCATTCTACAGATAGGTGCGGGTCCCAGAGGTGGGAGACATTGGTGACATATCCTACCGAAATCCTGGAAATGATGACACAACCCCTTTTAAATGGAGTTTTCTGGGAGTAGAAAGTTGATTACCTGTCCTCAAGCTAGGTCATCAGCATCTGGTCGGTGAGGGTCCGACTCTCGCCTTTTTTAGGCCAGAGACGTCACGTTGATCAGTCACACGGCCTAGGCTCAGTCTTGTTCAAGTGAATGGGCTGCAATACCGAACACGGCCACTATACCATGGACAGCGCTGTGCTTTGTAAGCTGTGAGGAGGCTGCAGCGATCACCTTCAGATCAGAAACTGAAAAGTATAAGGCCCTATTCACACGTCTGCAATGTCATCCGCATGTATTCCGCAATTCTGCGGAATACATGCGGACCCATTGACTGTGAATGGGGCACGGAACGATGCGGAGAGCACACACTGTGCTTTCCACATCAGTTTTTGCGGAGCGCGCCGCCGATCTTACGGCCGCAGCTCCGCAAAAAAGTAGAGCATGTCCTATTCTTGCCCGCAATTGCGGACAAGAATAGACATTTCTATGGGGCTGCCGGCCGGGTGTGTTTATAGATCTGCAATTTGCGGATCCATAAACACAACGGACATGTGAATAAGGCCTAAGGCTACAAAAAAAAACAATGACGGCCGTATGGAATCTGTTTTTTTTTTTGCGGATCCATTGTAATAATGCCTATCCTTGTCCACAAAACGGACAAGAATAGGACATGCTCTATTTTTTTTTTTGCGGGGCTATGCAACAGATATACGGATGCGGATAGTACACGGTGTGCTGTCAGCATTTTTTGCGGACCCATTGAAATGAAATGGTCTGCATCCTATCAGTGAAAAAAATGGAACGGACACGGAAACAAAATATGTTCATGTGCATGTAGCCTTAGGCTACTTTCACACTAGCGGCAGGACGTATCCGACAGGCTGTTCACCCGATGGAATAGCCTGCCGTATCCGTCCTGCCGCTAGTGAATGCGTGCCCCTGGACTACCACTCCAGCCCCATTGACTATAATGGGGGCGGGGCGGAGGCACGACGAGAGGAGCCTCTCGCCATGCCTCCGCCGGAACTCCACCCTGCCCCCATTATAGTCAATGGGGCTGAAGTGGTAGTCCGGGGGCACGCGTTCACTAGCGGCAAGACGGATCTGTCCTGCCACTAGTGTGAAACTGTTTCGGAGGGCATACGGTCGTGTGCAAGGGGCCTAAGGCTATACGGTCCGTGAGCGGGCCATATGTCCCGGAGCAGCATACATCGTGCGCACCGGAGCGCACAGCATCATAGTTTACTAGGATGCTGTGCGCATCAGGCCGCCCGTGGGACTACTGTCCTGCACTTATAGCTATAGGGGGTGCAGAGGTAGCAGTCGCTACAGGGCCCAAAAACCCTTATACCGCATAAGAAGACACACAAAGCACTGAGGGAAGGGGGGCCCAAGCTGAACTCTTGCACCAGGGCCCATGAGCCGTTAGCTACGCCCCTGCCTGCACTCATATGCGGGACAATAGTCCCGCGGGCGGCCCGATGCGCACAGCACCATAGTAACCTATGATACTGTGCGCTCGATGTATGCCGCTCCGGGACATATGGCCCGCTCACAGACCGTATGTCTCGGAGGGCATACACTCGTGTGCTAGGGGCCTTAGAAGGAGAGCGGTGAAGTGGACTGCGGCTGCAGACAGTGAGGGCGATAGCGATCTCGTTTGCAGAGAGCCTCCTTATCTATACGGCTGCTCAGTACCAGGAGTTGGCCAAGGAAGGAGATATATAAAATGCAGGTGTTTTATTGCCTTTCTTAGGAATTTATAGCTGAGTAAAGCAGCCGGAGAGGATAGAAATAGTAGTCAGGGTTTATCTGGACAGAAGGATCGCTGGGATTATTAACCTCTTAATGTCGGCGTCGCTGGTAATCCATTAATCTGGATGTCAGGCAGGAAGAGAATTGTCTTGTGAGGCCAGGCTGTGGGCATAAAGCTGGTCGCTCTGTTCTGCGCCAATCCGGAGGTAGAATGCATGTTTGCCCATATACAGTGGATATAAAAAGTCTACACACCCCTGTTAAAATGTCAGGTTTCCGTGCTGTAAAAAAGTCTCACCGATCTCCTGCCACCTGTCGCGGGAACGTCCGTGACACCAGCCTCTTACTGACTACATAGACTCCTATGGGGACATATGGATTGGACAAGCACTACCAATCAGTTTGAAACAATGTTTTCAGCCTAGCCAAAAATTCAACCTAGAAACACCCCAAAACTACCCGCAAACGCCCCTTTTATGTAAATCTATATAAACCACACAGGATGTCAGTTTGTAAAAGTAGAGGACAGATTGAATAGAGTGTGTCTACATCAGACTACATACAGAATTTGTTTGTAGTCTGTAACCATGGAGACACATAGAGCTGCATCAGAGCTGTATACACAAACCATCGTATATTTTAAATCCAGGCAGGTTGCTTTGTTTTGCAATAAGGGATTGCAATGATGTACGTACCTGTTAAAGGGGTTGTCTCACCTGGAGCATTGGCACCCGCACCTATCTCTAGAATGAAACTCCCAAAGAGAACAAGAGCACACTGCGCATGCGCAGCCGTCCTTTATTTATTTGTATGGGAGCGCCGAAATTAACTGGGCGGTGAGCTCTGCAATTTTTTTGGAAGTCCCATAGAAATGAATAGAGGGGGCACTGCGCAAGCGCACCCACCTCTCCATTCACTTCCATGGAGCTGCCGCTACGCTCAGCTATTTTTGGCTTCAATAGAAATAAATGGAGTGCGCAGTGTGCTCTTGTTCTCGTTGGGAACTTTATTCTACAGGTGGGGGTACCATATCCTAGCCATATGCCACCAATGTTGGCGTTGAGACAACCCCTTTGATACTAGACAACCCCTTTAAATTGTAAGGCAACTGATGGGAATTGTATTAATACCGGCTCCTTAAAGGGGTTGTCCACGATTTTACTCAAGATAGGCCATCAATATGTGAATTGTGGGGGTCTGACACCCCGCATCCCCGCTGATCAGTCGGAAATATACAGGTCCAGATGGAGCAGTATCAAAATCTCGATAAACCCCTTTAATATTGGCAGAAGCATCCACTGGGAGCACCGGTTCCCCCTTCTGCAGGAAGCGTTCCCATAAATGACAAAAATATCATTTGAAAAAAAAATGGAAATAGCATTCAGAGAATGTTAGCGGAAAATAAACTATGCTGATGTGAAGGGAGGTAAATATTAGACATTCTCCTCTAAATAATCCTCTCCATGAATAATGAATGATTATTAAGTATTTATGGATCCTAAGTCCCCATGCCGATAAATGGAAATACATCAAATTAATTTGGATAATGAAAAGAAAATAATGATCCGGGGCCGACGGGCGAGAACTCGCGGACTGGATTTTGTACTAGCTTAAAGGGATGCTCCATTTTGAAAGGAGACCTGTGACTACTACTACTGTGACAGGCCCCTTTTTGTGTAGACCGCACCCCTTTCTGTCACTTTGCACCACCCCCTTAATGTGGGTTTGGACAGCGGTGATGAATCTGAATACGTTCTTCCAGGCCCGCTTCCCGGGAGGTGCCAGGCGACTTCTTTGGCACCCAGGAGATTTGCCAAGGCTTCCAGGAATCCCGTAGGTCTCCTCGTTATCCGTGAGACTCCCGGACTTTCCAGGAAAGGCAAATATGACCTTAGATGAAGCTCTTGGGTCCCAGTCCAAAACCAGTAACAGCGCCCCCACTGGTGGTGGACCAGTGCTAATACTGCTTGTCTTATGGGATCTCACAGGCATCAGAGCCCTGGTCTGACTGATCCCGCTGCACCCCCTATAGATGCCCACCTGAAAACACCCCCTGTTATTTCACTGTATATGGAGGTATTATTTAGGAAGTGAATTGTAGGGTGATGTGGGAGTTATATCAATACTGTATATTATTTGGGCACTGTATGGCGGTGTTATGCAAGCAGAATAGGGTAGTGTTATCTATACGACTATAAGACTGTATTACGCAGTCCCTTTAAATGAGTATTATTTGTATACTGTATATTACTTGGGTACTATATGGTGGTATTATTAGGGCTGTATAAAGCAGTGTTATCTTAGCACTGTACGGATGTATTATCTGATCGCTATAAGGGAGTATTATTTGGATACTATATATTTCTTGAGTACTATATGGTGGTATTATTAGGGCTGTATAAAGCAGTATTATGTTAGCACTGTACGGATGTATTATCTAATATTATCTGATCGCTATAAGGGAGTATTATTTGGATACTGTATATTACTTGGGTACTATATGGTAGTATTATTTGGGCTGTATAAAGCAGTATTATCTTAGCACTGTACGGATGTATTATCTGATCGCTATAAGGGAGTATTATTAGGATACTTTATATTACTTGGGTACTATATGGTGGTATTGTTAGGGCTGTATAAAGCAGTATTATCTTAGCACTGTACGGACGTATGATGTGATCACTATAAGGGAGTATCATTTGGATACTATATATTTCTTGAGTACTATATGGTAGTATTATTTGGGCTGTATAAGGCCTCTTTCACACAAACGTTTTTTTGGCGAGTGTACAGGCTGTTTTTTGCGTTCCGTATATGGTCCGTATACAGAACCATTCATTTCAATGGGTCCGCAAAAAAAAAAACAGAAGGTACTTCGCATGCATTCCGTTTCCTTATTTCTGTTCTGTTCAAACATAGAACATTTTTTTTTTTGCGGATCCGTTTTTTGCAGACCGCAAAACCATATGGTCGTGTGCAATAGGCCTAAAGCAGTATTATCTTTGCACTGTACGGATGTATTATCTGATCGCTATAAGGGAGTATTATTTGGATACTGTATATTACTTGGGTAGTATATGGTGGTATTATTTGGGCTGTATAAAGCAGTGTTATCTTAGCACTGTACGGATGTATGATGTGATCACTATAAGGGAGTATTATTTGGATACTGTATATTACTTGCTACTACATGGTAGTACTATGCAGGCATTACAGTCGTGGCCAAAAGGTTTGAGAATTACATAAATATTGGAAATTAGAAAAGTTGCTGCTTAAGTTTTTATAATAGCAATTTGCATATTCTCCAGAATGTTATGAAGAGTGATCAGATGAATCGCATAGTCCTTCTTTGCCATGAAAATTAACTTAATCCCAAAAAACCTTTCCACTGCATTTCATTGCTATCATTAACGGACCTGCTGAGATCATTTCAGTAATCGTCTTGTTAAGGCTACATTCACACGACCGTATGGGTTTTGCGGTCCGCAAATTGCGGACCCGCAAAACACAGATACTGGCCGTGTGAATGTAGCCGACCATGATAGAATGTCTATACTTAATCGTCGATCGCGGACAAGTATAGGACATGCTTTATCTTTTTGCGGGTCGCAGTTGGATCTACGGATGCGGACAGCACACTGTGTGCTGTCCACATCTTTGCGACCCCATTGAAATGAATGGGTCCGCACTCGTCCGCAAAATTGCGGAGCGGATGCGGAACCATTTATACTGTCGTGTAAATGTAGCCTAAGGCCCTATGCACACGACCGTTGTTTGTTTCCGCGTCCGTTCCGTTTTTCACGGATAGGATGCTTCCCATTCATTTCAATGGGTCCGTCAAAAATGCGGATGGTCAACCGTTTGTGTTCGCGATCCGTGATCCGTGTTTTCATTCCGTCAAAAAAATAGTGCATGTCCTATTTTTTTCACGTTTGCGGACAAGGATAGGCATTTTTACAATGGATCCGTCAAAAAAAACGGTCCGTCAAAAAAATCGGTCCGTCATCCATTTTTTTTGACGGACGCAAAATTTCAAGGAGGAGCGGACACGGAGGCAGGCAACGGTCGTGTGCATGGGCCCTTACTCAGGTGAGAATGTTGACGAGCACAAGGCTGGAGATCATTATGTCAGGCTGATTGGGTTAAAATGGCAGACTTGACACGTTGAAAGGAGGATGATGCTTGAAATCATTGTTCTTCCATTGTTAACCATGGTGACCTGCAAAGAAACGCGTGAAGCCATCATTGCGTTGCATAAAAATGGCTTCACAGGCAAGGATATTGTGGCTACTAAGATTGCACCTCAATCAACAATTTATAGGATCATCAAGAACTTCAAGGAAAGAGGTACAATTCTTGTTAAGAAGGCTTCAGGGCGTCCAAGAAAGTCCAGCAAGCGCCAGGATCGTCTCCTAAAGAGGATTCAGCTGCGGGGTCGGAGTGCCACCAGTGCAGAGCTTGCTCAGGAATGGCAGCAGGCAGGTGTGAGTGCATCTGCACGCACAGTGAGGCGAAGACTTTTGGAAGATGGCCTGGTGTCAAGAAGGGCAGCAAAGAAGCCACTTCTCTCCAAAAAAAACATCAGGGACAGATTGATCCTCTGCAGAAAGTATGGTAAATGGACTGCTGAGGACTGGGGCAAAGTCATATTCTCCGATGAAGCCTCTTTCTGATTGTTTGGGGCATCAGGAAAAAGCCTTGTCCGGAGAAGAAAAGGTGAGCGCTACCATCAGTCCTGTGTCATGCCAACAGTAAGGCCCCTTTCACACGGGCGAGTTTTCCGCGCGGGTGCAATGCGTGAGGAGGACGCATTGCACCCGCACTGAATCGGACCCATTCATTTCTATGGGGCTGTGCACATGAGCGGTGATTTTCACGCATCACTTCTGCGTTAGCGTGAAAATCGCAGCATGTTCTATATTCTGCGCTTTTCACGCAACGCAGGCCCCATAGAAGTGAATGGGGATGCGGGAAAATCGCAAGCATCCGCAACTGGCGGATGCGCGATTTTCCGCATTGTTGCTTAGCAACGGGACCCAATCTCTATTATTTCCCTTATAACATGGTTATAAGGGAAATAATAGCATTCTTAATAAAGAATGCTGTGTAAAATGAAGAGGAAGGGTTAAAAATAATAAAGTTAACTTACCTTAGCCACTTGATCGCGTAGTCGCGATCTGTCCTCTCTTTCCTGCAGCATCGATGATCTAAAGGACCTGTGATGACGTCACATCACATGGCTCAATCACCTGCTCCATCACTATGGTGATGGAGCATGTGATTGGTCCATGTGACCATGTGACATCATCCAAGGTCCTTAATCACTATCCTCAGGCTGTGGCTAGTGCTTAGGATCTTGGATGATGTCACGTGGTCACATGGACCAATCACATGCTCCATCACCATAGTGATGGAGCAGGTGATTGGGCCATGTGATGCTGTGACATCATTACAGGTCCTTTTCATCTTTCAAGCTAACGGAGAGGAGGCCGGGCTTCGCGATCAAATGGAACAGGTAAGTTATGATTAGTTTATTATTTTTAACCCATTCTGCACCTGTTTAAACATTAGGGAGATGGCCAAGGGTATTATTTTACATTATAACTATGTTATAATGTGAAATAATACCAGCGGGATAATTTCTGACTCCAAACATGCACTTCTGTGAAGAAGTGCAGGTTCGGTCTGGGTACCAAAAGTGCCGATTTTTCTCCCGCGCGTGCAAAACGCATGACAGCGCTTTGCACTCGCAGGGAAAAATCGCGGCGATTCCCGCAACGCACCCGCACTGTTTGACGGAGTGCACCCGCAACGCCCGTCTGAAAGAGGCCTAAAGCATCCTGAGACTATTCATGTGTGGGGTTGCTTCTCATCCAAGGGAGTGGGCTCACTCACAATTTTGCCCAAAAACACAGCTATGAATAAAGAATGGAACCAAAACCCCCTCCAACAGCAACTTCTTCCAACAATCCAACAACAGTTTGGTGAAGAACAATGCATTTTCCAGCACGATGGAGCACCGTGCCATAAGGCAAAAGTGATAACTAAGTGGCTCGGGGACCAAAGCGTTGACATTTTGGGTCCATGGCCTGGAAACTCCCCAGATCTTAATCCCATTGAGAACTTGTGGTCAATCCTCAAGAGGCGGGTGGACAAACAAAACCCCACTAATTCTGACAAACTCCAAGAAGTGATTATGAAAGAATGGGTTGCTATCAGTCAGGAATTGGCCCAGAAGGTGATTGAGAGCATGCGCAGTCGAATTGCAGAGGTCCTGAAAAAGAAGGGCCAACACTGCAAATACTGACTCTTTGCATAAATGTCATGTAATTGAAACGTATGAAGTGCGAGTAATTATATTTCACTACATCACAGAAATAACTGAAACAAAGATCTAAAAGCAGTTTAGCAGCAAACTTTGTGAAAACTAATATTTGTGTCATTCTCAAAACTTTTGGCCACGACTGTACACTGGCACTATATAGCTACTACATGACACCTACAAGGAAGAATTATTTGTACTCTGTATATTAGGCCTCATGTACACAAACGTATTTTGAGTCCGCGTCCGAGCCGCGACCCATTCACTTCAATGGGGCAGCAAAAGATGAGGACAGCTCTCCGTCTGCTGTCCGCGTCCTTTGCTCCATTCCGTGGCCCCGCAAAAAAAAAATAGGATGTCCTATTCCTGTCCGTTTTGTGGACAAGAATAGGCATTTCTACAATGGGCCGCGTTCCGTCCCACAATTTGCGGAACGGAGTGCGGAACAGCTTCCGTGTTTTGCGGATCCGCAAAACACCTATGGTCGTGTGCATGAGGCCTTATTTGCGAACTATCTGATGTTATGTGAGCGGTACAAAGCCGTATTATGTTTGCACTATTTAGCTTTATAATGTGATCCCCATAAGGGAGTATTATTTTTTGAATACTTTATACTACTTGGTTACTGCAGTATATGGTTGCATTATGGGGGCTGTATAAAGCAGCGTTATCCTGGCACTATATGGCTGTATTATGTGATCTCTATAAGGAAGAATTTGGTACAGTATATATTATTTGGACACGGTATGGTGGCTGTATTATATCAGCATTATATGGTGGTATTAGGTGCTCACTTTAAGGGACTATTATTTGGATACAGTTATTTGGGCACTATATTGTGGTATAATGTGACCTGTATGTGACGATATTATCTGCCACTATATGGCAGCATTACAGCCCTACCCTGCTTGTTGCCATGAGTCTCATTTGTATAAAGCCGGACCTAGACCCAGGCAGAGAGGTGTCCCACTGTAAAGGTCATGTGATTTGTTTTAGCCAATCACAAGAGGATTGCTTGTCACATCATTGACTAAAATCCTGACCAAACGAGGAGGGGGTGTCTCAATAAGGCCTCTATCACACTTGCGTTCTGAGGATCCGGCAGGCACTTCCGTCCCACCGGATCCGTCAGAACGCAAGTCGCCTGAAAGCATTAGGATCCTGATCAGTCTTCGAAATGCTTTGAGGTTACTATGGCAGCCAGGACGCTATTAAAGTCCTGGTTGCCATAGTAGTAGCGGAGCGGGGGAGCGGTATACTTACAGTCCGTGCGGCTCCCGGGCGCTCCAGAATGACGTCAGAGCGCCCCATGCCCATGGATCACGTGATCCATGCGTGTAGAGGCGCCCTGACGTCACTCTGGAGCGCCCGGGAGCCGCACGGATGGTAAGTATACTGCTCCCGCTCCCACTACACTTTACCATGGCAACCAGGACTTTAGCGTCCTGGCTGCCATGGTAACCATTGAGAAAAAGCTAAATGTCGGATCCGGCGATGCGCCGAAACGACGTTTAGCTTAGGCCGGATCCGGATTAATGCCTTTCAATGGGCATTAATTCCGGATCCGGCCTTGTGGCAAGCGTTCAGGATTTTTGGCCGGAGCAAAAAGCGCAGCATGCTGCGGTATTTTCTCCGGCCAAAAAACGTTTCGGTCCTGAACTGAAGACATCCTGATGCATCCTGAACGGATTTCTCTCAATTCAGAATGCATTGGGATGATCCTGATCAGGATTTTTCCGGCATAGAGACCCAACGACGGAACTCTAGGACGGAGAACAAATACGCAAGTGTAAAAGAGCCCTAAATTGCAAAAAATATGGCCCGCCTCTATTTTGTCGCATTTTACGACTTATTTTAACCACACCCCTTATTCTGTTAAGGTAGACATTACCTGAATTTTAATATCTGGTCATTTCCTTAAGGACCACCATTAAAATCCAGCATACTGTCTGATAGGGTTGTTCCTGCTGATTAAAATGACATTTGTCTTGTGAAAATCAGTTGTGGCGTTCACATGAAAAAAGACTTTTACTCTTTATGCAAATAAGAGCTTCAGTGCACTGATGGGCGGGGCCTAGGCCCTTGGTGCACCCTAACTTTTCGGAGCTCACCATGCCCTTCTGTGCACTGAAGCCATAATTTACTTGAATTTTCGGGAACGCCGCGACCGATTTTCACAAGGCAGGTATCATCTTATTCAGCAGTATCAACTCTATCAGACAGATATAATAGGGTCGATATTGCTGACAGGTGCCCTTTAAATAATTTGTGATCTGATTGATAATCACACAGTCTTAACCGCCCAGGGCAAGGAGAGACTAGGACTCAGTAGTAACTTCATTTTGGGCCTTTTGCACACGAACGTTGTGTGCCCCGTGTCCAGGCTGCGGCCCGCAGATAGTGGTCCACAATGCATGGGTACCAACCAAGTGTCCGCAGTTTGCGGACTCATTAACTTGAATAGGTCCCCAATCCGTAAGATACGTTCTGCACCACAAAAAATAGAAAGTTTCATTTTTTTGCAGTGTGGAGGCAAGGACCGAAGCAACCATTAACTTCAATGGGGCCGCAAAAAAACGGATCCTGTGTCCGTATGTCTGCATGGCCGTTCGGAAAAAAAAAAAATAGGACATGTCTTATTATTGTCCGTATTATGGACAAGGATAGGACTGTTCTACAAGGGGTCGGCCATTTTGTTCCGCAAAACAACAATGTAGTGTGCACGAGCCCTTAAGGAGTGAGGGGATTGCCTCCTTCTGTCTGACTGTACACAGAGGTTGATCCGTGTCAATGTCTCGTAATTTGCCATAAAAAGCTTCAATAATATCAATTGTTTTAATGGCCGCGGCGTTATTGACGAGCGAAGCGATCGATCCTATGACTCTCTTCATATTGATTCCTCCGCTGCGCTCCTCCTCTGGGGTAATGATTTTACAATTTACTTAAAGGCCGGATTTTCAGGCACCTGGATGGATGTCACCTTCCTTGCTCCTTCACACATGGTTTTGGCCCTGGGGGGCCAAAAAAAAAAAAAAACACATCAAAAACCACCTGACTTGTTCTTTGGGGCACATTTTGAGGTATTTTATAACAAGAGACAATTATCAAAACTGGAGCTAATGAAAATTAGTTTAGTTGCTCATAGCAACCAATCAGATTCCACCTTTCATTTTTCAGAGCTCCTTTGGAAAATGAAAGGATCAATCTGATTGGTTGCTGTGGCAGCTGAGCCAGTTTTCCTTAGCAACAGTTTTGATAAATGTCCAGTGGGTTTTAGCCATTTTTTTGTGTTTTCTAGAGAAAAGTATGTGCCCCCGTCACTTCCTCTGTAGGGGCTCATTCACACGGCGTCTTTTGCTGCTGGAATCTTGGCTCGGATTCCACGTCACAATTCCGGTGGCTATGTGGTGTCTGCCCCCCATTGTTTTCAATAGAAGGCCGTGCTGCCAGCCGGCAGTGTAAAGCTGCGACCGCGCCAAGAAGGGACATGTCTGTTATTGGTTCGGTGTCCAGATGGACGCCACCGGAAGCCATGATGGGTGTCCACGGTTTAGCTCCATTCAATTTAAACTGAAAACTGGTGGTTTCTGACGCAGAATATGCAGTGAATTTTGACAGCGTCAAAAAAACTCTTCGTGAACATAGCTTAGAGCTAAATGCGAAAAAAACATTGATAAAAAAAAAATGGCACAAAAATACGCCACATTTATTATTTTTTTGGGAGGTTTATAGGAGAAAACCTCAAATGAGGGGAAAAAACACCAGACCGAGAGCATGCTGCGAATGGAAAGAAACGCCATTGACGCAAAAAACACACCTCAAGGGTGAAAAAAGTCTAATATTTCCCATAGACCTCTATGTAACATCTGGAGCTGGCTTTTTTTGCCTGAAAAAACATAAAAGTGAACCAAAAATGGCAAAAGCCCTCAAAAACGCCCCCCAAAAAACTTTTTTTGTGACACCAGCCTTAAAGGGGTCTTCCAGTTTTATATTATTAAAGCTTAATCGTTGTAGGCCTTAGGCCTTTTTTTTTGTAAATCAAATTGGTCTTTGTTGCTCATAGCAGCCAATCAGAGCTCATCTTTCATTTTTCCAGAGCAGTTTGAGAAATGAAAGCTGTGCTCTGATTGGTTGCTATGAGCAACGACGACACAACATCTTTCCTGGAATGTCTGGGGGGACTCCAGAAAAATGGAGGACCTTCCTGGCACCACATGGAGGGTTTCAACCGTATGTGGCGCCAGGACACTGCGTCACCAGACTCAATCCTGGCACCCAAATGTGCGCAGAGGGTGTCACGAAAGGGGGTGTGAGGCGTCACCGATAGGATGAGGCCTATGATTAAGGCATGATCTGAGAATAGGGGGCGTGTCACTGCCCAGATTGTCAGTATGGGTTTTGATCAAGATGGCCCAAACGATTCTTTACCATTTTCCAGGTCTCTGCTTGCTGTCAGTGAATGGGAACTCTCTTGTTTACATGCAGGCCTGTGCAGCCTACCTCTCACAACGGCCGGTGGACAAAACGCATGCGAATTGTGCTTTGGATTCAACGCGGATCTGCTGCCCCGAGTCTGGACCTACGCTGATGTTTGTAAGTGACCGTGCACCTGTGGCAAAACATGTCCGACGCGATGCGATTTCTTCCTAAGGACACAGAATTTATCCCATATGATTCTCAAGATGTCTGCTTGCTGTCAGTGAACGGAGAGACTGAAAGCCTAAGGCTGGGTTCACACGAGCGTGTCCGGATGCGTTGCGGATGCGTTGCGGATGCGTTCAGTGAAAACTGAGCGTTTTCACAGGCAAAGCTATTCAGTTTTGCCTGCGATTGCGTTCAGTTGTTCAGTTTTTTCCGCGCGGGTGCAATGCGTTTTGATGCGTTTTTCACGCGCGTGATAAAAAACTGAAGGTTTACAAACAACATCTCCTAGCAACCATCAGTGAAAAACGCAACGCACCCGCACTTGCTTGCGGATGCAATGCGTTTTTAACGCAGCCCCATTCACTTCTATGGGGCTGCGGATGCGTGAAAAACGCAGAATATAGAGCATGCTGCGATTTACACGCGTTGCAGAAGTGATGCGTGAAAAAAAACGCTCATGTACACAGCCCCATAGAAATGAATGGGTCAGGATTCAGTGCGGGTGCAATGCGTTCACATCACGCATTGCACCCGCGCGGAAATCACGCTCGTGTGAATGCAGCCTAAAGGAGCCAAGTACAATTGCTGCTGTGTAGTGTAGAGCTATACTTTCATTCACACGGGGGATGCTCTTGACTGGATAAGGCTACATTCACACGACCGGATGCGTTTTGCAGTCCGCAAAAATAAAACGGATGACGTCCGTATGGCATCCGTTTTTTTCGCGGATCCATTGTAAACAAAGCCTATCCTTGTACACAAAACGGACAAGAATAGGACATGCTCTATTTTTTTTGCAGGGCTACAGAACGGACATACGGATGCGGATAGCACACGGTGTGCTGTCCGAATTTTTGGCGGACCAATTAAAATGAATGGGTCTGCATCCTATCCGCAAAAAAAAACGGAACGGACGCGGAAACAAAAATACATTCGTGTGAATGTAGCCTAAAGACTGTAGCAAACCCCCAGCTGTGAGAGATTTTAACCACTGGATAGGGGATAGGTGGGGGTCCGACTGCTGGGAGAAGGGGAGTCCTGGATACGTTTAAATCTTGAGACAGACCCTTTAATAGGCACAACAATGTTTCCATTCACTGACAGCAAGAGGAGATATAGAAAATGGCATAAAGGAAGTACAAAGTACTTGAAGCTTTATTTATACCGCTTGCTGGCAATGAACGGAGACATTGTTTCATACTAAAACCTGTCCAGATCTAACACTTCCCACAGCTGAGGGTTTGCTCCAATGTATCAGTGCAGGTTTTACAACGTTCTCTGCTACCTTTAACCCGATGAGTTATTGACATGACCCTCCCCTCGACGTGGTTCTGCAGCAGCTGCAGTGTGCATGACAAGTGTGAGCTCTGCGCCTTTAAATGAGTGATTGACATATAGCTAAACAGTCCCATGTCACCAAGAGGTTCTGCAGCGGCTGTAGTACGCATTGGAAGGTTCTGGCGCAGCGGTGATAATGCGATTAACAATGTACACCTCAGCCGCTGCAGAACTTCTTTTTGAATAGGGGCTGTGGGGTAAACGTCCGCCATTGATGAACAGACGTTGAGCTCTAAGAGGTTCCGCAGCAGCCGTGACACGCATTAGATTGGTTCCAGAGCAGTGCCGGGAATATCATTGATAATACATGCCTCAGCTGCTGCAGAACCTCTTTGAGCTCAACGTCTGTTCATCAAAGATGGACATTTACCTCCCAGCCCCTATTCAAAAAGAAGTTCTGCAGCGGCTGAGCCATGCATTATGAGATGTGGAGGCAACGTGACTCATAATGCACACCTCAGCTGCTGCAGAACCTCTTTTACCCTGTAAATAATGCCCGCGGGGCTGTGTAAGGTGACGGGACGCGGTACCGGAGCGGTATCCTGAGCGGACGGACAGTCTGGCAGGCAGAGGGAACACAACAATGGCTGCACACTGTGCACGGCAGCAGCAATCAGTGCAGTTGTCAGAAGCTGGCCGGGCAAGGGAGGGGGCGGGAGGTGAGGAGATGGGGGGAGTAATGGAGGTGGGCGGGGTCAGCGCCCCCTGGAGGGAGGCGGGACCAGGGATAAGGAGCGGGGCGGTACCACTGTTCACAGGGCTGAAGGGGGGAGGCAGTTAGGAGTGGAACGTTCCTCTGGTGAGAGAGAATAGGAAGACCAGGCAGACGGGCTGGGCGTGGTTTGTCATCAGTGGGCGTGTCTGATTTCTCACGAAAGCCTTTAGTGTGGAATTGAGGAGGCGTGGTCGCACTCGCTGAGGTAGGCGTGTTCCCACTGTCATACGAAGCGGCTGTAAGTGTTGGGAATGTCGGGGGCGTGTCTTCTGAGAGCGGAGGGGGTGTGGTTTTGTCGGCTGCACGGCGAGGGGAGGAGGAAGGCACCACTTGCAGGAGCCGGAAAGGGGGAGGAGGTAGGAGAAGGTGCTGAAGGAGGGGAGAGAGAGGAAAAAAAAAAAAAGACAATGGAGCTTGTGTGCGGCTGCGGGAGATTAAAGCTGCCGCCGAGCGGCCCGCACTGCCGGCTGTGAGGGGAGCGAGGACCGCGGGAGCCCCGGTGATCGCGTCACGTTATATCCCCCTCCTCCTCCAGCCAGTCCCCCCTCCCCCCCGCGGCGGGAGCTTCGCCTCGTCCCTGCTGCTGCTACCGGTGAGTGTCGCTGCCTGGCTCCACGCTAGCAGGCCCTGGATCCGGGTAACGGGGACACGCTGTGGGGAGGAGGGCAGCAGGAGCTAGGCCCCGGGCTGAGGGACGCGGGGCAGAGGCCTCTCCGGCCTGGGAGAGAAGTGCGGGCCTCCTCCGGAGAGTGGACGTCTGAGAGGGCTCCGGGCCCGGAGTGTGGAGACTGCGGGGCAAGTGTGCGGCTCCGGGAGAGCTGAGGCCCGGGGAGAGGACAGGGTCTGGGGCAGGGGCTCGGGGTAAGGACAGGACTGGGGCAGGGGGCTCTGGGGAGAGGACAGGACTGGGGGCTCCGGGGTAAGGACAGGTCTGGGGCAGTGGGGCTCCGGGGAGAGGACAGGACTGGGTCATGGGGGCTCCGGGGGTAAGGACAGGACTGGGTCAGGGGGCTCCGGGGGTAAGGACAGGACTGGGGCAGGGGGGCTCTGGGGAGAGGACAGGACTGGGGGCTCCGGGGTAAGGACAGGTCTGGGGCAGTGGGGCTCCGGGGGAGAGGACAGGACTGGGTCATGGGGGCTCCGGGGTAAGGACAGGACTGGGTCAGGGGGCTCCGGGGAGAGGACAGGACTGGGGCAGGGGGCTCCGGGGTAAGGACAGGACTGGGGCAGGGGGCCCGGGGAGAGGACAGGACTGGGGGCTCCGGGGGTAAGGACAGGTCTGGGGCAGGGGGCTCGGGGAGAGGACAGGTCCGGGGCAGGGGGCTCCGGGGTAAGGACAGGACTGGGTCAGGGGGCTCCGGGGTAAGGACAGGTCCTGGGTCAGGGGGCTCCGGGGTAAGGACAGGTCCGGGTCAGGGGGCTCCGGGTAAGGACAGGTCCGGGGCAGGGGGCTCCGGGGTAAGGACAGGTCCGGGGCAGGGGGCTTCGGGGGTAAGGACAGGTCTGGGGGCTTCGGGGATAAGGACAGGACTGGGGGCTCCGGGGGTAAGGGCTGGGGCAGGAGGGGTAAGGACGGGTCTGGGGCATAGGAGCTCCGCGGGGTAGGGACGGGGGCTGCAGGGGTATGGACAGGTCTGGGGCTTCGGGGTAAGCACTGGGGCTGGGGGTTCCGGGGGTGAGGATGGGTCTGGGGCAGGGGAGCTCCGGGGGTAAGGACAGGACTGGGGCAGGGGGCTCCGGGGGTAAGGACAAGGTCGGGGGTAAGGACAGGGTCTGGGGCAGTGGGGCTTCGGGGTAAGGACAGGACTGGGGCAGGGGGCTTTGGGGGTAAGGACAGGGTCTGGGGCAGGGGGCTCCGGGGGTAAGGACCGTTCGGGCAGTGGGGTTCCGGGGCAAGGACAGGACTGGGGCAGGGGGCTCCGGGGGTAAGGACCGTTCGGGGCAGTGGGGTTCGGGGGCAAGGACAGGACTGGGGCAAGGGGGCTCCGGGGTAAGGACAGTTCCGGGCTTTGGGGGAAAGGACCGTTCGGGGCAGTGGGGTTCCGGGGTAAGGACTGGACTGGGGCAGTGGGGTTTCGGGGTAAGGACAGGTCAGGGGTAAGGACAGGTCTGGGCCAGGGGGCTCCGGGGTAAGGACAAGGTCTGGGGCTCTGGGGGTAAGGACAGGTCCGGGGCAGGGGGCTCCGGGTAAGGACAGGTCCGGGGCAGGGGGCTCGGGGGTAAGGACAGGTCCAGGGCAGGGGGCTCCGGGGTAAGGACAGGTCCGGGGCAGGGGGCTCCGGGGTAGGACAGGTCCGGGGCAGGGGGGCTCCGGGGGTAAGGACAGGTCCGGGGCAGGGGGGCTCCGGGGGTAAGGACAGGTCCGGGGCAGGGGGGCTCCGGGGGTAAGGACAGGTCCGGGGCAGGGGGGCTCCGGGGGTAAGGACAGGTCTGGGGCTCCGGGGGGTAAGGACAGGTTTGGGGCAGAGGGGCTCCGGGGGTAAGGACGGGGTAAGTGTAGGCCCAGGATAGAGGAACCCCGAGGCCGGACAGGGGTCACTGGCGGTTTTTCGGAGGGGGGGGGGCATGTTCTGTGGGGGTGGTCTGAGCCGGTATCTAGTTTTGGGGGTCATGTGCTGTGTTGAGGGTGACAATATTTCGTTCATATTGCAGTGAGTTAATGGCATCTGAGGTTCATAGGGAGTTGCTTGCTGCCAGTGAATGGAATCTTTCTTGTTTACATCCAGAGGGGGAAGGCTTGGACGTTCCTCACTTCTCACAGCTGAGGGTTTGTTGCAGTTTTCTCCAGCTTGTACCGCAAGCCGCATCACTCTCCTGATACAATGTATCATCCTGGAGTCGAAACGGACACAATATAACGAGCTCTCAGCCCGTGGACGTGCGGGAATCCTCCGTGTTGTGGGTGCTCGGCCACCTACAAATATCTGCAACTTTTGCGCGACTATTTTAGAACTGTGACTTTACTGCGTCGCCTGCGACTTACATTTAAGTCGATGGTGTAAAAGCCGTACATTGTGGCCACATCCTTAACTGACAGCAAGCAGAGGACACCTCGAGGAACTGGTGCACAAACAAAATGGGAAAGAAAATGTAGAAAATAAATTGATGTGCGGCCTGGTTCCACATCTCGGTTGGGAGAACGGCGCAGAGCCGCCTCGACCGGGATTTGGCCTCTTTCTGGCATAAATTACGGATTTCGGCCAGAGAAAAGCCATTGAATGCAACGTTGTTTTTTCACATCACGAATGCGGACCCAGTCACTGGAACGGGTCCGTAATCCGGAAGGTCGATGCGGAACGGAAGCACTACAGAGCACTTCCGTGGTGGTTCTGTCTGCCTCCGCAACGCAAAAAACTACTGTATGCACTACTTTCTTGCCGTGTGGATCGCGGGCCCCATTCGCACATGGGCATGACCCTTAGGCTGCGGTTTTTATGCGCAAAGTGTGAATGTGGTTTGTCAAAATCTCATTCCCTTGGCCGGTACGGTACAGCGCAGCCGATAGGACGCACGAAAATTCGCGTCTGAATCCTCAGCTGTTCAGTCATGTGGATATGGCCGGAAAGGTTAGTTTAGAAAAAATCTGATTAAGGGCTCATGCACACGACCGTATTTTGTTTCCTTGTCCATTCCGTTTTTTATTTTTGTTTTTTTTTGCGGATAGGATGCGGACCCATTCATTACAGTGGGTACGCAAAAAAATTCGGACAGCACACAATGTGCTGTCCGCATCTGTATGTCCGTTTCGTAGCTCCGCAAAAAAAGGGTATGTCCTATTTTTTTTTTTCTAGTTTGCGGAAAAGGATCCTAAAAAAACGGACATCATCCGTTTTTTTTTTTGTGCATCCGAAATTTGCGGACTGCAAAACGCATACGGTTGCGTGCATGAGGCCTAATAGGGCAGGACCTTGCCCCCTCTCTGCTCTGTGTGCATTTACCCCTGGGGTGCGGACCTGAGTAAACCCGTTGCTATGGACTGGCTGCCTGACAACCGCGTATAAAGCTGCGTAGTCAGATTTTCTATGTGAGTTTTTATAGGAGCTTTATGGTCGTTGTGTATGGTCCTGCCGCCGCGTAATATACTGTTTCCTTTCATTGTCTTTTTCCCAAATCTCTGTTTGCAGTCAGTGAATGAGAATATTGACCTCTTCCACCAAACCCATACAGATCTAACACTTCTCACAGCAGAAGGTTTGTCACAGTTTCAGAGAGTTGGCCATCCCGGGTGCTTGCAGCGTTATTCTGTCCGCGATGGGGAATGCATTCTGGTGACTCCGTTTCGTTTTTGACAATGAATGGGGACAAAACGGAAGCGCCCTCCCCTCCCCCATGTCGGATCTCAGGGAAAGCACAAGTGTGAAAGTAGTCTAACCGGCAGTGACGTTTTTATATTTTACTCTTATATATAGCGCTGACATATTCCACATCACTTGCTCTCGGCTGAGGAGCTGACAATCTAAGTCTCCTATTTTTGTGGAAGAAACCCACGCAGACCCGGGGAGAACACACAAACTCCATGCGGATGTTGTCCTTGGTCGGATTCGAACCCTGGGCCCCGGCGCTGCACGGCGCCTCCGCTGTAGTGTTCTGCCAGGGGATGGCGGTGATGGTGCTGAACTCACTGGACTGGTTTTGTTTGGTCTGTATACATTGTCAGCAATTTACTTTGAGGTGTTTCCCCTTCACTGACAGCAAGCAGAGGTCTCGGGTAGTGGAAGCACAAAGATTACTAGTGGCAGAACTTCTTTACGATCTATAAGACCCCTGAAACGGTGGTGGGGAGACTTACTTGGCAGCTGTGGCCCAAAACAGGTGAGGGTCTGTGCGTCCAAAAGTCTGCTGTTGCACTGTAAAGCATGGTGGAAAATGTTACGATTGTGACGACTTCTCGGGTCACCTAAAGTTTTAAAGAGTTTCTTCTCCACGTTGGTGTCACGGGGTGAACCCGCCAGCGCCCCCACTGGAGACATTAAGGCCTGCAGAGTGCCCAACGGCTGCTCCGTGCAATATGCGGACATGTTCAGTCCTCCAGAGAGAGAGAGAGAGATGATTGGTTGATGGATGAGATTCCAGTATGTGTCCCCCCCCATAGTGCATAGGTATTGGAGCGGTGTCACTTTGCAGCGTTTTCGCTTTATGGCTTCTTCTGCTCTAGGAGGACTCGTGTGGCAGTGACTGTATTTAGATGGGACTTCTTGATGGTTGTCCTGCTCGGCCCTTCTGTAGGTGTCAGGCCTGGGGACCCCCTGCGGTCGGTCCTGGTGGGATGTGGTGTAGACTTAGTGACTGCAGGTCTTCGGTCTCCACCTCGGTGCTTTCAGACACCTGCACTCCAGCGCGTTGGGACCCCCCAAAGGCCGCTGTCTTGTGTCGTAGCCTGCATGGTGCTCGGTGTACCAGCTGCTCATCGCAGGGCGTCCCCCGGCATGGAGGGGCGGACACAGGCTGCTGTCCTGTGGGGGGCTGCTCCTATGGAGACCCCAATCACCGAAGTAAAGTGCAAAATACAAAAAGGATCCCTTTTATAACTTTTGGGGGACTAAAGATGCAACAGTGATCTATAAAAAAAAATAAAAAATTCCGCAAACTCGTTCCCATTCACACAAGCCTGTACATATTCCGTATCCGAGCGGGGAGCTCTATCTGATGCACTTTTGACCCCCCCCCCCCCCCCAAAAAAAAATTGCGGAACGGATGCGCACCCATTTTGCGGACGTGTGAATGGAGCCTTATAAACAGCCCAATGCATCACAAAAAAGTGACCCTTCCATGTATCGGCCGAGCATGCATGTGCGGTAAATGGGGAGAAATCTGTTGCCAGTGGCGTCTTATCTCTTGGAGAACAAAAGGAGATGGGGCTGTTAAAATCCAACATGCCCGATCCGTGTCTCATCAGCTGTCGGGGACCCCGAGGTTTAGCGTTTGCCTCTGGTAGATGCACGGCCCGAGCGCAGTCTGCGTAACAAAGTTCTGCTACTTTGGATTATACTTTGTTGCAGTTTTCCATTGCTTGTTGTCAGTGAACGGGCACATTCTTCACATCTAGAATGGGTATCTCCAACCTGCAGCTCTCAATTCCTGTCATGGCAGGGCATGATGGGAGTTGTAGTTTTGCAATGACCGCAGAGCCACAGTTTGAGGCCTGTACAGACCCGAGTTGTTGCATGTGCATCCTCTGGACTCCAGTTTACCTCCTCGGATCCTCTACAGAGAGAGAGACACGTGTGGCTGATGTACAGGTTCACACGTGGCAGCAGAAAGCTGCGCCCGGTTCTTAAAGGGGGCGTGTATGCCGCAGGTCTTCTGCCGCGGTCGTGAATGTAACATTTCCAATACTTTTTCCGATGTGATTAAGGCATAAAATGCGTTAATCCTGCCACGTGTGAGCGCAGCCTAACGTAGGGTCGGCCTTTTCTGATCAGCTTGCACTGCAGGCTGGTTGACGGGGCAGGGGTGGCCTGGGCTTGCAGCGTGAAGCTGGCATACTCTCGCTGCCTGCCCGGCGGTGTGCTGCCGGCCCGTCTGTGCGGTGACAGCTGTAGAGGATTTACCAGCCTGTGCCACCAAGAGAGCTCCCCCCGTAGTGTAAGGGGGGGTGACGGCAGATGTGCGGGAGATGCCTGCCGCTCGCTCTCATCTGCTGTTAGCCTGGACGGAGTCTGCCCGTGGGTCCAATACGGCACTTGGCCTGTGTAGGGTCTGTATGAAAGAGGGGGGGTCTGTTCAAGACGGTCATCTCTTGTCCAGAGTGGGGAGCGGTTGTCAAGAGCGTCTCTCGCTCTGAAGGACCCGTTCTGTCCTGCCGCACGCAGACAGCCCATTGATGTGAATGGACGTCGCGCAATGCTGCTTTTCCCCTGTGGTGGCGCTGCGGGGAAATCGAACACTGACAGCTGATCATTGGGGGGTCCCGGCAGAGGACCCTTTGTGATATGCTTATTGAAAAGGCCCCTAACAAGTAGAGGTTGTCCAAAGCAGAGAAACTCTTTAAAGGGGTCCTCCAGCTACAAGGTTCGGCTTCGACTTTGCGTTTTAATTCCTCCTTGTCAACATCACGGCTGGCTGTCTGTGAAAGAAAACAATATTGGATTACATCCAGACCCACAGCTGAGGGTTTGCTTCGGTTGCGTCCAGTCCAGACCCCAGACCAGTACATTGTGGCGTCAGTCCGGGGGTCCGGGCAGACGGGTGTTTTGGGTCTGTAAAGGGTTTCAGCCTCTGGAAGTAAAAGAAGAATGTTCTCGTTCACAGACAGCAAGCAGTAATCTTGAACCCAGCGATTGTGTGCTGCTCAGGCCTTTGTCCTAACTACAGAGGGACGTCTGCCTTGTAGTAGCCCGGTGGATGTGTGTGCGCTGTATATGGGGCCTGGCGGTGACATCACGGAGGGCGTGGAGGGCGTGTAATTACATGACGGGTAGGTGTACGGCTAATTGGTGACACATTTATGGCATTTTCCTTGTTTCTTCATTTCATGCCCAGAAAGATGCGGTGTATACAGTATATATGTACATGGTGCACCTATAGGGTGACAGGACCAGAGTCAGAGGGTGCTTAAATTTTACATTTTTGGGGGGCTAATTTTTTTTTAACTTTATCTATGTTTGGGTGGCAACCCGACGTGTTGCGTGGCTGCGCTGGCCGGCGTGTTGGGTGCAGCTGCGTGGCTGCGCTGGCCGGCGTGTTGGGTGCAGCTGCGTGGCTGCGCTGGCCGGCGTGTTGGGTGCAGCTGCGTGGCTGCGCTGGCCGGCGTGTTGGGTGCGGCTGCGCTGGCCGGCGTGTTGGGTGCGGCTGCGTGGCTGCGCTGGCCGGCGCGTTGGGTGCAGCTGCGTGGCTGCGCTGGCCGGCGCGTTGGGTGCAGCTGCGTGGCTGCGCTGGCCGGCGCGTTGGGTGCAGCTGCGTGGCTGCGCTGGCCGGCGTGTTGGGTGTGGCTGCGCTGGCCGGCGTGTTGGGTGCAGCTGCGTGGCTGCGCTGGCTGACGTGTTGGGTGTGGCTGCTCTGGCCGGTGTGTTGGGTGTGGCTGCTCTGGCCGGTGTGTTGGGTGTGGCTGCGCTGACCGACGTGTTGGGTGTGGCTGCGCTGACCGACGTGTTGGGTGTGGCTGCGCTGACCGACGTGTTGGGTGTGGCTGCGCTGACCGACGTGTTAGGTGTGGCTGCGCTGACCGGCGTGTTGGGTGTGGCTGCGCTGACCGGCGTGTTGGGTGTGGCTGCGCTGACCGACGTGTTGGGTGTGGCTGCGCTGACCGACGTGTTGGGTGTGGCTGCGCTGACCGACGTGTTGGGTGTGGCTGCGCTGACCGACGTGTTGGGTGTGGCTGCGCTGACCGACGTGTTGGGTGTGGCTGCGCTGGCCAACGTGTTGGGTTCGGCTGCGTGGCTGCGCTGACCGACGTGTTGGGTGCGGCTGCGTGGCTGCGCTGGCCGACGTGTTGGGTGCGGCTGCGTGGCTGCGCTGGCCGACGTGTTGGGTGCGGCTGCGTGGCTGCGCTGGCCAACGTGTTGGGTGCGTGGCTGCGCGCTGGCCGAGGTCTGGGTGCGTGGCTGCGCGCTGGCCGAGGTCTGGGTGCGTGGCTGCGCGCTGGCCGAGGTCTGGGTGCGTGGCTGCGCGCTGGCCGAGGTCTGGGTGCGTGGCTGCGCGCTGGCCGAGGTCTGGGTGCGTGGCTGCGCGCTGGCCGAGGTCTGGGTGCGTGGCTGCGCGCTGGCCGACGTCTGGGTGCGCGGCATCCTGTTGTATAGCGGAAGCAGTTTCCTAAGGGTATGGTCACTTGAAGGATTTTGTCCGTTTCTGAATCTGCTGTGTATCCCACAACGCAGAAACTACTGTGCCTCTATGGGCTTTCATGCGGACCCGCTTTAGGTGGAACCCCACTGAACGGAGCTAAACTGCGAGGGATCCGCGCGGCGCCCGTGCCAAGAATGGTCCTTTAGATTCTTGAAAACCGGCTGCAAAATCCCTCGGCTGCCCGAACTGTGGCGTGGCCTCCCATTGAAAACAATGGGGTGTGCTTTCAGCGCAAATTCCTACGTCTGAACCCAACCCGACTGTAATCCGCTTTCTGCTTAATCTGAAAAAGCAGAGCTTCAGTGTAAAGCATGGAGTGAGGATGCAGCAGCAGCCTGATCCTCTAAATAGGAGACGCTTTGAAACGCGCATTTTACAGATCTCTGCTTGCTGCCGGGTGGGGGTCTCACCACCTGTACCCTGTGATCACTAGAAGGGGACCCGTGCCCCGCAGGACCCCCCTGAAATGAATAGGGGGCAGGTTGAGCATGCGTAGTGCTGCTCCAGTCCTCTGTATGGGACTGGTGGAAATAGCGGAGCACATGCTTGACACCAAGGTACGGGGCCCCTGTTCTCATGATGGTTGGGGGTCCCAGCTGCACCAATGTAATAAAGGGGATGGGACAGAACTTGATGTAGACGGAATACCCCTTTAAAGCCCATAATTCAGTTCTGTCCATTTCTAGGACTGCTGGGTGACCAGCCATATGGTCTCTCGTAGTGACGGCGAGTCATTAGACTATTCCGTCATTGTATGATGAGTGAGGGTCCGACCTCTGGGACCCCCACCCGCCCTGAGAATATGTCTTCTCAAATCAACCCTTCCTGCGTCACCCTGGAGGAAAGGAGAGGATGATGGTGAAGTAGTGCCGAACAGAAATCTGAGCGAGGAGTTACTATACTCGCAAGGATGTAGATAAAATGGCATCACCCGCGCCGCTTTGTGCACTGGATTAGGGCTACACGGCGTCATGCGTCGCGCGACAATTTTTATAATGATGGTCTACGGTGGCGCGCTGCAACACATTAGCAAAAAATCCATCCAAGATGCAGCGCGACACCGTAGCCCATCATTATAAAAATTGTCACGTGGTGCATGACGTCGTGTAGCCCTAGCCTAAGGGTACTTTCACACCTGCATTGTGCGGATCCATCTCGCCAATGCATTGCAATAACGGATCCGTCTCTCCGGTTGTCATCCGGAAAAACTGATCCGTTATTATTTTTATTACATTTTTAATGGTTTGCGCATGCGCAGTCTGGAAGAACGGATCCATCAATGCGGTATTTTTAATACATTTCAATGTAAATGAATGCCGACACGTGTTCCGGAATTTTGGACGGCGGTAATACCGCAGCAGTAATGCATTAGGATAACACTGTTCAGTTCTTTTCCGGTATTGAGCCAACAGGATGGAACTCGATGCCGGAAAAGAATAACGCCAGTGTGAAAGTAGCCTAACACTTGCAGGGAAATATTCCAGCGGTGATTACTCCGGCAAGATCCGCAACGTAACCAAATCAAATTAACCTTTCCCGCTATCTTCCCCCTCGGAGGAAAGGAGGAGATGATGGGGAAGTAGTGCCGAATAGAAATCGGAGTTGTTATACTCGCAAGGATACAGATAATCTTATAACATCACCCGACCTGGGTTGTCGCAGCAGCAGCCGCCGCCTCGGGGGGCGTGCACCTCATGGCTTGACCACTCGTTTACACACCCTTTCTGTGCGGTAATTCTACTATAACGAAATGAAAACAAATTAGTCCACGTAATGTATCATAAAAGCTATAAAAGACATAAAAATCTTAACTTGGTCATATAATAGAAAATGTTTTCACATAAAATTAACTCTTCCCGCTATTTAAAAAAACAAAAACTATGACCCTCGCCACCAATCATAAGGTTTCCTCACATTCGAAATTACTGCTTGCGGCCTTTTAAATCACCACGTGACTAACGCAGCCAATCAGAGGAGGGATTCTCCCGTAGCCTATCCCAATGGGGGACCCCCGATCTTCCTCCAGGGATTTTTTTCGCTGGTTCCAATACGCTTCGTAACATGAAATCGGAGACCTTTCCAATTCATTGATTTGAGTCTGTGTATAGTGGGCGTTACCCGGCGTATTGTAACGAGCGAGGAAATCCCTATTGGAAAAAGCGTCAGCCCCTCTGGTGGCCGGGACCGTGGGAGCGCACATAGGCTGGTGCTTTATCCTATAATGTGCAAGCACGACCACCGCTGATGGATTGCAGGGTGGTCGTAACCGTGGGAACGAGCAGGGTATAATGTGATGGAAAAATGAATCCAGGGAGTAATATGGAGAATCGCCACTTACTGAAGTGAGAGGACCCCTTTAAGATACGGCCTCCGGGACTGAAGGGCGGTGATTTGGTTACGTTGCGGATCTTGCCAGAGTAATCATTGCTGGGTTCTTTGCTTGAAAAGCGGCGCGGACCTTGTGTGAAGAGAGCCCGTGTCTCGGTGTCCGCCGCCGTTCAGGACTGTCGTGAAGCTGGGTGACGACCAGTGTGTCCACCGTCTAAGATGCCGCATGCTGTCTGGGGGGGGGGGGGCTCTTTCTAAATAGCTGCGTGCGGAGATTTTGCGTGTAGTGGTAGGAGTTTCGTCGGGCCCCTCTCTGCCACATAACACATGGGGGTACAGATTTTCCATTGGGGACCATTTAGTACTGGTTATAGTTGGTGGTCTGCAAAAGAAATTGAGTTTTGCTCTTTTTGTCCCTTCAGAGCCACCATCTTTATTCTTCCATGTCACAGGCGCTTCCCGGGACGGCTGCCTTGTGAGGACCCCGCTAAACATCTGCTCGCGTCTCGGCTTCCTGGGTGCCTGCGATTGTGAGGCAGCAGGAGATTGGGGTCACTTGCTGTCACCCCTGACTTTTCCAGTATCTGGCGGAGTAGCCCTTTAATCGTTGGGGGCGTGTGGCGGTGGTGAAGCTGGCGCAGTGCGTGAGATGAGATGGATGTCGGCGTCATCTCGCTGTTTTTACGATGGCGTCGGCGCGCGGCTTCTTCATTAACAAATCTTCCATGATAAATTATATATCAGCAGGTCTCGGGTTCCATAGGCGCCGCTCGTCCTTCCCGCTTCATCTGCTGCTTTCTTAGATGGGGATCTGTCTCTGGGAGAGCTGGGTGACAGCCGCTGCAGAGCCAATGGTTTCTGTCACCCAGCTTTCCTAGAGTCCAGAATGGCGTGTGGCCCCGGGAAGCATACAGTGAGGCTCCCCTCCGTTCAGGAGTCTGGGAAAGCTGGGTGCTTTGAAGGGCACTCTGCTTTTCTAGAAAAAAACACGTACAGCAGGGTTGTCACCCATCTCTCCGAGGCTCCTGAATGGAAAAGGAATCTAGTTATTCAGCGATCGCCTGTATCCCTTCTGCCACCTTGGAAAGCGGAGCGGTGACCCCTGTGGGATCTGTCATGGTGGCCATGTTGGTTGTCACCAGCTTTCTTATGGCCCAGCAACCAATATGACCCCATTATGGCTCCTACAGAAGTCATCACCCAGCTTTCCAAGACTGTGAATGGCAGGTCGGCCACATACTAAAGAGGCTCGAGGGCATGCTGGGCCTCATGTTGTAATTGGGTGCATGCACCATTCAGGGGTCTTGGAAAGTTGGGTGACAACTCCTATGGGGGGTGGGGGGGGGGCAATGTATCTGCATACAGAAAAGCTGGGTCGTTGCCCGGCTATGGTTATAGATCTAGAACACGAGTAATCCATTCTGGAGTCCTAGAAAGCTGGGTGACCACAGAGCAGGGATCAGCCGCTCTGAAACTACAACTCCCAGAATCCTCCTTTTACGTCTATGGGAGCTACAAGAATAGCAGAGTAAGTGTGCATGCTGGGAGTTGTAGTTTCACAGCAGCTGGCGTGCCGGAGGTTGCTGATCGCTGCTGCAGCGTGTTGGATGGCTTCTCCTAATATAGGTGTGATTGGGCTTGGTTTACAATTCAGGGGTCTTGGAAAGCTGGGTGACATCCTCTAGATATTGGTTTATCAGTGTATAGAAAAGCTGGGTGATGACCAGCGCAGTCCCCGCAGGCCTGGTTATACATCAATGAACACAATAGATACTTCATTCAGAAGTCTCAGAAAGCTGGGTGACAACAGGAGCTGAACAAGGGGCGCTTTTGGTTGTCAGTTAAGCGGGGTGACCAAAGTATTGGGCTGACTTGCCTTTCAGGAATCTTGGAAAGCTGGGTGACCAAACCTGTCTTGGCCGCAGCGGGTGTCGCCCAGCTTTTCCAGTATACTGAGTGACTCTTTACTGTCGGGCAGCGGACATGGGTAAGATTTAAAGGGGGCGCTCTGTATCCAGCGTTGTCTGATCTCGAGGGGTTAATTCTCCTTCCTCACGGCCTCCTCTGTTCGCTTGCAGGTAATTGCGCTTCGGTTGAGGGTCCTCACTGCCGACCAGGATGAGTAGCGCGGTATCGTGACCCCAGGGGCCCTGGTGAGTAATGCCGAGGAGAAGCCAGGCTTAATTAAACAGACCTGAGAGCCCGGAGCGGAAGCCCGTCTCCTGCTGCGCCGCTGATCTTCGCCTCCTGCGCCGCTGATCTTCGCCTCCGGCCTCACAGAGCAGGAAGTGTCACTGTTTGCAATGGGAGCTGGTAACCAGGTAGAGCGTGTGTACACAGGCCCGGTGCCCGCTCCGCGTTCTGTGGCACTACAAGTCACAGCATGAGCATACCCTGCTGGGATTTATTAATTTTTTTTAAAAAAAAGCTATAAATTCTTAAATGATATATTCTGGGCTTTTTCTGCGCCGTTGATCTCCGCTATTTTTTTTTTTTTCGTTACAGCCGTGATGTCACGGGCAGGGCTTAGAGGAGATCAGCGGCGTCAGTGAGGCAAGAATGACGGGATGCAGCATTGGGAGGGAGGTGGTAGCCTCTGAGCAGCAATGTGAACATAGTCTTAAAGGGGTCGTCTTTAAGACTGCGATAAAGAACTTGCAGGTACTTACCTGACAGTTACCACGCCGCTGTTCTGCTTCACCTGGCAGTGACATCACACCGCTCCAGCCAGGAAACCGGAGCGGCGGTGGCGGCGTGGCATCTGTCGGGTAAGTACTTGACCTTTCTTTATTGCAGGCGGAGCCCCAGGGTTGTCCGGTTTCAGGAGAAAACCAGACAACCCCTTTAATGTTGGGCGGGGTGTGTCCTTCATGGTTCTGGTATTGTTAGGGGTAAGAATAGTGCTGCATGCGGAGTTGTTTTTGCAGTGAAATGTACTGGAAACACAAAAAAATCCCTTTAATGAAAGTGTGAACCGAGACATTAAAGGGGTTTTTCTACGAAGGGTCTGATCCCTTGGGCCACCGACGATCACGGGAACAGAGGTCTTGAGTCCTCCAGATGAATGAAGCGGCAGTGCCTTTGTATCTTCATGGGACTGCCGGGGGTAGGTGAGCGCTGTACTCGGTCCCACAGACTAGAATAGGGGGCGGCAGGGACATCCGTAACCGCGACACCATTCTAACGGAAGAGCACAGGATCCCCCAGTCTCATGACTGGCAGGGGCCTCAGCGGTCGGGTCCCCGTGCCCAGTGGCTGTGGTTAGAGACTAAGGGGGTCATTTAGCAAACTAACGTAAAGTAGAACTGGCTTAGTTTCCCATAGCAACCAATCAGATTCCTTCTTTCATTTTTCAAAGGAGCAGTCAAAAATGAACGGTGGAATCTGATTGGTTGCTATGGGCAACTGAGCCAGTTCTACTTTACACCAGTTTGATAAATGACCCCATAAGTGTTTTTCGTTGTGGAAAACCCCTTTAAAGCATTGTTGCCCAACCTGCGGGTTTCCAGCTGATGCTAGACTACAACTATAACCATGATGGGAGTTGTGATTTTGACAAGAGCTGGCGAAGGATTGTGTGCTTCCTGCGCCCAACCATATGCTATGAGTTAATATTGCATCACCGATAAGCGGCGCCAGCTAATGAGGTCACGTGGCCTCTCCATGGGGCAGAAAAACCCTCTATTGCCCAATCGCAGCGCAGCTTTCCTTGTTTAAGAGCAGAATAGGAAATGAAAGCCATGCCTTAATTGGTTGCTATGGGCCACAAATGTTTTTTTTTTTTTTTTTGTAGACTGGTTCATAAATTTCCCTCTGTCTGTGTTCACACTAAGGCTTGGAGCCTCAGTCATGGTTTCTGCCACTCATTACAGTAATTTTGACAGAAAAGCCTCTGTGGTAAAATGAAAGCTGCACTGTGATTGGTTTCTAGGTTCCACCAAAAAGCCCTCGTTGCTCATGGCAACCAATCAGAGTGCTGCTTTAATTTCCTAAGCCTCTGGTAAAATGAAAGCTGCACAGTGATTGGTTGTTAGGGGCCACAAGGCCAGGTTTTTTCAGCTGGAAAGTTCCAGTTCCTCATTGTTTAAGATCTTTTAAAAACTTTATTGACATAAGACTGGACAATGGGGCTCAGTATGCCAGGGGCCTGTAAGATGATTAGCCTTGTTGCCCATAGCAACCAATCAGAACGCTGCTTTCATTTTCCCAGAGCAGCTTATGAGATGAAAGCTGAGCTTTGATTGGTTGCTATGGACAAGGAGCGTTTTACTATTAGTTATGATAAATGGGGCTTAAGGATCCCATGTGTGTGGAGCAGGAGGCCTCTGTGATACAGCACCCATACAAATCTGTGCGGCCATATTCTGTCATGCTCAGCCCGTCAAGTGCTCGAGGCCTTACACCTAAATCTTAATGTTTCAAGGAAACGAACCTTGGAACCTCTCGGAATATAAAGTTTTAGGCTTGGTGCAGGGCCAGAGGGGGCAGAGCTTAAAGGGGTTGTACAGGGTTAGAAATCATGGCTGCTTTCTACCAAAAAAACGACTCCACAGCTCCGCCCCATCCACTTCAGTGGAGCTGCCGTGCCAGACACAACCACAGATAGGGATGGCACTGTTTCTGGCACAAAGCAGCCATGTTCAGCCCTTTATATTTACAGTTTCCTGTGATTCTTTGAGGTGCAGCACGTTCCTCAATTGTCCTGAACTCTAAATGAATAGAATTTCAGAGTAGCACGGGGCACTGGCGCACCAGCACGTTGTCCGGGTCTGTGGAAAGCTAGGTGACAACCCCTATGACCATTTTATGTGACTATTAGTAGTAGTTGTCACAAGGGATGAGCGTATTTCATATTTTGAAATTCGAGTTCGTATTGTATTTACTAAATTGCTTTATGGATTTCGTTATCACGGACCATAACGCAATTCCATGACGGAATGCCAGTGTAACAGAACCAGAAACCTTAAAGGCTATGTACACCTTCAAGGGCATTTTTTTTTTTATGATTGCAGTTTACACATTTGGGGCTAAAAATCATTTTTTCAATTAGTTTTTATTAAAAAATGAGACCTTCACTGTTTTTCTAGCTGTGTGCATCCTACTTTCACTTTGTGCCGATCATCTAATAACCCTTATCTCTAAATTATTAAGAGGTCATAAACACTAATTTAAGCCACATTCTTATCAGTAAGAGAAGGACTGAGCTATAATGAGTGTTTATAAGATCAGGGATAAGGAGCCCATCAGCTCCCTGCCTGAAGGAGCAGAGAGAAAATCCAGATCCTGCTAGTAGGGCATCTCGGCTCTGTACAGAGAAAAGGGCTCCATATTTTTAATAAAGACCAATTTAAAAAAAATGAGCTCCAAATGAGTACAATGCACTAATAAAAAAAAAAAAATTCCCTTTAAAGGACTTTTCCAGGACTTGTATCAGTCACTTGTTCTGATGACTGGTGGGGGTCAGACACCAAGCGCCCCCCACCATATGGTTTCTGGCACTGCAGCAGCCTCATATAGCAGGTTGTGTGGGGAGCAGGGTGTTGGACCCCCCCCATCCATTTGGTAATGATGCCATGGTAGCGTCCATTGCACTGTATACCCATTCTCTTCTTGTATAGACCGGACGCGCCATGTGGCATGTAGACTGTATAGCAGTCAGACAGTCCATTAGTCCAGCACTGAAGGATCTAGAAAGCCTGATAATCCAGCATGGGCCAGAAATATGTCCATGCCTTTGCTTCAGGTCCTCCTGGGCAAGTGTATAGGGTCTCCTCCTCCTCGGCTCCAATGCTAACCGGCAGACATCTTGGCATGTGTTGGCGCCAATTTGCACAACCACGGTGTCGTTGTTGGCGAGAGCCCAGACCTACTGCTGCGGAGGAGTTTAATACTGTACATCTATGTACGTTTGCGGTTCTTACTAATCTGGAATGCCAGATTATCGGATTTCTACAGGAAACTAATCCTAATCTAGAACAATAGCAGTCCCTGGACGTAACCATGACAACCAGAACGACAACATTAGGCCTCTTTACTGAGGCAATGTCTGTTGCCAGTGCCAACCAATCAGAGCTCAGCTTTCGTTTCCCCTGCGGCTCTGTGATTGGTTGCAGTCAGCGACTAGACCAGTTTTATTTTTTTCCGGTTTTGACCTGAGGCCTGTAGTTGACACTGCTGGCTGCCACTGCAAATAAAGTTTTATTTTACAAAGTGACTTCCCTGTAGCGCTCGCCCTTCAGCCCATAGATCTGCGCTGTCCCTGTAATTCGGACTTGATTACTGTGTGTGCGCGAGAAGCTCGTGGCCACGGATGGGAAATTTGCGGATATTGGGAGGAGGCAACGCAATTACTCGGCAAAGAACAATCTGTTATAAATGAACTAAGATTTCCCGGCCCGCTGGATGCGCGACATTGGACGAGGTTCCTATTTAAACACCAGCAGCCTGTGTACCGTCATGATGCGACAGTATTGTAACCGCTATGTGTATGTGTACCCACTCTTGTCTTGCAGTGTGCCCTGGCAATGCACGGCGTTCCCTCTACAGCGACAGCCACATGTCCGAAGAATGCTGGAATTGCAGGAGGGGAGAACCCACTTCAACAAGAGAGAGCGAAACAAAAAGGAAAAGGACGAGCAAAAGGACAACGCTGACAAAAGCACTTCGCAGAAAGCCCACCTGAAGCCCCCCAGCCCTCCGAAGAACCTGGCGAGCCCCACAGCGTCTGTGACCGTCGGCTCGGGATCTCTGTCAATGCATTCCAGTAACCCCAAATTGCGCAACTCCCCGTCAGGAAACACACAGAGGTAGGAGCCCTGCCATCCAGCATCCCTTCCCCCAGTACACCTTCGGGGGCAGTTTATTTTTTTTATTTTGTTCATTTTGGGCTAAAAATAATTTTTCAATTGGCCTTTATTAAAAATCTTCAGCCGTTCTCTCACAAAGGGTTAACGGTTTGTCTAGCTGTGAATGGTACTTTCACTTTATGACGGTCATCTGATAAACTTTCTCAAAAAACACTTATTTAAGCCACGTTCTTATTGGTAAGATTAGAATTGAGCTTTAATGAGTGTTTAGGAGGTCAGAGATGAGGAGCCCTCAGCTGAGCTGACGGAACAGAGTGAAAATTCAGATCCTGCTACTAGAGAATCTCAAGGCTGCACAGAGACAGGGGTTCAACATTTTGAATAAATACCAAATGAAAACATGATTTTAGCTTAAAATCAGTACAATATATAAAAAATCCCCCCTCCCCCATAGGTGTACATAGCCTTTAACCTTTTCCTGTACCCTTGACATTGAGGTATTTGATGCACCACGGGGCGATCATGTGGGCGCTGCCACTGTGCGCGAGGACGGCTGTAAGGGTATGTTAGGATATGTGCCCCCTTTGTCTTTTTTGATATGTGGAAATGAATAGGTCCCTATGCGATCCACAAAAATACGGATCACACATGGATGCAAAATACCGTCATGAGCGTGAAGGCCACTGGAGGACACTCCATATCCCCCCCCCCCCCGCCCACCGCTAACCTTTTTCCACAAAGAATATTTAATTGTGTTGAGCGAACTTTTTAAGTTCGGCGTCCAAGGTTCGAGTTCATCGAAGAATCCCATTCTGGTCCGTGGTAGCGGAATCCATAACGGGATTCTTCAATAACCCGAACTTTGGATGCAGAACTTAAAACACAAGTTCGCTCAAACCTAATAGGGAAGTTGCAAAGTATGGCAGAAGTTTGGCTCGCACCGAAATCCCCCCACCCCCTTTTTTTTGTTTTTAAACCACAAAAATGAAGTAAAACAACTTATTTTTTTCAAAATTCTAAAATATTGGGGTTTTAAAAGCCAAGAATAGCCTGGTCCTGAAAGGGTTAAAGGCACAGTGCGATATTACAAGTCAGTCACTTGTCCCTGGTATTTCACCTCAGGCCTATTCCGTCGAAGGCTGCAATACCAGGCTCTGCCCATTTTTTTTTTTTTGCCGCCTTTTAAGCGTTGTGTATTGGCTGATAGGGAATTGCATTTCCCTGATGGGTGCGTATTTTGGTATCATTTGTCATCTGTGCTTTTGTTTAAGGGGGCGGGCCCCACAGGACTTCATGAAAATCGAAAAAAAAAGTTTTTATGTTGACCGTAGCAACCAATAACAGCGCAGCTTTCATTTCTTCTAGTGCTCTTAAAAAACTAAAGCTGCGCTGTGATAGGTTGTTTCGGTCAACCAGACGGTTACTAAATCTGAGGTTTCCGGAGTAGTCGTCTGCCTCCTGCCTCGCCTGTTACCAGGCAACCGGCTGGACGCGGTCTTACTGACTTTCAGAATTTGTGAGCTCCTTATAGAGCAGGGGTAGGGAACCTCCGGCCCTCCAGCTGTTGTGAAACTACAACTCCCAGCATGCATACTTACTCTGCTCTTCTCTGAACTCCCATAGAAATGAATGAAACATGTTGGGAATTGTAGTTTCACAGCAGCTGGAGAGTCGGAGGTTCCCTACCCCTGCTATAGAGCATGCATGGCGGCCATATTGCGTAAAAGGAAGCATTGGTGAAACCCCTTTAGCTCTGCTGCATGTGCGTGTTGGTGGCCCTTTGCATATAGAGTGGGACCCTGCATTGCAAGGGGTCACAGCGGTACGAGTCTGTACTATTTCTGAGGGGGGGGGGGGGATCTGCAGGTGTAACCTTGTGCGGCTGTTATTTACCCTGCGCAGCTCGCGCGGTGTTCCCCGCTCTGTGTACATAGAAACAGAGCTGTGTATTGACAGAGCTGCTCCGGGAAGATCTCGTGTCTTCAGGTCCTGCACATCACGTGACCCCCTAAACCACTGTGCCGCTGAACGCCTAATGCAGTCTGATCAGGAAGGTACCCCCATCGGTCAGCAGAGACGAGACCCCCTGCACTGCACCACCATTGCGTGTGGCTGTATCTGGTACTACAGGGAATGGCACTGAGCTTTAGGGTGCATTCACACGACCGTAAGTGTTGCAAAACACGGATACCGGATAGCTGACGCTATATAGAGAATGCCTATTCTTGACCGCAACCGCGGACAAGAATAGGACATGCTCTATATTTTTTTGCGGGGCCGCGGAATGGAAAAACGGATGCTTACAGCTGTCCGCATCTTTTTCAGCCCCATTGATATGAATGTGTCCACACCCGTTCCGCAAAATTGCGGAACGGATGCGGATCCATTTATACGGTCATGTGAGTGCTCCCTTAGTGCCAGGCACGGCCCTGGAGATGAGAGTGACACTGTATGAGGTCAGACCGCCTCCTCCTTAAGTGATCTTGATTTGGCGTTCAGTAATCCGAAAAGTCTGACTAGGAATTTCACGCAGCCAGCGATATGTATTCCTGAAGGCACTGTGTCACATGTCAGCTGTTTACTGCTCTCCGATAATCCAGAATATTTCAGAACCCAATCCCATTGATGCCGTATTAAAGGAATTTTCCTGTCTGCACCTGAACTGGTTACACCGGAGAATAGGCTCTTCATCCTTCTATTTTTTTTTTTTTTTTTTTTTCCAGCAGCCCAAAATCAAAGCCAGAGGTTATGGTCCACCCTCCCTCCGTGATGTCTCCTTCTGGCAACCCCCAGCTGGACACCAAGTTCTCCAGCCAGGGGAAACAGGGAGGCTCCACAAGTCAGTCGCAAGCCTCTCCTTGTGACCCCAAAAGTGGCAACCACACCCCCAAACCGCTGCAAGGTCCTGGGGGCAGTATGGGGCTTAAGAACGGGGCCGGCAATGGAGCCAAAGGGAAAGGCAAAAGGGAAAGAAGTATTTCTGCTGAATCGTTTGACCAGAGAGACCCAGGAACCCCCACTACAGACTCTGAAAATAAAGGTGAGCTCCAGGTCTGGCTATGGGGAGGTACTAAGTGGGGTATCGGGCACAAAACAGCGGGGGCTACTAATATGTGATTCTAAGTTACATGCTGAGCTGCACTCACTATTCTGCTGGCGGAGTCACTGTGTACATACATTACTTATCCTGTTCTGATCCTCAGTTACATCCTGTATTATACTCCAGAGCTGTACTCACTGCTGGTACAGTTACTGTGTACATACATCACATTACTTATCCTGTACTGATCCTGAGTTACATCCTGTATTATACTCCAGAGCTGCACTCACTATTCTGCTGGTGGAGTCACTGTATACATACATTACATTATTTATCCTGTACTGATCCTGAGTTACATCTTGTATTATACTCCAGAGCTGCACTCACTATTCTGCTGGTGGAGTCACTGTGTACATACATTACTTATCCTGTACTGATCCTGAGTTACATCCTGTATTATACTCCAGAGCTGCACTCACTATTCTGCTGGGGGAGTCACTGTGTACATACATTACTTATCCTGTACTGATCCTGAGTTACATCCTGTATCATACTCCAGAGCTGCACTCACTATTCTGCTGGTGCAGTCACTGTGTACATACATTACTTATCCTGTACTGATCCTGAGTTACATCCTGTTATATACTCCAGAGCTGCACTCACTATTCTGCAGGTGGAGTCACTGTGTACATACATTACTTATCCTGTACTGATCCTGAGTTACATCCTGTATTATACTCCAGAGCTGCACTCACTATTCTGCTGGTGCAGTCACTGTGTACATACATTACTTATCCTGTACTGATCCTGAGTTACATCCTGTATTATACTCCGGAGCTGCACTCACTATTCTGCTGGGGGAGTCACTGTGTACACGCATTACATTATTTATCCTGTGTTATACTCCAGAGCTGCAATTGCAGTTCTTCCTGTCTGAGGGGCGGTTTCCGTGTCTGCACAGAGCTCCTTTGGTGGTTTGCGCTCTGTAGCGTTGCTCTGCTCCCCCTGTGAATGTGTTGGGATGTTCTCCCCGTGCAGAGATTCCTGAGTTGACCTGTACTGGCAGAGGAAGGGTTACACTGCCAGCTCCATCACAGGGAATTCCAGCAGTGACATCATCAGGATGAAACCCTGCAGTGAGGGGAGGGGGCGCCGGAGACTTGCGGATCAGGTTTCACACAGACAGGAGATCGGCGTAAACCACAGTGTTAATGGAGGGATGTCAGAAAGCCTGCTGATTACCAGGCTGCTTCTTAGCTAGACCTGATCTGTGGGCATAAAATTGGGATAATTTCCGCTGTATTTGGTATAAAGATATCGGGCTGATACCAGGATCTCGGCTGTGATTTCTGCCATCATCGCGCCCTAGGGCAGTGACATCATCGGTCACGTGGCCTCGGAGCAGCTCAGCCCCATTGAAGTAAAGTGGGGGCTGAGTGTGATTCCGAGCACCGCCGCTGTACAGTGTCCTGTTCTGGGCCGCGGTGCATTGTCAGACGGCTGATTGGCGGGGGTCCCGGGTGTCAGACTCCCACCGATCAGATACTGAGGATAGCAGATCAGTTAGTCGGAAAATCCCTTTAAGCCGTCTCCAGCTCAGTCATTGGCATCTGTCTATATTCTTCTGTCTTCCCATCTTTAGACTGCAACACTACAGATCCGGTGATGCCCTTGGAATCTCACGCACCCCATACCATGACCCCCTCCAATACTTCCGTCCCCAGGTCTTCCACGCCTTCCCATGGGTCAACGATGCTGGACTCCGCACCTGGGAGGAAAACGCCATCAAAAGTGGTCTACGTCTTTTCTACTGAAATGGCCAACAAGTGAGTTCCTGGCGGTACATTAGAAGCCGGAAGTGCAACAGGATTTTCTGGATCCAGGATATCGATGGTCTGTTGTCTGGATAGACCGTCCATATCAGATGGGCGGGGAGGGTCTAGCTCTCGGCACCCCCTGCTGATCATTTGTCTACCCACATGGCATCTGCTTGGCAGCGGTGGTGCAGGCTATTGCAGCTTCATCCTCAGGATAGGTCGTCAATATCTGATTGGTGGGTCCCAACTTCTGGACCCCCCGCCCATCAGCTTTTGGAAGAAGCGGCAGCGCTGTGGCCTCTTTCTTGGCCTGTCACTTCACGGCTTCGGTCTCATTCAGGTGAATAGGACTGAGCTGCAATACCAAGTAAAGCCACTATACAATGTATGGCGCTATGCTTGGTATCCTACGAAGAGGCCTCCGCTCTCGTCTGCGCGCTGTGGCCTCTTAGAATAACTGATCGGCAGGGTGCCCAGCGTCAGACCCCCTCCTCCTCCAATCAGATATTGATGACCTATCCTGAGGACAGCCATTCAGTATTTAACTCTCAGAAACCCCCTTTAATGAGTCACGATGATGCCAGATTTCTTTCAGAGGGTCTCCGCCTCTGAACAGACTCTCATCTTATACATTTAATCTAAAGTCATTTATTTGCAGGGTGACTCCGCTATCTGTGACCATGTACAATCTGTATTACACCCTCAGAGCTGCGTTCACAATTCTGCAAGCTTTCAGCTTTAGTTGAGCTCCAGTAATTGAGTTGGACATTATTTCCAATGTGTTAGGTTCTTTTCACACTAGCGGCAGGACGCATCCGACAGGCTGCCGCTAGTTCAAGTGTGCCGCCGGACTGCCGCTCTGTCCCTATTGACTATAATGGGGGCGGAGTTCTGGCACGGCGAGAGGCCTACGACATGTCTGGCGGCCTCTTGCCGTGCTGCATCGGAACTCCGCCCCCATTATAGTCAATAGGATTGAAGCGGCAGTTCAGCGACGCACTTGAACTAGCGGCAGGACCCGTCCTGTTGGATCCGTCCTGCCGTGTGTGCGACGCGTTTTTGGCGGTAACATCCAGTGTATCTAGCGAGCTGCACACAATATATTTAGCCATTTTCGATAAATTTGATGCATTTTGAGCTTTTTAGGGCATATGGATGGAGGTTGTTTTTAGAGGACGACACCAGCTATAATTGGGGGTGAAATTATAAAATATTCAACATTTAAAGGGGAGGTGCTTCTCGTCCGGACTATTTTGTTTAATATTTATCATTATGGTATTGGTTTTTCATTGTCGCTGCCCCCTAGTGGCACAGTACCCAGGGATCCTCTGTGCGTTGTGCATACCCCACATTTTGCACTTATTAACCCTAACCTCTTTACCCCTACAGAGCTGCAGAAGCCGTTATGAAGGGGCAAGCCGAATCCATTGTCCTCTTCCACATACAGAGCACCTCCAACAGCAAAGCTGAATGCACTTCAACTCCTACGGTGGGCAGCTGTTTGTTGTGGCCTGCTTACTTTACATTTTATGTATTCTTTTTTTTTTTTTTTGGTGGGGGGTTTGGGGGTAAATAGCCAGGCTTATGCTCAATTATATTTGTGCAGTTTATAATTGTAATGGAAATTTGCCTTTTTGCCAAGCTTGCACACAGAAGACAATGCGAGCAAACAGAGCTGCAGTTTAAATCATGGTGGCGGGATAGCAATGCAGGCCAGGCTTCTGATGAGTTCAGTAGGAGCTCCCTCTGTTGGTAACCAGAATTTTATAGTTTGCGGAGGCATTTGACAACTCTGTACCCTATAAAATAATGTATATTCTCGGATGGGCCATCGATATCTGATCGGCGGGGGTCTGATTCCCGGCACACCCACCGATCAGCTGTTTGAAGGGGCAGCTGCGCTCACTTGAGTCTCTTCCTAGGCCTGTGACGTCAGGTTAGTCGGTCGCATGGTCTATGTGCAGAACAGTCCAGTGCAGAAAAATAATTAGCCTGGGCTATAATACCAAACACAGCCACTATAACCAGTATGGCGCTGTGCTTGGTGTGAAGAGGCTGCAGTGCTTATACTGGTGCTGCAGCCGCTTCATACAGCTGATTGGCTGGGGATGCTGAGCGGGAGACGACCACCAATTAGATAGGACATCAGGATAGATCAGCATTTACTTCCCAGAAAACCCCTTTAGGGTGCATTCCCCCCACCGTATAAACGCATCCGCATCCGTTCTGCACCGTGTGCTGTCCGCATTTGTTACGTTCAGCGGCCCTGCAAAAAACATGGAGCATGTCCTATTCTTGTAAGAATCGGAATTTGCTATAGCGCCGGCCATGTGCGGTCCGCAAAATGCCGCTATACATGTTTTGTGGATCCGCAATTTGAGGACCACAAAACACTGACGGTCGTGTGAATGCATCCTTATTCCGCAGAAATGTTTTTTGCCATGTGTGTCTCCTGCTGGTGGACTCACCGCTTCTCTTTTTCTGGTTGCAGAATACTCAAATCTCTACGAACATTCGCAGTGAGCCTAAAGCAAACCCGCGAGCACCTACCCCCCAGGAGCAGAACCATTCTCAAGCAGCCAAAGTGCAATCCAATCCGCCTGGTCCGGCCCTGCCTTCCAAGCCCGCCGCCTCCCATTGTCCAATCGGGCAAGACAGCGGGGTTGTGGAGGGCAAAATGGCAGCCAGCAGCCCTGCCAACGCTAATGTATTACAGACTGAGGGATGCGGGCAGAGCTCGACGCCCAACAATCAAGCCGCCAGCCCCATGTCTCAGGGCAACGTAGCCCCTCCTGTAGACCCCAAGGCAGAGTCTAAAAGTTCCTCGCAGCCCCAGGTACCGAGTGGGGATCAAGCGTCCTTAGGAGACAATCCCGATGGACTTTCTCAAGAGCAGTTGGAGCATCGCGAGAGATCTTTACAGACCCTTAGAGACATTCAGCGGATGCTTTTCCCGGACGAGAAAGAGTTTGCCATAAAAGACATCACAGGCCAAAGTGGGGGACCTCAACAAAACTCTGGACTGCTGGACAATCCTCAGAAGAAACTTGAAGGCCCTATACAGGCTATGATGGCTCAGTCGCAAAATTTAGGCAAAGGCCCTGGGCCCCATCCTGACGGTGGTATGCCTTTTGGGCCCCAAGGACATAGGGACATGCCTTTTTCACCAGAGGATATGGTTCCCCCACCTATGAATCCTCAGCCTGGCCAAGATCACCTCGACCATATGACCCCGGAGCAGGTGGCTTGGCTGAAACTACAGCAGGAGTTCTATGATGAGAAGAGACGCAAGCAGGAGCAGGCTGTAGTGCAGCAAAGATCCCTACAGGATATGATGGTACACCAGCACGGGCCTAGGGGCATGGTCCGAGGCCCTCCGCCCCCTTATCAAATGAACCCTGGGGAAAATTGGGGTCCTGGTGGCCCCGAGCCTTTTCCGGACGGTATGGGCATGCCGCATCCCATGGCCCCGAAAGGTATGCCTCCTCATCCAAATGTGCCTGGAAGCCAAATGCAGCGGTTGCCTGGATTCGTCGGCATGATGAACCCAGAGATGGAAGGGCCTAACGTTCCGAATCCTGCATCCAGGCCCGGGCTTCCTGGCGTTAATTGGCCAGATGAGGTGCCAAAAATTCCCGACGGACGTAACTTCCCTCCCGGACAGAACATATTTAGCGGCCCGGGGCGAGGCGAGAGGTTTCCGAACCCGCAAGGGATGCCAGATGAGATTTTTCATCAGCACGTTACTGAAAAGCAGCTTGGCATGCCCCCTGGCATCGGCATGGAGGGTATTCGGCCGGTTATGGAAATGAACCGAGGCATGCCTCCTCAGAGGAGTATGGAGCCGGGGGGCGGCCTGTTCCCTCGTATGCCTGGAGATGCAGCACTGAGCCCCTCACGGATGGAATTCCATAAGGGAATGCCTCCTAACATGGGCCCTAACAGAGAGGTGGAGTTTGGCATGGGCCCCGGCAATATGAACATGAAGGTTGACATGAACCTGAACGTCAATATGAATTCTAACCAGCAGTTAATGGCTCAAAAGCTGAGAGACGTCATGGGCCCCGACGAGATGATAAAAATGAGGCCGGGGAGTACGGAGATGCTTTCTAACCAGCAAAAAATGCATCCTGCGCAGTTCGAGCACTCGCAGCAGGATTACGGCATGGGCTCCAGGCCTTATCTCAGTATGTCCCAACCTCCGGGTGGAGTACTGAGGAACCCTAGAGAACAGATGGGGCCCGATCAAAGGACTAACAGCCGGCTCAGCCACATGCCACCTCTACCTCTCAATCCAAACAATAACCCAGGCAACCTCAACGTTGCGCCCCCCAATCAGCGCGGCCTGGGCCGTAAGCCTTTGGATAACGTTTCTGTTTCTGGTAGTCAAGTGAACTCTCCCGGTGTGAACCCTTTAAAGTCCCCGACCATGCGCCAAGTCCAATCTCCAATGCTGGGCTCCCCCTCCGGTAATCTTAAATCCCCCCAAACGCCGTCTCAGTTAGCCGGGATGCTGACAGGACCGACGGCTGCAGCTGCTGCTTCCATAAAGTCCCCGCCGGTCATGGGGTCTGCTGCCGCTTCCCCTGTCCACCTGAAGTCTCCGTCCTTGCCTGTCCCTTCCCCGGGTTGGACGTCTTCTCCTAAGCCTCCCATGCAAAGTCCAGGAATCCCCCCTAACCAGCACAAGCCACCACTAGGCATGACATCACCAGCCATGATGGGGAATATGGAGACGGGTGAGTTGTCACATCTACACGTGCCTTCTAGTGTCGAGAGTAATTACTGCGCAGAAAAAATAGCAGGTCTTAGGCTAACCAAACTACAACTCCCAAAGGAGTTTAGGGTTTGTTGGGAGTTGTAGTTCTTTTTTTTTTAAACTGTAGAGCTGCATTCTGTGTCTGTGTTCCCTGTGGTGTCTTCTGATAGTAAATGGCTTTGTTGTGACTGTTAGAAAAGAGGACCCGTCCCCTCTCCTGACAGGTCTGGTTTAATAGCGCCATGCATTCCCCATGTAATAACAGTTCTGGCGCCTCTACTCTTATGGCTATGTGCTGTGCCGTTACTTTATTATTTCTACTGGAAGTTAGGAATGAATTGCTGTCAGTCTGCAGTAAGGGTACAGAGGGGTGGTGACCAGTTGGGGGGGGTGTCCTTGCACAGTCTGACAATGGTAGCACTGATTGGATAGAGTTGGACTGTGCAGGGACACACCCCCAACTGGTTAACTCCTGTCTGTACCATGATTACTGAGATATACCCTGCAGTCACTGTGTACATACGTTACATGTCCAGGGTTACATCCTATATTACACTCCAGAGCTGCACTCACTATTCTGCTGGTGCAGTCACTGTGTACATACGTTACATGTCCGGGGTTACATTCTGTATTATCCTCCAGAGCTGCACTCACTATTCTGCTGGTGCAGTCACTGTACATATGTTACATGTCCGGGGTTACATTCTGTATTATCCTCCAGAGCTGCACTCACTATTCTGCTGGTGCAGTCACTGTACATACGTTACATGTCCAGGGTTACATCCTGTGTTATCCTCCAGAGCTGCACTCACTATTCTGCTGGTGCAGTCACTGTGTACATACGTTACATGTCCAGGGTTACATCCTGTGTTATCCTCCAGAGCTGCACTCACTATTCTGCTGGTGCAGTCACTGTACATACGTTACATGTCCGGGGTTACATCCTGTATTCTCCTCCAGAGCTGCATTCACTATTCTGCTGGTGCAGTCACTGTACATATGTTACATGTCCGGGGTTACATCCTGTGTTATCCTCTGCTGGCAGAATGTTATTTAGTTCAGGGTTTGCTGGGATTTTCAATCCCTATGCTTTCATAGACAGCGCTGCCGGTGTCGGTGGAATGAATAGAATACTAGAGCACATATGTGAAGCGTACGCTCTGATGCCGCATTCATGGTGTTCTCCTTGGTCCAGGAGTGTTCTTGGTTTTTCAGTTAATTTTTTTTCAATAATTCTCATTGATTTCGGCATAGCTGGAGGCTGTGGTTACCATGGCAACTTTGTGCAGTCCTCCAGGGAGCCGCTCATCTTGCCTCTCGGACACTTCGCATGTAGCGTGTAAGCGAAGTGCAGCCAGGAGGATACGAGGAACAAGGTTGTCGCATATAAATCTCCTCTGTCGAAGGTTTGTCAGCCGCACCTCCCCCACCCATCAGACGTATGCCCGTAACCTGCTGAGCATCGGCGTAGTCTTATACGAGATTGCAGGGGGTAGGCGGTGTCACATGGTGTGTCACATGATCACTCTCATCCAGTTGGCGGCTCTTAAAATGATCATGTGACGTGCACACCACAACTTGAAGCAGGGGTGGTGACACACTGTAACACATGATCCTCTTCACGGCTGCTGACTGGTTGAGAGGAGTCATGTGACCCCACAGCGCTAGGAGGTTAGGCGATCACATTGATTACAGCCCCACAGCCAAGCCGTAAAGGGGCCCTAGCCCACAGCGCCGTCCTCCCCTGCTGCTGTAGAGCAAGCCCTGAAGGGGTGCACTTTGTAAGGGTACATGCGCACGTTTAGGATTCATGTGCGGAGAATCCGCACTGAAATCCGCAGGTGTTCGCCGGCAAATCCGTGCGGTCAATCCCCATCAATTGGTGCAGATTTTACTAACTGAATGAAGAAAATCCGGTCACGAAAAATAAAATAAATTGACATGCTGCAGTTTTTAAAATCCGCACCGCAGGTCAAAATCTGCGCGAAAAAAAATCTGCATCGTGTGCGTTAAGAAGTTCAAATTCTCATAGAATACAATGTACACGACCTACGGTGCGGAAAATCCACGCGCAATCCTGATCTTGTGCATTTAGCCTAAGCCTATTGGCACGCCCATGTTGCTATCACAGGGTGTTATTGTTTTGCCACGGAAGCCGGGGGCCCCCAAGGATTTTCATTGTCAATGCAGGAAAAAAAAGCAATAAAATGTATTAAAAATTCAAGTAAAAAAAAGTTTAAATTTGGATACAAAGCAAATTAAAATTTGACTATCCCTCAAAATTTGACCTTTAACCTGTCCTGCAGAAACGATGCCTCATCCCACGCTCTGGATGGTAAAATTAAAAGCTTAGGGCGACACATTCATTATTTAAAAAAAAAATATTGGTGTACCTGACATATTTTTAGAAGTGTAGGGTCAGCGAGGGTAAGTGTGTGTAAAGTCTTCCCCCTTACTGAGCTTGCTAAGGAGAATCCATCTTTAGTGTCTACTGAATGCTGAAGATGCCGGCTAACTGTATAACGTAGAGGCTTCTCAGCCGGCCTCTGCTCCCCCCTGCCCCAGCCTCCTTAAATATGTAACAGAGCTAACTAAGAGTAATGTGTCCTGCAGTTTTTCTGCTGCCAGCGCCAATTGCTTCCCTCTGCCTTGCCAGTGTGTCTCTGGTTAGCACTGGGCAGACAGGGAGATGAGCAGGGCTACTTGCTGCACTGATGGTATACAGGAACATAGTACACTTGCCGATTGCAGCAGCCCTGCCCCCCTCTCTGTCTCCCCAGTGCTAAACAGGCAGACTGGAGCCAGAGGGGAACAATAAGTGCTGGCAGCAGATAATCTTCAGGGTCGCACACTCTATTACACGTGTACAGAAGCTGGCTGGGACAGGGAGACCAGAGGCAGGCTGAGGAGCCTCTGCGTCATCCAGTTATCTGGCGGCGGCAGCAGCATTCAGTAGACCCTGGATTCCTCTCAGCAATGCTCCAGCTGCCCTAGCCGGTTTACAGGCTAAAGCCTAGCCAGCAGTGCCGGTGACGTCACCGAGAACACTGCTAGGCAGAAGCCCCCGCCTAGCAGTGTTAAAAATGTAAACGAAACGGCCCTTGCCCTTTGCGATGCAGGACAAGGGGGGAGCATCAGAGGGGCGAAAAAGGGGATATGTCTGGGTTCAGAGCTGAACCCCCTTAAAAGGATTATGTCACCATTAGTGTTGAGCGTGAATATTCGAATAGCGAATTTTAACCGCGAATATCGCCACTTAGAGATTTCGCGAATATTTAGAATATAGTGCTTTATATTCGTAATTTCAAATATTTGTCATTTTTTCCATCTGAAGACAAGATTCCTCCCTGCTTCTTCTTGTGGGCCAATGAGAAGGCAGCAATGTCGACTTCACGACACCAATCAGTAATATGTAGTCAGACCTGCTGAAATGTGAAGTTGCCCGTAGTGCGAAAAAATATTCTAATTTGCGCAATTGCGACTATATCGGAGCGCTCTATCTGCATATAAAGCTATTGTAATGTTCTGCCGTGCCAACCATTTTCTCCAGTCCCAGGAAACTTCTAACATCTTGAAAGATGTAGCGAAAGTGACGCACGCCTGTATTTCACGTTACGAATTCACATTACGCGATTTTTACATTGCCGATTATTCACAATCAAGAGAATAATCTTGAATACGAATATTCTACCCCATATTCGTGAAATATTGCGAATTCGAATATTGCCCCTGCCGCTCATCACTAGTCACCATGACAGATTCGTTTTATAATTTACTTTGTCACAAAAATGGTGCAGTTATGAGATTCTCCTCCCTTTACATCATTATAATGGCGCCCCCTGGGGTTTACTCTATCGCAGGCTGGACTGGAGGGACGGATACAAACTGTTAGTCTGCACGGCCACCTACTGAGGTGGTCACACGCGTTCAGTTCCCTCCTTCAACCTCTACCAGCCGTATCTACTGTTAGACGCTGTGACAGTTACAGGGAGAGAGCTGCAGCAGAAAGGACGCACCCCTGGAGCTGTTGTAGGGAAAGAGCTGCAGCAGAAAGGGCATGTCTCCCTGATCTGCCATTAATAGATGAGATCTCATTTGTTGGAAAGTGTATTTATTTTATTTTTTATTTTTTTTATCATGCAAGTCCGCAGCGCTGATTATTGTCGGGCCCCCTGATCTGTTCTTGCAGTCCCAGCGAACCCATTTGCTGTAGAAACCCCTCAGTAGGGAGTGTTACCGCAGCGGGCGTCCATTCCTATGTACATGACGTATAAAGAGAATCTGATCACAGGGTCCTACAAGATCAATGCAGAGAAATCTACTTTCCCTGCAGCGCCTCCACTGGCAAAATGAAGTATTACAGTAACATAGTAACATAGTATATAAGACCGAAAAAAGCCCTCTGTCCATCCAGTTCGGCCTGTTTCCTACAAGTTGATCCAGAGGAAGGCAAAAAACCCCTGTGAGGCAGAAGCCAATTTTCCTCACTTAAGGGGAAAAAATTCCTTCCCGACTCCAATCAGGCATCAGAATAACTCCCTGGATCAGCGACCCCTCTCTAGTAACTATAGCCTGTAATATTATTACACTCCAGAAATACATCCAGGCCCCTCCTGAATTCCTTTATTGTACTCACCATCACCACCTCCTGAGGCAGAGAGTTCCATAGTCTCACTGCTCTTACCGTGAAGAATCCTCTTCTATGTTTGTGTACAAACCTTCTTTCCTCCAGACGCAGAGGATGTCCCCTCGTCACAGTCACAGTCCTGGGGATAAATAGATGATGGGAGAGATCTCTGTACTGACCCCTGATATATTTATACATAGTTATTAGATCTCCCCTCAGTCGTCTTTTTTCTAAAGTGAATAACCTTAATTTTGATAACCTTTCAGGGTCCTGTAGTTGCCCCATTCCAGTTATTACTTTAGTTGCCCTCCTCTGAACCCTCTCTAGCTCTGCTATGTCTGCCTTGTTCACAGGAGCCCAGAACTGTACACAGTCCTCCATGTGTGGTCTGACTAGTGATTTGTAAAGTGGCAGGACTATGTTCTCATCACGGGCATCTATGCCCCTTTTGATGCAGCCCATTATCTTATTGGCCTTGGCAGCAGCTGCCTGACACTGGTTTTTAAAGCTTAGTTTGCTGTTTATTAAAATTCCTAGATCCTTTTCCATGTCAGTGTTACCGAGTGTTTTACCATTTAGTATGTACGGGTGACTTGCATTATTCCTTCCCATGTGCATAACTTTACATTTGTCAGTGTTAAACCTCATCTGCCACTTCTCTGCCCAAGCCCCCAATCTATCCAGATCCCTCTGTAGCAGAAAACTGTCCTCTTCAGTGTTAATTACTTTACACAGTTTAGTGTCATCTGCAAAAATAGATATTTTACTGCGCAAGCCTTCTACAAGATCATTAATAAATATATTGAAGAGAATAGGGCCCAATACTGACCCCTGAGGTACCCCACTAGTGACAGTGACCCCTCCAGTACTGACCCCTGAGGTACCCCACTAGTGACAGTGACCCCTCCAGTACTGACCCCTGAGGTACCCCACTAGTGACAGTGACCCCTCCAGTACTGACCCCTGAGGTACCCCACTAGTGACAGTGACCCAATCTGAGTGTGTACCGTTAATAACCACCCTCTGTTTTCTGTCACTCAGCCAGTTACTTACCCACATACAGACATTTTCTCCCAGTCCGAGCATCCTCATTTTATATACTAACCTTTTATGAGGTACGGTGTCAAATGCTTTGGAGAAGTCCAGATATACGACATCCATTGATTCGCCGCTGTCAAGTCTAGAACTTACCTCCTCATAGAAACTGATTAAATTAGTTTGACATGACCGATCCCTCATGAAGCCATGCTGATATGGCGTTATTTGCTTATTTTCATTGACGTACTCCAAAATAGCATCTCTCAGAAAACCTTCAAAGTTTTTGGACCCTTTTTGAATATTGGCACCACATTTGCTATGCGCCAATCCTGTGGAACATTCCCTGTCAGTATAGAGTCCGTAAATATCAGAAATAAAGGTCTGGCTATGACATCACTTAATTCCCTTAGGATACGGGGGTGTATGCCATCTGGTCCTGGCGATTTGTCTATTTTAATCTTTTTAAGTCGCTGTTGTACTCCTTCCTGGGTCGGACAGGGCACTTTTAATGGAGAATTTACTTTTACATTCTGCATTTCATCTGACAGTTTATTTTCCTCAGTGAATTTAGTGGAGAAAAAAATATTTAATAGTTTTGCTTTACCCTCGTCGCTCTCTGCAACTCCCCCCTCATCACTCTGTAAAGAGCCGACTCCTTCAGATTTATACTTTTTACCATTTATATTATTGAAGAACAGTGTTCCCATTAAAATGAATGGGCGCACTCTACTACACGGTGTCTACCGGAGACAGGCGCCTTAATAGATGAGGGTCCTAATTGGGGACTAGTTGCTGTAATAACGCCAAATGTCCGAGATTTTCTGAACCAGACAATGGTATCCATCGTCTAATGAAAAGTTCTGCAGTTTTCTAGGTTTTGTATCTGTTCCACCATTCTGCAAGATCTCAGCTTGCTGTTGGTGAGTGGAAGCATTGTTTATTTACAGAAGGGCAATAACTCTTTACAGGTCTGTTATTTCTCGCAGCTGATGGTTTGTTACAGTGTATCAGTGCAGGCAATCCTATGTGGGCAAATCGGCCTGCCCTCGAGGCTGATGCATTGTAGCAAGCTGCTGTGCGAGGAGGAAGGTTTCTGCAAACGTTGCAGCTGTTGCCCCTAGCAACTGCTCCGGTGCCGCTCATTTTGCCATTTTTAGGGTCTGTTCAAACGTCCATAGTTCAGGGTCCGTATCCGTTCCGCAATTCTGCGGGATGGGTGCCGACCCAATCATTTCAATGGGGCCACAAAAGATGCGGACAGCACACTGCGTTCTGTCCGCATCCGTACTTCCGTTCCGCAGCTCCTCAAAAAAAAGACTTCTATCACAGGGCCGTTCATGTATGGTCCGCAAAATGCGGAATGCACACGGCCGGTCTCCGTTTTTTGTGGGATCTGCAAATTGCGGACGTCTAAATGGACCCTTAATGGATGTCCGTTGTTGTGTGAGCTACAACCCCCTGGTATGGGCCATTCCTGACCTGAAATCGGACACTTGGGCCCTTCTACTCCAGTCACAGCTAAAGCCATTCTAGGGGTCATAGGGAGACCATGAGGGCGAGGACGGGGTGTGTGTGCGAGGGGAGGGGGGGGGGGAGGGGAGGGTGTCAAATAAATCTCCACATGTGTCAGCTGAATGCAATCTATTACAGGTATTCTGGATCTCGACCCAGCACTGGTTCCATGGCCTAACCATTAGGGTTTTGTGTGCAGCTTTGGATGTGATTAGAGTAAACCTGGATTGGTGCAACGCAAAGCCTTTGCAAAGTTTATGTACATTATATCCCATACAATGTCTCCCCCCACTGTAAATTATAAGAATATTATTCGAGGAGTCATGTGACCATATAAGAATGTGAGGCTGACTGCTGATCTCCTGAGGTCATGTGATCATTATAATGTATAGGAGGGGGGCAGACCATTCACTATAATCCACACCTCCACTTCTACAGAACAAGGTTTGTGTGACATTGTATTCTGCAGCAGCTGAGGTGTGTATTAGGAGGTTCTGCAGCAGCTGAGGTGTGTATTAGGAGGTTCTTCAGCAGCCAAGGTGTGTTAGGAGGTTCTGCAGCAGCCGAGGTGTGTGTGAGGTTCTGCAGCAGCCGAGGTGTGTGTGTTAGGAGGTTCTGCAGCAGCTGAGGTATGTATTAGGAGGTTCTGCAGCAGCCAAGGTGTGTGTGTGTGTTAGGAGGTTCTGCAGCAGCCGAGGTGTGTGCGTGTGTTAGGAGGTTCTGCAGCAGCCGGGGTGTGTGTTAGGAGGTTCTGCAGCAGCCGGGGTGTGTGTTAGGAGGTTCTGCAGCAGCCGGGGTGTGTGTGTGTGTTAGGAGGTTCTGCAGCAGCCGGGGTGTGTGTTAGGAGGTTCTGCAGCAGCCGAGGTGTGTGTGTTAGGAGGTTCTGCAGTAGCCGGGGTGTGTGTGTGTGTGTTAGGAGGTTCTGCAGCAGCCGGGGTGTGTGTTAGGAGGTTCTGCAGCAGCCGAGGTGTGTGTGTGTGTGTTAGGAGGTTCTGCAGTAGCGGGGTGTGTGTGTGTGTGTGTTAGGAGGTTCTGCAGCAGCCGGGGTGTGTGTTAGGAGGTTCTGCAGCAGCCGAGGGGTGTGTTAGGAGGTTCTGCAGCAGCCGAGGTGTGTGTTAGGAGGTTCTGCAGCAGCCGAGGTGTGTGTTAGGAGGTTCTGCAGCAGCCGAGGTTTGCGTTAGGAGGTTCTGCAGCAGCCGAGGTGTGTGTGTGTTAGGAGGTTCAGCAGCAGCCGAGGTTTGCGTTAGGAGGTTCTGCAGCAGCCGAGGTGTGTGTTAGGAGGTTCTGCAGCAGCTGATGTGTATGTTAGGAGGTTCTGCAGCAGCTGATGTGTGTGTTAGGAGGTTCTGCAGCAGCCGAGGTGTGTGTTAGGAGGTTCTGCAGCAGCCGAGGTGTGTGTGTGTTAGGAGGTTCTGCAGCAGCTGATGTGTGTGTTAGGAGGTTCTGCAGCAGCCGAGGTGTGTGTTAGGAGGTTCTGCAGCAGCCGAGGTGTGTGTGTGTTAGGAGGTTCTGCAGCAGCCGAGGTGTGTGTTAGGAGGGTCTGCTCTGATGAGCCTGTGTCATGCTCTGGATAAGTAGGGGTGGGGGTCCCGTGTAGCTGTAGCGTCGGTCCCTGTCCTTAGGTCCATGTGTTGATGCTTGTCTCTGTCCTGACAGGAGGGCCCGCTCCACCAGTCAGCCAGTCTGGTCCGATAAATCATCCTGGAAGTCTTCCCTCCAGCACTAGCTACACGATGGCACCTGAGCCCACCCTGTCACAAAACCCGCTCTCCATTATGATGTCTAGGATGTCGAAGTTTGCCATGCCCAGCTCCACGCCTCTGTACCACGACGCCATCAAGACGGTGGCCAGCTCAGATGACGACTCCCCTCCTGCCCGCTCGCCCAATTTGCCGCCTATGAATAACATGTCAGGTGAGTTGATGCCACAGAGTGAGTTTTCTATATTTTGGTTTTTAATATTTCACTGTGCATTTCCCCCATTTGGGTCCATTCACACATCCGTAGAATGAGTCCGGATCCGTTCCGCAACATTGCAGTCCCATTCGTTTTCAACGGGGACGGAAAGGATATGGACAGGACACAGTGTGCTGTCCGCATCCGCATTTCCAGTCTGCGGCTCCGGGAAAAAATAGAGCATGTCCTATTCTTGTCCGCAGCTGCGGACAAGAATAGGAATGATCTATTAAAGCGCCGGCGATATGCGGCGTCACTGTTTTGCGGTCTGCAATTTGTGGACTGCAAAACACTACGGACGTCTGAATGGGGAATGACCCCATTGTCTGATAGGTGCGGGTCCCACTGCTGGGAGCGAGAACGAAGCAGGGAGAGCTGTGGCTGGAGGACCCCAATATTTTCCGCGCTCGGCTATATTCGCCGGCCCCATAGAAAATGAATAAAGGGCGGCTGCGCATGCGCAATGCACCCTCCACCACTTCCGGGGGTCCATACTTGATATAGGTGCGGACCCGCACCTATCAGACAATGGGGGCATATCCTAGCGATAGGCCACCATTGTCTGAGATGGGAATACCCCTTTAAGGCGCCATAAATATTCGACTCCAGGTTATCGGCCGCATGGAGAATCTCGTCAGGTGCCCGGCAATCAAATACCCAGGCCAGATGGCATAGGCTGTGCGTTGCCTGTCGGTACATGTGGGCGATGGTTTCTGGTTCTTCCATAGTGATGACCTATCGGGACACCAGCGCCTGATGGAGCGGTACGACCACTTCAAACAGCTGATCGGCAGAGGTCGGACCCCCACTGATCAGATTATCCTGAGAATAGGCCATCAATGTAGAAGACCTGGAAAAACCCTTTAAATCCTGCTGTCATGAAATACATAGAAGGTCCCCCAGAAGGAAAAAAAAAACTTAAATGTAGGTCTTTAAAAAATCTTTATCTGAATTCCTAGCCCCAATATAGTGCCCTGAGGGCTCATGCACAGGAACGTGTGCCGGCCGTTCCGTGCATCTGCTTTCCCCAATGCACGTGCAACATCCGTGCTGTTCCAGACGCATTCATATTGAATGGGTCCGTGATCTGTTCATACCCCAAAAAAACAAAACCTGTTCTATTTATTTTTTTGCGGTGCGGAGGCACTTCGTCGTGCTTCTGTGGGGTTTCTTGCCGTCGTTTCGCACCGCACCATTCAAGTAAATGGGTCCGCACCAACGGCCGGCGCCAGTATATTGCAGGCCACAATACGTGCACAGCCGAGCAACGGCCATATGCATGAGGCCTTAAAGGGGTTTTCTTGGTTCTTAAACATTGGTGCCCTTTCCTCAGAATGGGTTGTTTGGAGGGATCCGACTCCCTGTGCCGCAGCTGGTCAGCGCTATGACCTCGACCTGTGATGTCTTGTCTATTGCTCTCATGGCCTTTGTGCGTCTCAGTCCCATTTAAAGGGGTATTCAGGTTGTTAGAAGTTATCCCCTATCCACAGCCACTATACAGTGTTCAGTGCTGTGCCTGCTATATGATGAAGAGTCGGCTGATCTGTGGGGACCAGGGAGTCGGACCCTCACTGATAGGTATTCATGACCTATCCTAAGGGCACTTAAGAACCTTTAAAGTGCCTTTCTGGGAGCAAAATATTAAGGGCCTGTCATCAGTATCTGATGGTGGGAGGTCCAACACCTGGCACTACCACTGATTAGTGTCTTGCAAAAGTATTCACCCCCATTTTGTGTTTTGGTGCCTCACAACCTGGAATAACATGGATTGCTTGAGGATTAGCATCCTTTAATTTACAGGACACGCCCACAACTTTTTTTTTTTTTTTTTATTGTGAAGCAAACAACAAAAAGGGCAAAATAACAGAAAAAGTAAATGTGCATAACTATTCACCCCCCTAAAGCCAATACTTTGTAGAGCCACCTTTTGCGCAAATCAAAGCTCAAGTCGCTTTGAATAAGTCTCTAGGAGCTCGCCACATTTTGGCAAATTGCGGATCTGCAAAAAAAAAAAAACATGACACCCAGTTTTTTTTTTTTTTAGCGGATCCATTGTAACAATGCCTAAAACTGACAAGAATAAGGCATGTTCTAATTTTTTTTTGTCCGCATCCTGTCCACAAAAAAAAGTCTGTCTGACCACAGATTTTCTATTGGACTGAGATCTGGGCTGTGACTCGGCCATTCCAACACATTCACGTTTCCCCTTAAACCCCTCAGGTGTTGCTTTAGCCGTGTGTTTGGGGTCAGTCCTGCTGGAAGGTAAACCTCCGTCCTAGCCTCAGATCACACACAGAGGGGTACAGGTTCTGCTCAGGAATCTCCCTGTATTTAGCACCGTCCATCTTTCCCTCCTCTGACCAGTTTCCCAGTCCCATCCCCCCCATGATGCTGCCACCACCATGTCTCACTGTGGGGATGGGGGTCTTTGGGTGATGTGATGTGCTGGGTTTGCGCCAGACATAGCGTTTTCTTTGGCCAAAAAGTAAAATTTTAATCTCATCAGACCAGAGCCCCTTCCTCCATACATTTTGGGAGTCTCCCACGCGCCTTTTCACAAACTCACAACGCGCCTTTTTGTTTTTAGTCTGACAGTAATGGCTTCTTCTGGCCACTCTGCCATAAAGCCCAACTCTATGGAGCGTACGGCTTATTGTCGTCCTCTGTACAGCTCCTCCAGTCTCTGCTGTGGACTCTGCAGCTCCTCCAGGGTTACCTTAGGTCTCTGTGCTGCCTCTCGGATTAATGCCCTCCTTGCCCGGTCCGTGAGTTTTGGTGGGCGGCCGTCTCTTGGCAGGTTTGCTGCTGTTCTTTCCATTTGGTTCTAATAGATTTGATGGTGCTCCTGGGGATCATCAAATATTTGGATATTTTTTATAACCTAACCCTGACTTGTACTTCCCAACAACATTGTCCAGCATTTCTTGTTTGGAGAGTTCCTTGGCCTTCATGGCAGTGTTTGGTCAGTGATGCCTCTTGCTCAGGTGTTGCAGCCTCTGGTCTGTATATGTAATGACAGATGATGTGACACTTAGATTGCACACAGGGGACATCATGTCACTAATTATGGGACTTCTGAAGGTAATTGGTTGCATCAGAGCTTTTTATGGGCTTCCTAACAAAGGGGGTGAATACATACGCACATGAAGGGGGTGAATACATACGCACATGAAGGGGGTGAATACATACGCACAGGGCAATTCTCTGTTTTCTATTTCTAAACAATAGTTTTATTTATAGATTTTTCTTAGACTATTGTGTTCTGATCCATCACATAAAATTCCGAATTACCAAAACGTTAAACTTAAGGCTGTAATGTAAGAAATATAAAAAAAGTCAAGGGGGGGTGGGTGGGGGTGAATACTTTTGCAAGGCACTGTAGCTGTTTGAAGAGGCTGTGGCCTCCTTATGGCTTACCAAGCACAGCGCCGTCCATCGTAGAGTGGTTGTTCCTGGTATTGCCGCCCAGGCCCATTCACTTGACTAGGACTGAGCTGCCCATAGGTCATGTGACTGATAAACCTGACATCAGTGGCTGGAGCGCCACAACCTCTTCACACAGCTGATCGGCGGGGGTTTGACCCAAACTGATCTGATACTGATGACCGATCCTGAGGATAGACCATCAATATTATACTCCCAGAAAACATGTTTAAATTTGCAAACTTTGGGATTTTTTTTTTCCAATATGATCTCCAAATATTAAAAAAAATGTTTTTTGAATAAAGTCTTGCTTTTCACAAAAATTACCTTAAAAAAACTAAAAACTTGCACATTTGGAAAATCACTAAGAACTTTTGTGTTACAGTTCAACATACCTTTGGTCATTAAGTGGTTAAATCCTCTCTTTTTTATTTTTTTTTAGGTATGGCCATGAATCCCCAAAATCCTTCGAAGATGCCGGGTCCTCACAGTGTTTCCATGCCGACTCTAAGCCCGATGGGCATGACGCAGCCTCTTTCGCACGGCGGACAGATGCCCTCACCAAATGCCATGCCACCCAATGTACCACCTCACGGAGGCCCCATGGGTGCGGGGATGATGCCACACAATGCCATGATGGCTCACGGTCCTCAAGATCCCCCCATGGTGCCTCAGGGACGCATGGGTTTCGCCCAAGGATTTCCGGCAGTCCAGTCACCTCCGCAAGTTCCCTTTCCTCACAACGGCCCTAACGGGGGGCAGGGAAGCTTTCCGCCTGGAATGGGCTTTCCGGGAGAGGGACCTTTAAGTCGCCCAGGCAACATGCCCCCGAACGCGGACCCAGCGCTTTGTAAGTCGGGTTGTCCGTCGGGGCCGGATTCCTTTGGGGTTATGGGAAATAATATGCCTTCAGTTTTCACTGACCCGGACCTACAGGAAGTCATTAGACCAGGGGCATCTGGAATCCCCGAGTTTGACCTGTCAAGGATTATTCCATCCGAGAAACCCAGTCAAACACTGCAGTATTTCCCTCGTGGGGAAGTTCCAGGCAGAAAGCCTCAGCAAGGACCTGGTTTTTCACATTTGCCTGCTATGATGGGAGAGCCAAACCCGAGAATGGGTCTTCCGATGGCCGGCATGGGAGGACCTGGCCCAGTGGATATGCCCGGCCACAATTCTATGAGGCCTCCAGGTTTTATGCAGCAAGGCATGATTGGACCTCATCATCGCATGATGTCACCAGCACAAACCGGAATGCCTGGCCAACTAACTATGATGGGAAATCCGGGAGGGGTGGGTATGATACCGGGGAAGGAACGGATGCCCGGAGTCCTCTATAGTCACCCAGGTCCTGTGGGCTCTCCTAATATGTTGATGTCCATGCAGGGGATGATGGGACCTCAACAAAACCTCATGATTCCCCCACAGATGCGACCCCGAGGAATGCCTACTGACGTCGGGATGGGTGGTTTCGGCCAAGGACCTGGTAACGCGGGGAACATGATGTTTTAAGCTGCTACGAAAACGAACAGATTACAAATTGTAGACGTGAGATTATCTCTTGAGGAATCTTAACCTATAAAAGGAGTCACGTTTTTTGGCCATGCAATAGGTGAAAAAAAAAAAACACAAGACCCAAATTGTCAATTTTGGAGGAAACTCAAGAATGTATGAAAACTGTCTGAGCATTGCTTTCATTTATCCAAGGTGTTTTTGTTTGTTTTTTTGTTAGTTTTTTTTTTTTTTTTTAAGATTTATTTTTAAAAAAATATTTTTGTGGACTTGGGTATCCCATGATGGCACCTGCTTTTGGGGGATTAAAAAAAAAAAAAAAAGATGAAAAAAAAATCTGTAGCTGTTTTTGAGAATTTGCCATTTGTCATGAGTTGCACCATCCTGTATGTTTACGTCGTTCGGATTGGCTTCTTAAAGACACCTGGTTTATCTTTATTTTTAATTTTTTTTGTGTACTGTACAATATTGTAAAAGGGATTATTATTTTTTTTTAATTTTTATTTTAGCAGAGGCGATTAGTCTTGGTGTGTGAGAGGAGATTGAATCGATTCATGCTGTTTACTTCTTGGCGGATAATCCGTCGTCAGATTCTTGTTACTTTTTTTTTTTTTTTCTTTTTCTTTTCTTTTTTTTTTAATTTTAACTCCAGTTGTATAGTTAAAAACCAAACTAAGACCTCATACAGAGAGAGTATTATTAAAGCTAAAAAAAAAGCACAAAATGACTATTCAGTCCAGTTTAGGCGTTCTCCTTTCTTTATAAAATCTTAGGAAAAAATGTAAAAAAAAAAGGAAAAAAAAAATTTAACAAAATTTAAAATTATGGAGAGCAAATACAACGATCATTTTACTTTACTTTTTTGTCTGTTTTTTGCTCCCTCCCGATCTCATTCTGTGTCGCTCAGTGTCTCCCGTTTTTTTTTTATTTTTTCTGCACATTGTGTAAAGTTTTTGGGAGGGAGACTGACATTGCCTTTTTTTTTTTTCCCGTTTAGTCTTTTTTTTTTTTTTTCTCTCTCCCTTCCCGCTTTTCTCAAGAAGCCAGACTCTATGCTGTTACATACACGGACAGTGAGACCATATGCAGTTATCTCCAGTCGCCCCGTCTCCGAGCGATGCCCCAGTATTTCATGATGTGGGAGCGGAAACCAGTTGTGGGATTTATATATATATATATTTACATATATATATTATATTTTTTTCTCTCTCCATTTTGTGACGGTTATTTTTTCACTCTTCCTCTTTGTCCCTCTTACCCCAGCGTTAAACATTCTGTGTAATCTCCATTAAATTTGGTACAAAACCACTTGCCAGGGCTGTGGTGTCGGAAAAAAATAAAATATATTTCTTACAAAAAGGTGAGCCGACTGTTTGTTCCAGGGACGCAATGTAACGCACTTCTGTTGCTATGGTTTTCTTTAAAAAAAAATCAAATGTCGTCAGAATTGAGAATTTAACACAAAAATGGACTGAATTTTTGTGACCGTTTTCTGCCTCGTCCAAATGATTGCTTTTATCCTGTTCTGCCTCGCCGCCGCCCCCGTGTGGTCAGTGGCTGAACTGCATTTGCCGCTTGTGTTGGTCTAAATTTAACATGTCGCTCTCCAGCTTCTCGTAAAACTACAACTCCAAGCATGCTGGAGAGAGGCAGGTTAGAGTATCTTAAAGGGAGAGTGCAATGAATTGAATAGAATGTGTCCTCAAAAATTGACCTATTGATTGAAGCAGGTTTTTATGTTAAATGTGTTGTTTTTTTTGTTTTTTTGTTTTTTTTACATTCTGTATTTTAAAAATATGCCTAATCCTGCAGATTTTATTTCCTGTACTTTTTAACAGTCATTTCATTATCGCAAGCAGGATTACAGTGACGGGTAATGCCTACAGAAAACACAGGATCCCCCGTTCACTGCAAGTCCGGGTTCAGCAACCTCCGGCGCACCAGCTGTAGTGAAACTACAACTCCCAGCATGCTCAATTCACTTCTGTGGGAGTTATGAGAACAGCTGTGTGCACGCTGGGAGTTGTAGTTTCACAACAGCTGGAGAGCAGTAGAGAATGTCACAGCTTGCCTACCCCAGTGCTCTGTGACCTAAACCCATCTCTGCAGGTTTGCTACAATGTGTCAGTCTGGAGTGCAGGCTGTTATAGCACAGCATTGACTAGATCGGAGTTTACATAAGGCCTCATACACACCTCTGTATTTTGCATCCGCATTTTTTGTGGATTGCACACGAACCCATTCATTTCCAGGTCCATGTGCTGTCTGCCTCCGTATGTCCGTTCTGTAAATTATAGCACGTGTCCTATTCTCGTTTTTTTGCGGACAAGAACCATCATTTCTACTGATGAGGGTTAGAAAAATGTGTAATGCCCGCGGCAGGTATCTGTATCTTGTGCATCTGTGGTTTGCGGACTGCAGTACGGACACTGTCGTGTGCATAATGCCTTAGGCCTCATTCGCACGACCGTGCCGTGTTTTGTAGTCCGCAAATTGTGGATCCGCAAAACATGGATGCCGCCTGTGTGCCTTCCGCAAGTTGCGGAACAGACGGCCCTTTTAGAAATGTCTATTCTTGTCCGCAGGACTGGTCACACCCCCCGCGATCATTTAGTTATTAGCTAGGAGATCATTTGTAAACTTGGCACCACCCCTATACTATGGAAATAAGAAAGAAAAGTAAAACTTTAATTGGCTGCAGCAGTTACGTGTGTATATGGAGATAGTGGCACAGACGCCAATCACCACTGAGGCCAGTGATCGGCGGTCATCTGGATATACAGCCAAGTACCAAACCCTGAGCGGGAGATCAGATCTTTAAGGTGTCTTAGTCATCCCCTTTAAGGCCTTAATGTAAATAAAAAAACAAACACATGGAGCCCAAAACTGTGCCAAAAATATAAATCTTGTACAGCGGAAAACTAGTAACTAGAGATGAGCGAACTTCTATTTTTAGTTTGGCGTCCAAAGTTCGGGTTATCGGAGCATCCCGTTATGGATTCCGCTACCGCGGACCATAACGGCATTTGGAATCCGTAACGGGATTCTTTAATGAACCCGAACCGTGGACAACACGGAGGATCTGGGGTGATGTCACCGTCATGTGATCAGTGCAGGGGGCGTGGCTCAGTACTGGATCACCTCTTATCCAATCCAGTGCTGAGCCACGCCCCCTGCACTGATCACATGACGGTGATGTCACCCCAGGTCCTTCGGCTTTTCAACAGTTCGGGTTCGTGGAAGCTGCCCCTTATGGATTCCATATGCCGCTATAGTCCGTGGTAGCGATTACCACAACCCGAACGCCGAACTATTTTTTAAAGTTCGCTCACGCTCTAGTTACAGACCATTTACTGCAGAAGTGTGAGCAGTGAGGCGTCGCCCCGTATTGCGGATCAGCCAATCACATGGCTCCTAGGTCTCCTTAGGTGTCATGGGACCGGCCCCTTGTGTTGGTGGGGGGGGCACTATAAATAAAGCTGCATGAGCCTGGTGCCAGCCAAGGGCAGAGCAATGCATTGTGGGTACCAGGTTCAGGTCATGGATCTTCTTGAAGAATGATGGGAGCAAATCTCCTAGATGGGGACAGCACAGGGGCAGTCCTGACGAAGGGAGTGTGAGAGTTGTAGGTCATTAGCCGAGCGAGGAGCATGAGTGTAGTTGTAGATGGTCCAGCAGTGTGCAGTTTTGGTTCTGTAGGAGTGTTGTGGGCATGCTCTAAACTGGGCAGAGGTCACTGTGGAGGAGGTACAGAGCTGTCCCAGCAGGCCCTGTGATAAAAAAAAGTTTTACCTTTCATTCTAATCTCGCCCTCTGATTGTGGGATGACTACTGGCTCTGCCCACAGCACAAGCTGAACAATGATGGGCGTCCAGTACATGAGCAGAAAGTTACAGATGAGCATGGACCTTTCCTCAGAGTGGGATCCCGGCTTCCTTGTGCTAATTGCCCACAGAATTGATTCATTTAATAGGCGGATATCTCTTCGTCCGCTCGCTATGGTTATGCAGGATGATGATGGTTTTACTTCATCCACCACTTTACATATTTATTTTATAGCACCAATAATAGCAGGGAGCTGTACATAAGTAAAGGGGTCAACACAAAACCAAGTCCAATAAGCATAGACTGGTACAGAGAGGAGAGGACCCTGACCACGGGGGCTTACAGTCTACAAGAGAAGGAGACCATAGGTGAGGGTAGAAGCTGCTCATATGGCCGTGCAGTGGCAGCAGGATTACTGTAAGAAGGGGGTTCAGGTTGGTTTTGAAGGTTTGAATGGTGTGGGGCTCCAGAGTATGGGTGATGCTACAGGAGAAATTGTGAAGATAGTGTGAGAATCAGACAAGACCTGAGCAAAGGAGTTCCTGTGAGGATCAGAGATTAGGTCAGAGATGTATGGAGAGGACAGGCTGTGGACTGGAGATTACATGTGAGGAGGTATCAGGAGATGAGGTCAGAGATGTATGGGGGGACAGGTTGTGGACTGGAGATTACATGTGGGGAGATATCAGGAGATGAGGTCAGAGATGTATGGAGAGGACAGGTTGTGGACTGGAGATTACATGTGAGAAGGTATCAGGAGATGAGGTCAGAGATGTATGGAGAGGACAGGCTGTGGACTGGAGATTACATGTGAGGAGGTATCAGGAGATGAGGTCAGAGATGTATGGAGAGGACAGGCTGTGGACTGGAGATTACATGTGGGGAGGTATCAGGAGATGAGGTCAGAGATGTATGGAGAGGACAGGTTGTGGACTGGAGATTACATGTGAGGAGGTATCAGGAGATGAGGTCAGAGATGTATGGAGAGGACAGGCTGTGGACTGGAGATTACATGTGGGAGGTATCAGGAGATGAGGTCAGAGATGTATGGAGAGGACAGGCTGTGGACTGGAGATTACATGTGAGGAGGTATCAGGAGATGAGGTCAGAGATGTATGGAGAGGACAGGCTGTGGACTGGAGATTACATGTGAGGAGGTATCAGGAGATGAGGTCAGAGATGTATGGAGAGGACAGGTTGTGGACTGGAGATTACATGTGAGGAGGTATCAGGAGATGAGGTCAGAGATGTATGGAGAGGACAGGCTGTGGACTGGAGATTACATGTGAGGAGGTATCAGGAGATGAGGTCAGAGATGTATGGAGAGGACAGGCTGTGGACTGGAGATTACATGTGGGGAGGTATCAGGAGATGAGGTCAGAGATATATGGAGAGGACAGGCTCTGGACTGGAGATTACATGTGAGGAGGTATCAGGAGATGAGGTCAGAGATGTATGGAGAGGACAGGCTGTGGACTGGAGATTACATGTGAGGAGGTATCAGGAGATGAGGTCAGAGATGTATGGAGAGGACAGGCTGTGGACTGGAGATTACATGTGAGGAGGTATCAGGAGATGAGGTCAGAGATGTATGGAGAGGACAGGCTGTGGACTGGAGATTACATGTGAGGAGGTATCAGGAGATGAGGTCAGAGATGTATGGAGAGGACAGGCTGTGGACTGGAGATTACATGTGAGGAGGTATCAGGAGATGAGGTCAGAGATGTATGGAGAGGACAGGCTGTGGACTGGAGATTACATGTGAGGAGGTATCAGGAGATGAGGTCAGAGATGTATGGAGAGGACAGGCTGTGGACTGGAGATTACATGTGGGAGGTATCAGGAGATGAGGTCAGAGATGTATGGAGAGGACAGGCTGTGGACTGGAGATTACATGTGAGGAGGTATCAGGAGATGAGGTCAGAGATGTATGGAGAGGACAGGCTGTGGACTGGAGATTACATGTGAGGAGGTATCAGGAGATGAGGTCAGAGATGTATGGAGAGGACAGGCTGTGGACTGGAGATTACATGTGAGGAGGTATCAGGAGATGAGGTCAGAGATGTATGGAGAGGACAGGTTGTGGACTGGAGATTACATGTGAGGAGGTATCAGGAGATGAGGTCAGAGATGTATGGAGAGGACAGGCTGTGGACTGGAGATTACATGTGAGGAGGTATCAGGAGATGAGGTCAGAGATGTATGGAGAGGACAGGCTGTGGACTGGAGATTACATGTGAGGAGGTATCAGGAGATGAGGTCAGAGATGTATGGAGAGGACAGGTTGTGGACTGGAGATTACATGTGGGGAGGTATCAGGAGATGAGGTCAGAGATGTATGGAGAGGACAGGCTGTGGACTGGAGATTACATGTGGGGAGGTATCAGGAGATGAGGTCAGAGATGTATGGAGAGGACAGGCTGTGGACTGGAGATTACATGTGGGGAGGTATCAGGAGATGAGGTCAGAGATGTATGGAGAGGACAGGCTGTGGACTGGAGATTACATGTGGGAGGTATCAGGAGATGAGGTCAGAGATGTATGGAGAGGACAGGTTGTGGACTGGAGATTACATGTGAGGAGGTATCAGGAGATGAGGTCAGAGATGTATGGAGAGGACAGGCTGTGGACTGGAGATTACATGTGGGGAGGTATCAGGAGATGAGGTCAGAGATGTATGGAGAGGACAGGCTGTGGACTGGAGATTACATGTGAGGAGGTATCAGGAGATGAGGTCAGAGATGTATGGAGAGGACAGGCTGTGGACTGGAGATTACATGTGAGGAGGTATCAGGAGATGAGGTCAGAGATGTATGGAGAGGACAGGCTGTGGACTGGAGATTACATGTGGGGAGGTATCAGGAGATGAGGTCAGAGATGTATGGAGAGGACAGGCTGTGGACTGGAGATTACATGTGAGGAGGTATCAGGAGATGAGGTCAGAGATGTATGGAGAGGACAGGCTGTGGACTGGAGATTACATGTGAGGAGGTATCAGGAGATGAGGTCAGAGATGTATGGAGAGGACAGGCTGTGGACTGGAGATTACATGTGAGGAGGTATCAGGAGATGAGGTCAGAGATGTATGGAGAGGACAGGCTGTGGACTGGAGATTACATGTGAGGAGGTATCAGGAGATGAGGTCAGAGATGTATGGAGAGGACAGGCTGTGGACTGGAGATTACATGTGAGGAGGTATCAGGAGATGAGGTCAGAGATGTATGGAGAGGACAGGCTGTGGACTGGAGATTACATGTGAGGAGGTATCAGGAGATGAGGTCAGAGATGTATGGAGAGGACAGGCTGTGGACTGGAGATTACATGTGAGGAGGTATCAGGAGATGAGGTCAGAGATGTATGGAGAGGACAGGCTGTGGACTGGAGATTACATGTGAGGAGGTATCAGGAGATGAGGTCAGAGATGTATGGAGAGGACAGGTTGTGGACTGGAGATTACATGTGAGGAGGTATCAGGAGATGAGGTCAGAGATGTATGGAGAGGACAGGTTGTGGACTGGAGATTACATGTGAGGAGGTATCAGGAGATGAGGTCAGAGATGTATGGAGAGGACAGGTTGTGGACTGGAGATTACATGTGAGGAGGTATCAGGAGATGAGGTCAGAGATGTATGGAGGGGACAGGTTGTGGACTGGAGATTACATGTGAGGAGGTATCAGGAGATGAGGTCAGAGATGTATGGAGAGGACAGGTTGTGGACTGGAGATTACATGTGAGGAGGTATCAGGAGATGAGGTCAGAGATGTATGGAGAGGTACAGGTTGTGGACTGGAGATTACATGTGAGGAGGTATCAGGAGATGAGGTCAGAGATGTATAGAGAGGACAGGTTGTGGACTGGAGATTACATGTGGGGAGGTATCAGGAGATGAGGTCAGAGATGTATGGAGAGGACAGGTTGTGGACTGGAGATTACATGTGAGGAGGTATCAGGAGATGAGGTCAGAGATGTATGGAGAGGACAGGCTGTGGACTGGAGATTACATGTGAGGAGGTATCAGGAGATGAGGTCAGAGATGTATGGAGAGGACAGGTTGTGGACTGGAGATTACATGTGAGGAGGTATCAGGAGATTAGGGCAGAGATGTATGGAGAGGACAGGCTGTGGACTGGAGATTACATGTGAGGAGGTATCAGGAGATGAGGTCAGAGATGTATGGAGAGGACAGGCTGTGGACTGGAGATTACATGTGGGGAGGTATCAGGAGATGAGGTCAGAGATGTATGGAGAGGACAGGCTGTGGACTGGAGATTACATGTGGGGAGGTAACAGGAGATTAGGTCAGAGATGTATGGAGAGGACAGGTTGTGGACTGGAGATTACATGTGGGGAGGTATCAGGAGATGAGGTCAGAGATTAGGTCATTAACCTTTTACTTACAGGAGTATTCCAGATGTACATTTTGAAAAGGTCCACACAGCTGGGTCTGCTGTCAGGTAAAGGTAAGAAATAAAAAAGAAAAAGAAAAGGACGGACAACAGCAGTGGTGTGTAGCGGCATTTTTTTTAAAAAATAAGCCACACCTCTAATCCCACCCGATTCACTTAGTACCCCATCACAGTATGATGCCTCCTTCGTGCTGCTCATACTATATGATGCTCCTAAGAGGCCCTCTCACAGTATGATTAACCCTTAAGTGCCCTCTAAGTGTCTGCTATGCAGTTTGAGGGGGGCCTCTCAATGGGGCATTAGAGTGTGAATCTCCTTAAGTAGTTCCCATACAGAATGCGGTCTTCTTACGTCCCTAGCATGCCCCACATTGCTTACAATTTATTTACTCCCCTACCCCATGTTCCCATTTTCCATCGGTGGTTTAGCCTTGGCAGGCGTCATGTGGTGATGTCATCGTGCCAGACGTGATGATACATTTGTGGAAGAGGTTGTGTTGGTGGCTGCGGATGTTCCAAAGCTCCTCTGTTCCTTACACTTTATGTGTATATGGTTCACAAATTCTATATATACCGTCCCCAATCTATCTCATTTCATCATGTTTTCCAATGCCATAAGGGACCCAAAGTGTGAGCAACACCCCTAATATTAGAGAAGTATTATAGTAGTTATATTCCTGTACATAGGAGGCAGTATTATAGTAGTTATATTCTTGTACATAGGAGCAGTATTATAGTAGTTATATTCTTGTACATAAAAGGCAGTATTATAGTAGCTATATTCTAGTACATCAGAGGCAGTATTATAGTAGTTATATTCTTGTATATAGGAGGCAGTATTATAGTAGTAATATTCTTGTACATAGGAGCAGTATTATAGTAGTTATATTCTTGTACATAGGAGCAGTAATATAGTAGTTATATTCCTGTACATAGGAGGCAGTATTATAGTAGTTATATTCTTGTACATAGGAGCAGTATTATAGTAGTTATATTTTTGTACATAGGAGCAGTATTATAGTAGTTATATTCTTGTACATAAGAGCAGTATTATAGTATATATTCTTGTACATAGGGGCAGTATTATAGTAGTTATATTCTTGTACATAGGAGCAGTATTATAGTAGTTATATTCTTGTACATAGGAGCAGTATTATAGTAGTTATATTCTTGTACATAGGAGCAGTATTATAGTAGTTATATTCTTGTACATAGGAGGCAGTATTATAGTAGTTATATTCTTGTACATAGGAGCAGTACTATAGTAGTTATATTCTTGTACATAGGAGCAGTATTATAGTAGTTATATTCTCTGTACATAGGAGCAGTATTATAGTAGTTATATTCTTGTACATAGGAGGCAGTATTATAGTAGTTATATTCTTTGTACATAGGAGCAGTATTATAGTAGTTATATTCTTGTACATAGGAGCAGTATTATAGTAGTTATATTCTTGTACATAGAGGCAGTATTATAGTAGTTATATTCTTGTACATAGGAGCAGTATTATAGTAGTTATATTCTTGTACATAGGAGGAGTATTATAGTAGTTATATTCTTGTACATAAAGAGCAGTATTATAGTAGTTATATTCTATGTACATAGGATGCAGTATTATAGTAGTTATATTCTATGTACATAGTAGGCAGTATTATAGTAGTTATATTCCTATGTACATAGAAGGCAGCTATTATAGTAGTTATATTCTATGTACATAGGAGCAGTATTATAGTAGTTATATTCTTGTACATAGGAGCAGTATTATAGTAGTTATATTCTTGTACATAGAAGGCAGTATTATAGTAGTTATATTCTTGTACATAGGAGGCAGTATTATAGTAGTTATATTCTTGTACATAGGAGGCAGTATTATAGTAGTTATATTCTTGTACATAGAGAGGCAGTACTATAGTAGTTATATTCTTGTACATAGAAACAGTATTATAGTAGTTATGTTCTTGTACATAGGAGGCAGTATTATAGTAGTTATATTCTTGTACATAGGAGCAGTATTATAGTAGTTATATTCTTGTACATAGAGAGGCAGTATTATACTAGTTATATTCTTGTACATAGAAGCAGTATTATAGTGGTTATATTCTTGTACATAGGAGGCAGTATTATAGTGGTTATATTCTTGTACATAGGAGCAGTATTATAGTGGTTATATTCTTGTACATAGGAGCAGTATTATAGTAGTTATATTCTTGTACATAGGAGGCAGTATTATAGTAGTTATATTCTTTTACATAGGAGGCGAGTATTATAGTGGTTATATTCTTTGTACATAGGAGACAGTATTATAGTGGTCATATATTCTTGTACATAGGAGCAGTATTATAGTAGTTATATTCTTGTACATAGGAGGCAGTATTATAGTAGTTATATTCTTTTACATAGGAGGCAGTATTATAGTAGTTATATTCTTTTACATAGGAGGCAGTATTATAGTAGTTATATTCTTGTACATAGAAGCAGTATTATAGTAGTTATATTCTTGTACATAGGAGCAGTATTATAGTAGTTATATTCTTGTACATAGGAGCAGTATTATAGTAATGTTCTTGTACATAGGAGCAGTATTATAGTAGTTATATTCTTTTACATAGGAGGCAGTATTATAGTAGTTATATACTTGTACATAGAAGGCAGTATTATAGTAGTTATATTCTTGTACATAGGAGCAGTATTATAGTAGTTATATTCTTGTACATAGGAGCAGTATTATAGTAGTTATATTCTTTTACATAGGAGGCAGTATTATAGTAGTTATATTCTTGTACATAGGAGCAGTATTATAGTAGTTATATTCTTTTACATAGGAGGCAGTATTAGTGTTAATATTCAACATATTTTGATTAAGTGTACCGTTTGTCAGTCCACCCGTTATATAGATACAGTTGTAATTGTTCATTACGACGATATAATTTATTAGGAGGGATAATGAGAGAAAATTATTTTCTCCTGCCTTTCCTCCGCTAGAAATAGCGCCAATCTTGTCCTTGTCTGGAATGGCATTTTAACGCTGTACGTCAGTGAGAACTCGCAATCCAATCACGTTTCATAGAAGACATTACACAACAACAACTTGGAAGATGGAGGGATTTTATTATTTCTCAACATCTAAATTCTTTTTATAAAATTAGGTCACACATAGTAACATAGTATATAAGGCTGACAAAAGACATCTGTCCATCCAGTTCGGCCTGTTTCCTACAAGTTGATCCAGAGGAAGGCAAAAAAAACCCTGTGAGGCAGAAGACAATTTTCCCCACTTAAGGGGAAAAAATTCCTTCCCGACTCCAATCAGGCAATCAGAATAACTCCCTGGATCAGCGACCCCTCTCTAGTAGCTGTAGCCTGTAATATTATTACACTCCAGAAATACATCCAGGCCCCTCCTGGACTCTTTTAGTGAACTCACCACCACCACCTCCTCTTGCACACGAATGTTGTGTGCCCGTGGCCGTATTGTGGCCCGCATACGGCGGGTCCGCAATACACGAGCACTGGCCCGTGTGCACTCCACATCACGGATGGGGACCCATTCACTTGAATGGGTCCTCATTCACAGGGATGCGGATCGGAACCCCACGGAACTGTACGTGCCTCAGCACCGCTAAAAAATAGAACTTGTTCTATGTTTTTGCGTTGCGGATTGATCATGGACCCATCAAAGTTAAATGGGTCTCGATCCGTCCTGGCCGCAGCACGGAAATTGCGGTGCCCAATGCATGGAACGGATGCTCAACCGTCGTGTGCAAGAGGACTCAGGCAGAGAGTTCCATAGTCTCACTGCTCTTACCGTAAAGAATCCTTTTCTATGTTTGTGTACAAACCTTCTTTCCTCCAGACGCAGAGGATGTCCCCTCGTCACAGTCACGGGGATAAATAGATGATGGGACAGATCCCTGTACCGACCCCTGATATATTTATACATAGTTATTAGATCTCCCCTCAGTCGTCTTTTTTCTAAGGTGAATAACCCTAATTTTGATAATCTTTCAGGGTCCTGTAGTTGCCCCATTCCAGTTATTACTTTAGTTGCCCTCCTCTGAACCCTCTCCAGCTCTGCTATGTCTGCCTTGTTCACAGGAGCCCAGAACTGTACACAGTCCTCCATGTGTGGTCTGGCTAGTGATTTGTACAGTGGTAGGACTATGTTCTCATCACGGGCATCTATGCCTTTGATGCAACCCATTATCTTATTGGCCTCTGACAGTAGCTGCCTGACACTGGTTTTGCAGCTTAGTTTGCTGTTCACCAAAATTCCTAGATCCTTTTCCATGTCAGTGTTACCAGTGTTTTACCATTTAGTATGTACTGGTGACTTGCATTATTCCTTCCCATGTGCAAAACCTTACATTTGTCAGTGTTAAACCTCATCTGCCACTTATCTGCGAAGCCTCCAATCTATCCAGATCTCTCTGTAGCAGTATACTGTCCTCTGTAGTGTAATATATATACAGTATACTGTCCTCTGTAATATATATTTATATATACACACACAGTATACTATCCTCTAGTGTATATACAGTGTACTGTCCTCTTTAGATATATATACACACAGTATACTGTCCTTTAGTGTTTGTGTATATATACAACAGGATATATGACCTCTGTAGTATATGTATACTGTCCTCAGTAGTAGTATATATACAGTATACTGACTTCTATAATATATATACATACACACAGTATACTATCCTCTTTAGTATATGTATATATATATATATATATATATATATAGTATACTGTCCTCTTTAGTATATATATACACAGTATACTGACCTCTAATATATATGCAGTATACTGTCCTCATCTGTATTAGTTAGTTTAGTGTCATCTGCAAAAATAGATATTTTACTGTGCAGGCCTTCTACAAGATCATTAATAAATATATTGAAGAGAATAGGGCCCAGTACTGACCCCTGAGGTGCCCCACTAGTGACAGTGACCCTCCAATACTGACCCCTGAGGTACCCCACTAGCTGACAGTGACCCTCCAGTACCGACCCCTGTGGTACCCCACTAGTGACAGTGACCCCTCAATACTGACCCTGAGGTACCCCCTAGTGATGGTGACCCTCTAATACCGACCCTGTGGTACCCCACTAGTGACAGTGACCCTCCAGTACTGACCCCTGAGGCCCCTAGTGATAGTGACCCTCCAATACTGACCCCTGAGTGCCCCACTAGTGACAGTACCCCTCCAGCACTGAACCCCTGAGGTACCCCCACTAGTGACAGTGACCCTCCAATACTGACCCTGCAGGTATTTTCCACTAGTGACGGTGACCCAATCTGATGCGTACCGTTAATAACCACCCTCTGTTTTCTGTCACTCAGCCAGTTACTTACCCACATACAGACATTTTCTCTAGTCCGAGCATCCTCATTTTATATACTAACCTTTTATGAGTTGAGTGAACTTCTGTTTTAAGTTTCGGCTCCAAGAGGTTCGGGTTCAGAGTTGTCCAAGCATCCACGTTATGGATTCAATAGTATTATAGTAGTAATATTCTTGTACATAGGAGCAGTATTATAGTAGTTATATTCTTGTACATAGGAGCAGTATTATAGTAGTTATATTCTTGTACATAGGAGCAGTATTATAGTAGTTATATTCTTGTACATAGGAGCAGTATTATAGTAGTTATATTCTTGTACATAGGAGCAGTAATATAGTAGTTATATTCCTGTACATAGGAGGCAGTATTATAGTAGTTATATTCTTGTACATAGGAGCAGTATTATAGTAGTTATATTCTTGTACATAGGAGCAGTATTATAGTAGTTATATTCTTGTACATAGGAGCAGTATTATAGTAGTTATATTCTTGTACATAGGAGGCAGTATTATAGTAGTTATATTCTTGTACATAGGAGGCAGTATTATAGTAGTTATATTCTTGTACATAGGAGGCAGTATTATAGTAGTTATATTCTTGTACATAAAAGGCAGTATTATAGTAGCTATATTCTAGTACATCAGAGGCAGTATTATAGTAGTTATATTCTTGTACATAGGAGGCAGTATTATAGTAGTTATATTCTTGTACATAAAAGGCAGTATTATAGTAGTTATATTCTTGTACATAAAAGGCAGTATTATAGTAGCTATATTCTAGTACATCAGAGGCAGTATTATAGTAGTTATATTCTTGTACATAGGAGGCAGTATTATAGTAGTTATATTCTTGTACATAGGAGGCAGTATTATAGTAGTTATATTCTTGTACATAAAAGGCAGTATTATAGTAGTTATATTCTTGTACATAAAAGGCAGTATTATAGTAGCTATATTCTAGTACATCAGAGGCAGTATTATAGTAGTTATATTCTTGTATATAGGAGGCAGTATTATAGTAGTTATATTCTTGTACATAGGAGCAGTATTATAGTAGTTATATTCTTGTACATAGGAGGCAGTATTAGGCCCCTTTCACACGGGCGAGTTTTCCGCGCGGGTGCAATGCGTGAGGAGGACGCATTGCACCCGCACTGAATTCTGACCCATTCAGTTCTATGGGGCTGTGCACATGAGCGGTGATTTTCACGCATCACTTCTGCGTTGCGTGAAAATCGCAGCATGTTCTATATTCTGCGATTTTCACGCAACGCAGGCCCCATAGAAGTGAATGGGGCTGCGGGAAAATTGCAAGCATCCGCAATCATGTGCGGATGCGTTGCGATTTTCCCGCATGGTTGCTAGGATACGATCGGGATGGGGACCCGATCGTTATTATTTTCCTTTATAACATAGTTATAAGGGAAAATAATCGCATTCTAATTACAGAATGCAATAGCCTCGGCTTTAAGGGTTGAAAATAATAAAGGAGTTAACTTACCTTCTCCCATTGTACGCGCAGAGCCCCAGAACGTCTTCTCTCTTGATAGTTTGGATACTTGAGGACCTGTGGTGATGTTCGATGAAGGACCTGCCGTGATGTCACAGGATCACATGGGTCACATGGTCCACTCAAATGCTTCTATGATTGGACCATGTGACCCTGTGACGTCACCACAGGTCCTCAAGCAGCCAAACTATCAAGAGAGACGACGTTCTGGGGCTCTGCGCTGCATAATGGGAGAAGGTAAGTTAACTCTTTATTATTTTTAACCCTTTAAAGCCCGGGAACATTGCATTCTGTAATTAGAATGCGATTATTTTCCCTTATAACTATGTTATAAAGGAAAATAATTACACATACAGAATACTCATCCCGAAACCAGACTTCAGTGATGAAGTCTGACTTCGGGTCTGGGTACCAAGCATGCGGATTTTTTCACGCGCGTGCTCAACGCACTACAAACGTTAGCACACGCGCGGAAAAATCGCGGCGATTCCCGCAACGCACCCGCATCTTATCCGGGCGTCAAACATGACGCCCGTGTGCAAGAGGCCTTATAGTAGTTATATTCTTGTACAAAGGAGCAGTATTATAGTAGTTATGTTCTTGTACATAGGAGGCAGTATTATAGTAGTCATATTCTTGTATATAGGAAGCAGTATTATAGTAGTTATATTCTTGTACATAGGAGCAGTATTATAGTAGTTATATTCTTGTACATAGGAGGCAGTATTATAGTAGTTATATTCTTGTACATAGGAGCAGTATTATAGTAGTTATATTCTTGTACATAGGAGGCAGTATTATAGTAGTTGTATTCTTGTACATAAAAGGCAGTATTAGTGTTAATATTTAATATATTTTGATTAAGTATACAGTTTGTCAGTCCACCTGTTATATAGATACAGTAGTAATTGTTCATTATGGCGATATAATTTATTAGGAGGGATAATGAGAGAAAATTATTTTCTCCTGCCTTTCCTCCGCTAGAAATAGCGCCAATCTTGTCCTTGTCTGGAATGGCATTTTAACGCTGTACGTCAGTGAGAACTCACAATCCAATCACGTTTCATAGAAGACATTACACAACAACAACAACTTGGAAGATGGAGGGATTTTATTACTTCTCAACATCTAACAATTCTTTTTATAAAATTAGGTCACACATAGTAACATCGTACATAAGGCAGAAAAAAGACATCTGTCCATCCAGTTCGTCCTGTCATCCTGCTAGTTGATCCAGAGGAAGGCAAAAAAAAACTGAGGCAGAAGCCAATTTTCCCCACTTAAGGGGAATAAAAAATTCCTTCCCGACTCCAATCAGGCATCAGAATAACTCCCTGGATCAGCGACCCCTCTCTAGTAGCTGTAGCCTGTAATATTATTACACTCCAGAAATACATCCAGGCCCCTATTGGACTCTTTCAGTGAACTCACCACCACCACCTCCTCTTGCACACGAATGTTGTGTGCCCGTGGCCGTATTGTGGCCCGCATACGGCGGGTCCGCAATACACCGGCACTGCCCCGTGTGCACTCCACATCACGGATGGAGACCCATTCACTTGAATGGGTCCTCAATCACGGAGATGCGGATCGGAACCCCACGGATCTGTGCGTGCCTCAGCACCGCAAAAAAATAGAACTTGTTCTAAGTTTTTGCGTTGCGGATTGATCACGGACCCATTAAAGTTAAATGGGTCTCAATCCATCCTGACCGCCGCACGGAAATTGCAGTGCCCAATGCACGGAACGGATGCTCAACAGTCGTGTGCAAGAGGCCTCAGGCAGAGCGTTCCATAGTCTCACTGCTCTTACCATAAAGAATCCTTTTCTATGTTTGTGTAGAAACCTTCTTTCCTCCAGACGCAGAGGATGTCCCCTCATCACAGTCACAGTCCTGGGGATAAATAGATGATGGGAGAGATCCCTGTACCGACCCCTGATATATTTATACATAGTTATTAGATCTCCGCAGTCTTTTTTCTAAGGTGAATAACCCTAATTTTGATAACCTTTCAGGGTACTGTAGTTGCCCCATTCCAGTTATTACTTTAGTTGCCCTCCTCTGAACCCTCTCCAGCTCTGCTATGTCTGTCTTGTTCACAGAAGCCCAGAACTGTACACAGTCCTCCATGTGTGGTCTGACTAGTGATTTGTACAGTGGTAGGACTATGTTCTCATCACGGGCATCTATGCCCCTTTTGATGCAACCCATTATCTTATTGGCCTCGACAGCAGCTGCCTGACACTGGTTTTTACAGCTTAGTTTGCTGTTCACCAAAATTCCTAGATCCTTTTCCATGTCAGTGTTACCCAGTGTTTTACCATTTAGTATGTACTGGTGACTTGCATTATTCCTTCCCATGTGCAAAACCTTACATTTGTCAGTGTTAAACCTCATCTGCCACTTATCTGCCGAAGCCTCCAATCTGTCCAGATCTCTCTGTAGCAGTATACTGTCCTCTGTAGTGTAATATATATACAGTATACTGTCCTCTGTAATATATATTTATATATACACACACAGTATACTATCCTCTAGTGTATATACAGTGTACTGTCCTCTTTAGTATATATACACACAGTATACTGTCCTTTAGTGTTTGTGTATATATACAACAGGATAATGACCTCTGTAGTATATGTATACTGTCCTCAGTAGTGTATATATACAGTATACTGACTTCTATAATATATATACATACACACAGTATACTATCCTCTTTAGTATATGTATATATATATATATATATATATATATAGTATACTGTCCTCTTTAGTATATATATACACAGTATACTGACCTCTAATATATATGCAGTATACTGTCCTCATCTGTATTAGTTAGTTTAGTGTCATCTGCAAAAATAGATATTTTACTGTGCAGGCCTTCTACAAGATCATTAATAAATATATTGAAGAGAATAGGGCCCAGTACTGACCCCTGAGGTGCCCCACTAGTGACAGTGACCCCTCCAATACCGACCCCTGAGGTACCCCACTAGTGACAGTGACCCCTCTAATACCGACCCCTGTGGTACCCCACTAGTGACAGTGACCCCTCCAGTACTGACCCCTGAGGTACCCCCCTAGTGATGGTGACCCCTCTAATACCGACCCCTGTGGTACCCCACTAGTGACAGTGACCCCTCCAGTACTGACCCCTGAGGTACCCCACTAGTGACAGTGACCCCTCCAATACTGACCCCTGAGGTACCCCACTAGTGACGGTGACCCAATCTGAGTGTGTACCGTTAATAACCACCCTCTGTTTTCTGTCACTCAGCCAGTTACTTACCCACATACAGACATTTTCTCCTAGTCCGAGCATCCTCATTTTATATACTAACCTTTTATGAGTTGAGTGAACTTCTGTTTTAAGTTCGGCTTCCAAAGTTCGGGTTCAGGTTATCCAAGCATCCCGTTATGGATTCAATGCAGGGGGCGTGGCTCAGTACTGGATTCGATAAGAGGTACCTTATCCAATCCAGTACTGAGCCACGCCCCCTGCACTGATCACATGACGGTGACGTCACCCCAGGTCCTTCACCCCGTGTTCCAAATGCCGCTATGGTCTGTGGTAGCGGAATCCGTAACGGGATGCTTGAATAACCCGAACTTTGGAAGCCGAACTTACAACAGAAGTTCGCTCAGTTATTTGCTTATTTTCATTGAGATACTCCAAGATAGCATCTCTCAGAAACCCTTCAAACAGTTTACCCACAACAGATGTTAAACTTACCGGCCTATAGTTTTATCCGGTATCACAGAAGATACAGACAGTGCCCATAATATCATTAATGAGTAACCTGGCAGTGCCAAGCGTTATACCTGAGGATCATGGGATAGGGGAGGCGACGAGGCAGAGTGTGGTGCATTTTATGGAAACCTACTAGAACAGGGATTACTGTGAAACTACAACTCCCAGCATGCACACTTACAGTCTGTTCTTTTAACTCCCATAGAAATGAAAAGAGGATTCTGTGAGTTTTAGTTTCTGAAGAGCTGGAGTGGCGGAGGAGAATATACATCACCTGTACTCATTACTAGTGTTGAACGAATTGAAGCCCACTTCGATCCGAATTTCAGGATAAATCCCCGTGCTTCGTGGTAGCAAATTGATTTAACCTAAAATAGTGTAAAAAAACAAACAGGCAAAAAAAAAAAATCGTACTTACCTGATCCATTTGCTCTCGACAGGCCAGCCGCTGCCATCTTGCTTAAAAATCTCGTATGACGTCACCACGCTGGCCGACCTCATGACGTCATCACAGGCCGTGCGAGTTTTCATGCCAGATCTTCAAGCAATTCTGTGTGTAAATGGCCGCACCAGGGCGCTATCACTTTTCACTATTGGGACTTGCACCGGTAATGGACAACTGCTCTGATCGAAGCGCACGTATCGGACTGACGCTATTAACATTCAAGAAATCCATGTCTTCTGAAATAAGGACATCAGTGCGAACCCCTAAAGATGGCCGCCATTAAAAAAAAAAAAATATATAACTTCTTGCTCAGTGGAGTCACATGGTTCTCATCAGCAGCTCTGAGAACGACCATGTGACAGATGGAGAAGGCGGTCTTTTTCTGCCGCCGGTCCTGGGATATGTAGTTTCACAATATCTCGAGTGCCAAAGGTTGCCGACTTCTGCTATAGGGGATTGCACTGACGCTCTAATTTAAAGGGGTATGTCACCGTGAAAAAGGGATGCTCCATTTTGTACAATCCTTGATTGACAGAAGGCTCCCTTGATCGCAAACAGATCACAAAGCGATCAACTGTAATCTGTGATGAAACCTGGCTGTAAGTGTTCAATTTCTCTGCAGCGCCACCACAGGAGACATATGGCATTACACGGTGCCCATTCAAATCAATAGGGTTGTCTCTGTAAGGGCTCATGCACACAAACATATTTTTTTCCATATCCATTCGGTGATTTTTTTGCCGCCCATACGCAAAACCATTCATTTCAATGGGGCGTCTGTTTCCGTACGTCGGCATGGCCGTTCCACAGAAAAAAATAGAACATGTCCTATTCTTGTGCGCATTACGGACAAGCATAGGACTGTTCTATTAGAGGCCACCTGTTCCGTAAAATGCGGAATGCACACTGACGGAATCCATGTTTTGCAAATCCGCAAATTGCGGACCACAGAACATACAACAGTCGTGTGCGTGAGCCCTAAGACAGGACAGGTCCTCCAGAATGAGAGAGAGAGAAACCCTTTGTAGCCGCTCTCAACTCCGACAAAGATCAGGATCCTGAACAGACGATTCCCTCTATCAAAGGGCTCAAGCACACAACCGTATGTACCTTGTGGTCCGCCAAAAATACGGATGACGTCCGTGTGCATTCTGCGGAACGGAACAGCTGGCCCCTTAAAGAACAGTCCTAATCTTGTCCGTAATGCGGACAATAATAGGACATGTTCTATTTTTTGACGGAACGGACATACGGAAACGGAATGCACACGGAGTAACTTCCGTTTTTTTGGGGACCCATTGAAATTAATGCTTCCACATACGGTCCGCAAAAAGAATGGAACGGACTTGGAAAGTAAATACGTTCGAGTGCATGAGCCCTAACAAGGTGTTTGATAATGAGTATTCCAAAGTGGACAATCCCTTTAAGAAGAATCAGCACTAGTTTTATCCTTTGGCATGGCTGCCAGTACCTGACAACACGTAGGGCCTTGGGACAGAGGACTGAATGGTTGTCACAGCAGCGACGTAAAGTAGGGGGATTGTGTACCCCATGAGGAAAATACTGTGGCAGGTAAGTGTTAGAAATGTAAAGATAAGCGGTGTATCCAAGAACTGATGGAAACGATAGATTTGTTTAATTGCAGAAATTTTATAGAAATTATCTTTGTACAATTAAAAGTTTTGCATCTTCCTAATACATTTGCTTTACAACTGCTAGTAATCTTCAAGATCTCTGCTTGCTGTTCGTTAACGGAAACGCTCATCGAGGAGAAGGGGAGGAAAATCTGCTTCTTACAAGTGTCTTCAGTGCTGGACAATGTGCGCTAAATACAACCCAAGAGCAAATCTCTCTCCTGTGCTGACAGTTCTGACTGACACACTGTGACAGACTACAGCTGTGCGAGCAGGACGGGCTTCAGCCACTGAACACACAGACAAGTATATGGAAAAAAGCTGCACATTTTTTTCATTAAACACCGATCGAGCTGGATCGCCATACCACCGGATGGTAAATCTCCTGAGTTACAGCCTGTATTATCCTCCAGAGCTGCATTCACAAATCTGCTGGTTATTATTGGAAATGCTAAATCTTAGAGTGGCTCTACCGCCAGGTGGGTGATACCGGAGCTCGTATCGTGACGATTACGCTCCCAGTCACTAGTAGTTACTGTAAATGATCTATATTATATTTGATAGGCACTCGGACATCCAGAGTATATGCAGCGCACAAAATGTATTTATCCCTCTAGTCACAATAAAGCAAAATATTAAATATTAAAAACAATAAAACAGTGATATATATAAAAAAATGTAATACAATTCAGCACTTATTTGTTAAAAAACAAAGGTTAATCCATTATTGTACAAACGCATTCCATTGTCCAGAGCCTCTTCCTTACCACTGAGAAGGAAGTCAGGATAATATCAGAAATCGAAACGCGTCTGGGAGGAACGGTTAGCTTCACGACACCTGCTCATGGCGTTAATCCATTATCGCACAAACGCATTCCATTGTCCAGAGCCTTTCCTTCCATAGCTCATCCAGTATGATGTAACTTGATCGTGACATAATACTTCGGTGATACCGTTTTTTTCCAGCGTACGCTATGTGCAGGTGTCGTGAAGCTAAAGTTCCCACCAGACGCGTTTCGAATTCTGATATTATCCTGACTTCCTTCTCAGTGGTAAGGAAGAGGCTCTGGACAATGGAATGCGTTTGTGCAGTAATGGATTACTCCAGGGTGGATTAACCTTTAACCTGTATTTATTTATTTTTTATATATATATCACCGTTTTATTGTTTTTAATATTTAATATTTTGCTTTATTGTGACTACAGGGATAAATAAATTGTGTGTGCTGCATATACTCTGGATGTCCGAGTGCCTGTCAAATATAATATTATTGGAAACAGTCAGCAAGGTGACCATTAGACCCACCTCCAACAACAGCTGAGGGGTGCGAGTTACTCTTACATCAAATTATTCTTCATTACCTGATATACAGAGGACAAGTAGCCAGAATGAGCTCCGTGCAGACGCTGAACCAGCAGGGGATTCTGGCAGATGCAGCGCAGCAGCGAACAGGGTTGTGAACGGAGCCCAGACGATAATTAAGTGTTCAGATCTTTTTATGTAGACGCGATGGATGGAATGGTCGGACGTTTAGCCCTTCTTCTGGCTGCAGGGAGGTCTGGGTTGATGTTGGGGGTGCTAGTCCTTGGCCTTGTCAGCAGTTTCCTCCTCAGGCCGGCAGCACAGAGTCCTGTAGTCTTCTGGACTCAACACGAATTCAGAGAGAGCGTTCAGAAACTGATCGAGGGGACACAGGACGGAGCTACAGCCCCTCACCACTTGTTCCTGGAGAGCAGAAAATCATTACTGATCAGGAGAAAGATCTCAGAATAGATAGATAGATAGATAGGAGATAGATAGATAGATAGATAGATAGATAGATAGGAGAGAGATAGATATGAGATAGATATGGGATAGATAGATATGGGATAGATAGATATGGGATAGATAGATATGGGATAGATAGATATGGGATAGATAGATATGGGATAGATAGATATGGGATAGATAGATAGATATGGGATAGATAGATAGATAGATATGGGATAGATAGATAGATAGATATGGGATAGATAGATAGATATGGGATAGATAGATATGAGATAGATAGATATGAGATAGATAGATAGATAGATATGAGATAGATAGATATGAGATAGATAGATAGATAGATATGAGATAGATAGATAGATAGATAGATAGATAGATAGATAGATAGATAGATAGATAGATAGATAACCGGCAGATATATAGTACAAACTCAAGTAGTTTGGGGCAGAAATGAACAGACAGAAGAGCGATGGAAGGGTCTGTGCAGATTTGTGTAGAGATGGTGACTGTGTGACCAGACGGTTCTCTGTGACCTTCAAAATGTCAGACGAAGTGTACAACTCCCTCCCTGCTGGTTTGTGACATTGTATCTGTTACCGTATAGGATGTGTGCAATGACACTAGATTTTTTTTTTTTTTTTTTTTTTAATCTAAATTTGACCAAAAATCTAATTAATACAGCAGTAATAGATGTTGTAATCTCGCCCCCCCCCCCCTGACTAATGTCAGACAGACTGGTTGCTATGCATATTGTGCCTGACAACACTACAAATAATGTAGTTGTTATGCAGTGTATCCATAGCAACCAGCCTCATCACATGTAATGTAGGGATGCACTATTTTGGGGGTGAGTCCCCCTATGAGGCGTCAGCCTCAGATGACCTCTCCACATTTCTGCAGGAGCCTCAGAATTACATATGTGCCTTACAAATGATTTGCCTGTGTCTCGAGCTGTCGGTGAGGGAAAACAGATGTCTTACTAAGGAACATTCTCAGCCTTTGCTCTAGGACTTATCTATCAGGATGATGGCGGCAAAAAAAACGGGAGCAAAGCGCTTAAAGAAATGTTCAGGAATTTACATTAAGTTGATTAAAGGGAAGTGACAGCCACGAGCAGAATCGTCCTCGCCATCAGGACTGCAGACCGCCCGCCGTCTGGCGGGATAATAAAGGTCCAGCATTAATTCTTAAAGGGCCATATCTCACACATGTGGACGTAAATATAGTTTTCTGGGACTGGACAGATGATAGGTAAAGTAGTGGTAATGGGGGGCAGGGAGTCAGGAGAATAAAAAACACTCATTTGTATAGATAGCAGATTTCTTAAAGGGATGCTTAATGGGGGAAAAAGCAGCACTTCCTCCCTTAATCTCCTCCTCTTCCATCACCCGATCTGGTCTCATTTCACAATTTAACCAGCGGAAATATATAGAGAATTCCGCCCTGCGTATCCAAGGAGAGCAGCCATTTTTTCAGTTCAGCCCTGATGCTGGCTGTAAAGCAACTGGCTGCAGCAGGAGCCCTCCCCCACGGCTCTGTCTACAACACAGCTTTTTCTTTTGCACCCCCAGACCACTTTGTACAAAGACCGCCATCTTCTGTCATGTGTCTTGTAAGATGTCGACCCTTTTTAGGTTACACCTACGCTGGGCGGATGTTCTGTCACGGAACTACAGCAGAGGATTTGTTGCATTGGAGCTCAGGGGCACAGCACCTTATACAACCAATATATTGCCCCATTCAATACGTTCATGATTGTCAAAGATCTTGATGCATGCGCAGTGGTTTACAATAGATTCCAGACCCAATTAACGCATGCGCACTGAATACTTAACGCATGCGCAATGGTTTACAGTAGAGGCCGGAGCCAACATATGTGCACAATACTTTAGGCATTCAAGATGGTTTACAATACACTCCGGACCCAACAGTATTCAGCACACTGAATACTTAAAGGCTATGTACACCTCTGGGGACAATTTTTTTCTTATGATTCAATTTTACTCATTTGGGGGTAAAAATCATTTTTTCAATTGGTCTTTATTAAAAATATTGAGCCCTTCTGTCAAAAAACTTTCGTTTTGTGTCCTTCCCTGTAAATTACTGAGAGGTCATAAACACTAATTCAGTAAGATAAGAACTGAGCTATGAGTGTTTTATAAGGTCAGAGATGAGGAGCCGTCAGCTCCTGGTCTGACAGAGCAGAGGGAAAATTCAGATCCTGCTAGTAGAGCACCTCAGCTCTGTACAGAGAAAAGGGCTCCATATTTGTAATAAAGACGAATTGCAAAAAAGCTTTTTGGCTCAAAATGAGTACAATGCAATAATGAAAATAGAATGGTGTACACAGCCTTTAATACATTCGCAATAGTCTAGAATAGACGCCAAACCCAATGCTCATGCACATTACAAATGCATCAAGTGTTCAATGGCCTATAGCAGACACTGGACTGGTAGACACATCGATGACTGGTATAACCCTGTGGGGGGAGAGAAGGGGGTTGTAAAAGAAAAGTTAGCAAAGCATGTAGCTGTAAGCCAGCTCATCTCAGGCGTCATCATCCATGACAGCCCCAGCAAACACTGGACCAATTGACAGGCGGCTACTGTACAAAAGGGCTGATGAACCAGACAGTGGAAACGCGTCGGGACATACTTATTGCAGGGTGCAGTAGCTATATGGGAAGTCGGGGTGCCCTTTTCACGAGGAAACGACTCCACTTGCTAGGCAGGAGCTATTGGCAGAGGGAAAGCGAATAGTGGGACAATTTCCACAGAGGAAAAGCCAAGGAAGAATATTCTAATGCGGGTGAAAGCCCCGGTGGATATACAGTATATCGCAGACCTCTGTGATCGTGGCTCATATTCTGCGGACAGTACAACAAAGGCATCTCTATCTGTGCAGAGCCCTGGATGCAATGCTGTCTCATGTGGATCCTGCGCCACCTGCTGGCTGTATATAAGAATTATATAGTAAAAAGGATAATAATCATATAAAATATAAAAAACAAAACAATAACAAGTCTTATTTTTTGTACTAGAATATAAAATATTGCACATCGGTTGTGGTGGCCTCTCCATTATTACAGGGGATCATTATGTCGCTGCCTAACTGCCCTTATGGTCGGTCAGGAACGGTAAATCTACAAATGAATGACAAAGGGAGAAACCCGTCAGACGTCTGGGACCCCATCGATCGAAGAAGAGGACACAGCGCTGTGTCTACTCCGCTGTTCTTTTCCTGCGCAACAGCGCTCCCGACCGCCCGCCATGCAGGAATGGGACTGGCTGCCATTCTCTACATAGCAGGTAGCGGGGGTGCCATTGTGTGGGGCAACTTAGAAAGGGACACAGTGCATTCCCTTCGTTCTTAGGATCGGTGGTGGTTCCAGAGGTCGGACCCCCACTGATCATAACATAATGGCATATAACAGATGATCCCTTCCTTCCATTATTGTCGCAGATGTGGGGTGTTGATAGACAGGTTGGGTTTAGGATGTCCGGTCTTATAGTGTAGATAGAAAAGTGGGGGAGGGCTACTGCTGCAGCCAGTTGCCATACAGACAGATCACAGCTTCTGTGAGAAAGGAGGGGAGGATTGGTGGGAGTGCATGTAATAAATCCACTGAGCAGGATCTATATAGATGGCCCCAGGATACTATTGTAACAAACCCTCAGCCGTGAGAACATCATGTTTTCACCCCTGGGTGTAAAGGATTTGTGTTTCCAGCCAACAGCAAGCAGAGATCTTGAAAGTGATCCTTTACTGGTGTGAGGACCCTTTCTAGAGCTGTATGTGTATCAGAGGCAATAGTGGCCATAGCCACGGTCTGCGGCTATGAGTCCCAGATGCCCTGGGTGTCCTGACACCTTTCTATCATCGCCAGCAGCAATGTTGTCAGCAGTTTGCTCTATGGTAGCTCTTCTGTTGGATTGGACCAGATTGGCCCCCACGATAGGAGCCGTTGTCATGTCCCCGGGTTTAACGTTATGGCTGACTGGCGTATAAAATAGCGAGCGGTCTATCACACAATACACAACCTGTAGAAACAGCAGAAGACGCCGATATAAACAGTCTCCAGAACTTGGTAGTAGAACAGGCCGAGCCCTGCAGGCAGCACAGGGTCGGAGGAAACGCGTGGAGTTCATTACATCTGCAGACAGAGCGCGGCGATCAGAGTAGCCGCACCATCTAATTCAATTCTAAAATCAATAGCCGGAGAGCGCGGCTCCCTGACATATTACTACAACTCCCAGCCGGAGATTGCAGCTACAAAACAGAGGGGTGCAACAGGAGCGACGCTGGAGGGACTGCTTAAAGGGCAACCCCATAAGCAAATGTCATTACCAAAATACAGCCGGGGGTGGGGGTGGGGGGGGGCTATATCTGTGAAATGGAGGGTCTGCTCAATTATAGGAATGAGAAAACGAAATCTAGAAATGTCCTTAACCAGGTCCTGAGGGGCTGTTAGAGGGTTGCCCATCTCAAAATTTGTGGCGGATATGCCACAAATGTCATAATGGTGCAGCTCCTACATCTGGAACCCGTTTCTATCTGCACAATGGGGCCCATGAAGTGAAGGAAAGGGCACTGCGCATGTGCGGCGTCCTCTCCATTCACTGCTTTGGGACTCCACCAAAATAGCTGCTATTTTTGGAAGTCCCATAGCGGTGAGCAGAGTGGTGGCGGTGCACCCAAAGCTTGATCTCCATCGACAGCAGGGCCATATTCTGGAGATAGGAGCGGGTCTCAGAGGTAGGGGGGGGGGGGATGCCCATGGGTCGCCTGATCCCTGCCGCTGGCCTGGTCAAAGATCTGACGCTCTCTGTGTTGCAAGCATCGGATATTCACATACCTGGCTGGCAGGTGCGGTGGCCTCCTAAATGTCTCACCATCCTCAGGACAGTGATATGACTACTGCAGCAGGGCACAGGAGTCCCTCTCTGCCCAATCATTCACCGTCATAGGCCACTATATTAGGCAGTGTACACACGGCGCAGGGACGCAGGCATCTCAGGATGAGGCCTGTGGCTTGGATCAGGACTCGGGTACTTTCATTTATATCAGGCATCCTCAAACTGCGGCCCTCCAGCTGTTGTAAAACTACAACTCCCACAATGCCCTGCTGTAGGCTGTTCAGGCATGCTGGGAGTTGTAGTTTTGCAACAGCTGGAGGGCTGCAGTTTGAGGATGCCTGATTTATATCCTTGGCATATGGGGGACCATACTACTGGGGGCACTGTAGGGGCAGTCCAGGCAGGCTTGGTGCTGTGGCCGGCATCTCGCCTCTTACGCCCCCGGCTCCATATCTTAATTAGAGACATATGATGGAAGAGGAAGACAGACCAATGCAACTGATGCTGGCCATCACAGGGGAGCAGCTAAGGGGCAGTATTTTGTGCTACATTATAGTATTGCTGGGCCCTTTTTTTCCAGGGCCACTAAGTTCCCAGTCCACTCCTGCCTGCGGTATTTGACATTTGTGGCATATCCTAGCCCGATCCCACAAATCTTGAAATGGGAAAACCCCTTTAATAGTGGGCTCCTGACACAAAAAAATACCATTTTCATTTTTTTCTTTCCATGTCCATGAAAGGGGTGGGTTCTGGTCAGAATCAGTCTCCTTCCCCCGCTGGCAGCTGACAATATAGCCCCATGGTAAGTGACTCCTGAAGATGATGATAAAGTCCCTGGTGCACACGGACTATAGCCTTGAGGGTATGGATAAACAATGTCACCATCATCTTCAGGAGCCGCCATAAACTTGGCTAGGTCCAGACGAGTTCCTCTCCAGCCTCCACAGCTCGATTATCAAATGCTGAATTAAAGGACTTGTATCTGCTTCTTGCAGTTTAGGTTCCTAGTCGTACATACAATGGAGGTCACAGGAACTATCCAGTACACTGCACAGACGTGAACGAGGCACGCCCCACCCTAGGATGTGCGGTGGGGGTGTCAAGCAGCCGACATGCGCAGTAGAATGGTTTAATCCAACCTGGGAGGGGCTGCGACGTCTTACCTTCCCGTTGTAGCTGAGGCGGGTGAACCACTCCTTGGAAGGCTGATGCTGGTACAGCTCGAGCGTTATGTCAGCAGCATATAGCGGCCACTTCTGGTCAAAGACACCGAAGGCCATGAGAAGAGGTATGAGCGTCACGTCGTGCGCGGCATAGAGGAAGAGCTTCCTGGAAATAGAAATACAGAAGTATGCAAAGGTTTTAGGCAGGTATGGAGAACATGCTGCAAGTAAGAACGCATTCAGAAATAGAAGTGTTAATAAAATGTATCAATTGACAGGTTTCCGTCATGAGAAACATCATTATTAAACTGGCTGATTTTAGACATGTGATCATCATCCTGCCTGGCCCTGTCAATCAAGACGAGCAGTGCGCGGCCAGAGAAGGGAGAATAGAGCCTCTAGGAGCAGAGGTAATACCCCCATTGCTTCTAGAGGCTCATCTGAATAAAATAACCGTTTATTTTTCATAAAAATGGAGGCAGAGAGAAAGAAGGGACAAAGTCTGTTAGCTTCAGCTGACATTAGCACATGTCGAAAGTAAATGAAGAAGAGAGAAATCTAAATCCAATCAATATTCGGCGTGACTGCCCTTTGCTTCCAGCATTGGTTCTTCTAGGTGTACGTAAATACGTGAAGTATTCTGTAGGATTATAGTTAGGTGTATGTAATCACCAAATATACTAAAAAGGCGATAACAGTCTTCATTTTCATATGTAAGACGAAACACAGTAATTAACAGAAACAGCTGAATGAGGAACAGCCAAACTCTGCTACAAAGGTGAGGTTGTGGAAGACAGCTTCATGTCACAGGTCATACACCATGACAACAAGGACATATGGTAGTGATACTGCATCAGCAAGGTCTCTCCTAGGTAAAGATTTTAAAGCAGACGGTGGTCTCAAGCAGTGCTGTTCAAGCTCTTTTGAAGAAGCACAAAGAAATTGGGCAACGTTGAGGACCATGGACACAGTGGTCAGCCGAAGAGACAGTGCAGCAGATGAAAATCACATCATGCTTATTTCTTTTTGAAATAGGAAGACGTCCAGCAGAGCCATCAGCTCAGAACTGGCAGAACCAGACAAGTGGGACCCAGGTACACTCACCTACTGTTTGGAGACCTCTGGCCAGAAGAGGTCTTCATAGACTAAAAGTCATACCTTCGACGTGGAAATAAGGCCAAGAGACTCAACTATGCACGAAAACATTGGAAGTGGGGTGCAGAAAAATGGCAGCAGGTGCTCTGGGCTGATAAGTCAAAATGTGAAGTATTTGGCGGTAAGAGAAGGCCGAAGGTATAATAATGGGGGGTCGGCGGGAACAGTGAAGCATGGTGGAGGCTTCTTGCAAGGTTTTGGCTGCATTTCAGCAAACAGAGTTTGGGTTTTGGTCAGGATTAATGCTGAGAAATACAGGCAGATACTTAACCATCATTTAATTCCATCAGGGAGGCGTCCGATTGACTCCAAATGTATTCTGCAACAGGACAACAACCCCAAACATCCCGCCAATGTCAATAAGAACTATCTTCAGCGTAAAGTAGAACAAGGAATCCTGGAAGAGAAGATGTTGCCCCACAGAGTCCTAATCTCATCATCATCTAGTCTGTCTGGGATTACATTTAAAGACAGAAGGATCTGAGCAAACCTACATCCACAGAAGATCTGTGCTTAGTTCTCCAAGATGTCTGGAACAACCTCCCTGCCGAGATCCTCCAAAAATTTTCTGCAAGTCTACCTAGAAGAACTGCGGCTGAAGGGAAAGAGCGGTCATACCAATATGCAGAGTACTGTAGAGCTGTCAGTGATGGAGGAGTTCCATACCCTGTACATGACCCCTTCCCTGTGAGCTGTAATACCTGGGCTGTGTGTCATTGGCGGAGCGCCTCGTCGTCTCCAGCATGTTACCCTGCAGGGTGTAGAGGAAGGGCCCCACGCACAGCTTCAGAACTTCCCTGCCAATCAGAAATAAGACATGGTCACCACCTGGCATTGCCTTAGAGGACGTGTCCACAGTTTAGGTACAGAATTATTCACTTTCCATGCAGGGGATGCTGGGAGATTTCAGCTCTGAAGCCTGCAGAATTGTGAATGAAGGTCCCCAATGAGGACTTTGATAGTCAAGTCTAGGGTTGTTTCGGGTATGAAACTTTCGATACCCAATCGATACTTTTGTCTGGTATCGAGCTCGATACCAGGATTTGCGTTTTTCCTATACTAGACTTCGTTATTGCGCAGTCTAGTATCAGAGAACATGGATTGCACTGCTCTCAGCGCGGCCATGTTCCCTCAGCAGCACAGGGAGAAGGAAACCGTCTCTCCCTCCCCCCTGTGCTGCTGCTGCCGCCACCAATGAGGATGTGGGGGGGCACTGCGCCACCAATGAGAACTAAAGTTTAATATACAAATACAGCCGGTGGGAGAAACACACTGCCGGCACCCTGCCTGTGACCCTGCCGCAGATCGCAGAGCCCTTTCAGAGGACGGGTGCCGGCAGTGTGTTTCTCCCACCGGCTGTATTTGTATATTAAACGTTAGTTCTCATTAGTGGCGCAGTGCGCCCTCCACAGTATTAAAAACATTGGTGGCAGTGTACACAGGGTCCCCTCCTCCTCATTGGTGGCAGTGGCCACGGAGTCCCCTCACCTCCTCTCATTGGTGGCAGCTTCTGATCGGAGCCCCAGCAGTGTAATCCTGGGGCTCCGATCGGTTACCATGGCAACCAGGATGCTGCTGAAGTCATAGCTGCCATGGTAAGCTCCCTGCTGCTGAAGCACTGGCTGCCATGGTAAGCTCCCTGCTGCTGAAGCACTGGCTGCCATGGTAAGCTCCCTGCTGCTGCGTGCCCATAGCACAGGGCAGCAGGGAGAGTGTGAGATCTTATTCACCCTAATAGAGCTCTATCAGGGTGAATAGGATAAGGGATTAAAAGATCCCAGGTTCTAGTCCCTAAGGGGGGAAATAGTTATTCAATAAAAAGTAAAAAAAAAAAAAAGTTTCAAAATACACCAAAATATTAAGTATAAATCACCCCCTTTCCCAATTTTACATATAAAATATATAAACAATAAATCAATAAAATACTACATATCGCCACATCTAAAAAGTCCAAACTATTAAAAAAATCTCTCTTATGCAGTGAACTCCGTAAAAGAAAAAAAAAGAAAAACTGCGCGATTCGCAATTTTATTTTTTAGTCGCCTTGTCCCCCCCAAAAAATAGGATAGGACTGTTCTATTATGGGCCGGATGTTCCATAAAATGCGGGAATGCACGCGGCTTTTTTTGGCATTTTTTATTTTTTTGCGTGGTATCGAGTATCGCAATACTTTTTTATGGTACCGAAACTGAATCAAAATTTTGGTATCGAAACAACCCTAGTCAAGTCGTTATACCTTTAGGCACAGAGAGTCCAGTAATCTTCTGACGAGTCCCGGCAGCGGGGGCGGTGTTTTACCAGACATTACGGTATACGTACCTGTTGTTGGGTCCCATTAAGTAGGACACGATGTCGATGACTCTCTGCTCCGACTGCTGTAGGTGGCTTTCATACTGGATGGAGAAGGGGAACCCGTGCACCTGTAGATGTAATGCAGCATGGTAACTGTAGGGGGCACTCTATGCTATTGACATCTATGAGCACCAACTTCTAGCACACTGATCCTAAATGTGGCTCTACTGCCAGTGCAAAACTATAACTCCCATCATGCTCTGCAGCCAATGCAAAACTATAACTCCCATCATGCTCTGCAGCCAATGCAAAACTATAACTCCCATCACACCCTGCCAGCAGAAGCAGCTACAAAACTATAACTCCCATCATGCCCTGCCAGTTGAAACCTGAGAGGTCGCACAGCATTCAAGACGTTAGGAAAGCTGGGTGACAACCCCTATGGGAGCTGTCATGGCTGCCCCGAGTGGTTGTCACCATCATGCGCGGTTTTCTTGTCTGATGGAGCTCAATGATTGCACGATAAAAAATTCATGCCTTCACATTTTCAAGATCTCAGCTTGCCGTCGGTGAATGGAAACGTTCTTGTTTACATCCAGAGACGCGGGCGAGCCACCTGGCGCAGGAGCAGGGATCGTTACAGTGTATCAGGCTGAGATTCACAGCATGATCCAGCACAGAGCATGCGGATGGGGTACAGAAAACGCCAGCCGTCCAGGTAGGGGAAAAACAAGCGCGCTGCAGGTTTTCAAATCCAACTTGTTTACAGTCTATGTGGGGTGAACAAGAAGGCATCAATTCACCGACAGCAAGCAGAGATCTAGAAAAGTCACAGAACTTTTTATTACTTTGGAAAAATGGTTTAAAATACAAAAGAGGAGAATTCATGAAATGAATGACAGTTTTCTGGATGACAGTTTTCTGGTGTAAAAAAAGTGAGAAAATGGCCACTGTTTCCATTTCTACCCTGTCCAACTGCGTTTTTTCTACAGTTTTCAGACCAGCGCCTGCATCTGAACACTTTTGTAATTGCATGTAATTAAAAATTTTGTATAGCTGCTGAGTTTTTCAATAAAATCTATCTGTATAGCGCCACCTGCTGTTTGTTATTTTCCTTATTTCTTTGTCCATCGCTCTGAGCTGGTCGCACATGCTCCATTTAAATCCTCAGCTGCCACCAGCCACATGTTCTGTTAGAAGTTGGGGCATTTTACAGGGAGAGAGCTGCAGCAGAAAGGGCATGCCCCCTGAGGATAATCTAGCAGAGCAAAGATCTCTGGACCCATGTGAGGTGCAGGGTTGGTTCTAGCTTTGTTAGAAAGAGATCGTCATGTGCTGTATGATGTCTGATCCTCACCATTTACATCAATCATGTTAAAACCTCTTTAAAGGGATTGGCCTGTCTGGGACATTGATGGTATAGCGGTAGGATGTCAGATGGGCGTTGGTCCCACTCCTATCTCAAGCGCAGGGCCCCCAAAATCAAGGAGAGAGGCCCCAATTCACCGCTATGCAACTGCCGTAAATAGCCAAGCCAGCGCTGGGCCATTTTTGGGACTCCCATAGCGGTGAATGGAGAGTAGCCGTGCTCTGCTTCATTTCAGGGGGCCCGTTCTGCAGATAGGAGGGGGTCCTAGAGGCAGCCGTGATATACCATCAATGTCCCAGATGGGAAGTCCTCTTTAAAGCAGATGTCCAGGATTTGACAAGTGAACGCCCATCCTGTGTCTGACAACCGACACTGTGCCGATCAGCTATTCTGCAGTAGCTCTGGTGACAGAAGATGGCGCCGCAACTACACAGCCCCGTCCACTTCAATGGGAGCGGTCCACTACACAGCGGACGGAGACGGGTAGCCCCGGAGCTACTGCAGACCAGCTGATTGGTGGGACTGCAGCGATCAGACAGTGATGGCCATCAATAGTAAAATCCTTTAATAAATTCCTCCTAGGGGGTCCTGACCTGTTCGGCGAGCAGGTTGTCCAGCAGCAGGAAGAAGTCCACTTGCTTGGTGCTGTCGATATTAAGGTCTTGATTAAGTTTCTTCAGTACGTCCGTCATCCCGGGCTGAGAAGAGGCGATGGGCATGCGACCACTAAGAGGACAAACACAACGTCGGGCCTTCACGCGGCATATGCACCATGCAAGGACCTGTCCAGGATCTGCTATAAGGGTCTACTATTCTTCTCCCCAGAACCAGCGCCACTCCTGTCCACGGCCAGCGTCTAATACTGCAGCTCCAATCCAGTCGCCCTAAGGCTGCAATACCAGACGCAGCCACAGTGTGGCACTGTTTCTTTAAGAAATGTCCTAATCCTGGAAACCCTGCAGATCCTTCCCCATCTGCCTCTGTAAAGATGGGCGACTCAGCTTTTCCAGTGTCCTGTCCAGTTATGAAGTGATGTATCCCCAGCTCTCAAAACTTTGTATGATTAACCATATATACCATTTACAAGACCGGGAAAGCTGGGTTTCTCCAGTTCTACATCCCCAGCTGCCAGGGTTTTACATAACTAAGCAGACAGGCCATTTAAGACTGGAAAAGCTGAGTGACAACCACAGTGACCAGTATTGCTGCTACTATACCGGTTGTCACCCACCTTTCCTAGGGTCCTGCATGGCTAATCTGTCATGTTATGCAGCGGTGCACTCATGGCTGCCATATTTCTGTAGATTCGGAATATACAATAGGCAGAGGTAACAGCGTACGTACTGGAGGTCACCCAGCTTTCCCGGAAACTGATAAGTCAGACAAAGCTTGGCAGAAGAAGATGACGACAGGATTTATATTTAAAGGGGATCCCCGCTATCTGTATGCATCAATGCAGCATGGCGCTCTGACCCCGGTGGTCTCCAGACTGGAGGATGCGGCTGCGGTCTCCCGTATCACACATCGCATTACATTCTGGAGAACAGTAACCCCTTAACCCCTGGAGGACCAGAACGATCTGTTACATTTTGCTTTGCTAGTTTGTGGGGGAAGTCGTCAATGGGCCCCGGGCTGTCTGCTCATACAAGGTGCGGGCCTAATCGGGTCACAGAGATTCCCCCAATGCCAGTCTCTGCTTCTGAATGCGATGATCGCGAGACATTCAAAAATCTTCTGGGCGACTGACAAAAAAATGAACCCCATGACGGCTAATGTGGCTGACAGGCGGGTGAGTGACAGCTCCGTCCTGCTGCAGCACATCTCGTGGACGCCTCACCTGGTCAGAACTTTCAGCTCCTTGCAGCCTTGATAATTAGGATACAGGATTTCATCGTCAGCCTCGGTTGTGACTATAGTGACCGGTCCTTAAAGGGAAAAACACATCGGGTGTGATAAAGTGTACCAAGCGGGCATCTTACTGTACACAGTGGATCCACCAGCATAATAGTGAGTGCAGCTCTGCAGTATAATACAGGATGTAACTCAGGATCAGTACAGGAAGGGTAATGTATGTACACAGTGACTGCACCAGCAGAATAGTGAGTGCAGCTCTGGAGTATAATACAGGATGTAACTCAGGATCAGTACAGGAAGGGTAATGTATGTACAGTGACTGCACCAGCAGAATAGTGAGTGCAGCTCTGGAGTATAATACAGGATGTAACTGAGGATCAGTACAGGATAAGTAATGTATGTACACAGTGACTGCACCAGCAGAATAGTGAGTGCAGCTCTGGAGTATAATACAGGATGTAACTCAGGATCAGTACAGGATCAGTAATGTAATGTATGTACACAGTGACTCCACCAGCAGAATAGTGAGTGCAGCTCTGGAGTATAATACAGGATGTAACTCAGGATCAGTACAGGATCAGTAATGTATGTACACAGTGACTGCACCAGCAGAATAGTGAGTGCAGCTCTGGAGTATAATATAGGATGTAACTCAGGATCAGTGCAGGATAAGTAATATAATGTATGTACACAGTGACTCCACCAGCAGAATAGTGAGTGCAGCTCTGGAGTATAATACAGGATGTAACTCAGGATCAGTAATGTAATGTATGTACACAGTGACTGCACCAGCAGAATAGTGAGTGCAGCTCTGGAGTATAATACAGGATGTAACTCAGGATCAGTAATGTAATGTATGTACACAGTGACTGCACTTTATGTAGATCCATTGTCTATATACACATTTGTCACGGGAGTTGCTTCAATAAATATCTTCCCTGCATATTAAGCATGTATGACGTGTGATATATGAAGCTCTCACCGTCTTGTTTCTGTTGGAAAAGTCCGGCCAGTAGACACCGCGTTGACTCTACATTACGGACTATGTTAGTGGAGCGGACGCTGAAATATAAAGCAATATCAGATTATAGAACAGTTACTTTGGTTAACAAAACAAGAAAAGGGCCCGGCCCTGATTAATCAGCCAAATCCTCATTACCAGAGACCTTCCATCCCATGTCATAACCTGGTCGCCGTCCTCTCCTATATCCGTTCTACCATGTGGAGCCCAAAACTGTACCCCATATTCAAGACGTCGCCTCATGAGGGATTTATACAGGGTAATATCACAGTGGGAGAACTTAAGGTACTTTCTCACTAGCGGCATAGCTATCCGACAGGCTTTTCCAGCGGGTGAATAGCCCGCCGGATCCGCCATGCCGCAAGTACCTGTGTGCTGCCGCTCCGTGCCCATTGACTATAATGGGGCAGGGGGGCGGAGCTACGGCGCAGCACGTTACTGCACGGCAAAGATTGCCGGACTAAAGGTACTTTCTCACTTGCAGGCAGTGCGATCCGGCAAACGCATGTCACTTTTTCTGACTGATGGGGTCTGAAAAATGCCTGATCAGTCAGAAAAATGCATTGCAATACCAGATCCGTTTTTCCGGTGTCATCAGGCAAAACGGATCCGCTATTTATTTTTTTCACATTATGCACATGCGCAGACCAGAATGCCGGATCCGTCATTGCGGTATTTTTAATGCTGGATCCGGCACTAATACATTTCAATGGAAATGAATGCCGGATCCGGCATTCCGGCAACTGATCAGGCATTTTGGACAGAGATAAAACCGCAGCATGCTGCAGTATTTTCTCCGGCAAAATGCAGTTCAGTGACTGAACTGATGGATCCTGAACGGATTTCTCTCCATTCAGAATGTATTAGGATAAAACTGATCAGTTCTTTTCCGGTATTGAGCCCCTAGGACGGAACTCAATGCCGGAAAAGAAAAATGCAAATGTGAAAGTAGCCTTAAAAGTCAGAATCACAAAAATAAACGTGGCCTAAATGGGTGGGACTGCTCCAGACCCCAAACACTGTGGCGTGTTTCTAACTGGGGGGGGCAGTTCCTCCGCATGTGGTTCGCAGCGAACGGCTATCCCCAGCAAAAATTGCATACAATGGAGGATGCCGGCGCGAACCACAAGCACCACACAAACATCCTACACAAAATAAAACATGTGCGGATGGAAATATATAAACACATAACTCACAGAAAAAAGATGCACCACATGGATAAGCACCTGACAACACTGGCTAATCCCTCACTCTGGTGTTAAAAGCTGAGAGATTCGCCAATATTTCCAATCAGGAACATAGTGCAGGTGAGTGGGAGGGGGCTGTAGGCTGCTTAATACCTGTTCAGACCTTGTTCACACACCATAGGTAGTCTAGTGGTAGGACCCCATGTCATGCTGAGAAACCGTGAAGTGGTGCCTAAAGGGGCTCCGATATGTTCCTGATTGGAAATATTGGCGAATCTCTCAGCTTTTAACACCAGAGTGAGGGATTAGCCAGTGTTGTCAGGTGCTTATCCATGTGGTGCATCTTTTTTCTGTGAGTTATATAGCCTTAAAAGTCAGACATTTAGTACTTTTAGTCCGGCGATCTCTGCCGTGCTGTGCCGTAGCTCCGCCCCCCACCCCATTATAGTCAATGGGGACGGAGTGGCAGCACACGGGTACTTGCGGCATGGCAGATCCGGCAGGCTGTTCACCCGCCGGAAAAGCCTGCCGGATAGCCATGCCGCAAGTGTGAAAGTACCCTTATCTCTCTTTTTAGAAACTCTAAAATCTCATTAGCTTTTGCAGCTGCTGCCTGACATTGAGGACTGCTGCTTACCTGGCCGGTAACCAGAATACCCAATTCCTCTGATATTGTATCTATAATTCCCCTTGCCCTGTATTTAGGGAACCCACAGGTGTATCTAGAGCGGTACCAGCACCCAAGGAGGCGTACGTGGACCTCAGAAGAGCCGAGCGGACAAGGCGGTGGGAAATGTGAACCTGCAGGAGACCAAGGAAAGAAGGAAAGACAACGTTTCTGGAAACTTACTAGACCTCAGATGGATTAAATACCGGGGAGAGAAATCTCCGCTCCTCCATATAAAGGCTCCGCAGCCTGGCTCCGAGGGAGAACATCTGCTGCATCCCAATGGTGGTGAGCTGGCCGGGGAAGGCGCCCCCCTGTGACAGAAGGAGGTGAGTGCAGGGTGACGCAGCCACGAGGCTGATCGCAGCCATATCAGCCATATATACTGACCTTCAGCTTGTTAGATCTGTATCGCTCCTCAAACGGGGAGGGGGGCTGGGGCCCACCCTCCAGATCTGTGACCCTATATTTAAACTGTGTGTGTTCAGGAGCCTCCAGGAGAGTTGGTGTCCACTCCACCTGTGAAACAATGGACATTGTGCTCCGTACTTGTAGTGATAGTGGTATTCCTGAACACTTTATGGTAACTGACTTGAAAGGAATATCAGGAAATGGTTGAACAGCTGCTATTACATATTCCATAACTATCCAGCAGAGGGCGCTGTGAGACTAATTCTACATATTCCATGACTAGACAGCAGAGGGCGCTGTGAGACTAATTCTACATATTCCATGACTAGACAGCAGCGGGCGCTGAGAGACTAATTCTACATATTCCATGACTAGCCAGAGGGCGCTGTGAGACTAATTCTACATATTCTATAACTATCCAGCAGAGGGCGCTGTGAGACTAATTCTACATATTCGATGACTAGCCAGCACAGGGCGCTGTGAGACTAATTCTACATATTCCATGACTAGCTAGCACAGGGCGCTGTGAGACTAATTCTACATATTTCATGACTAGCCAGCAGAGGGTGCTGAGAGACTAATTCTACATATTCGATGACTAGCCAGCACAGGGCGCTGTGAGACTAATTCTACATATTCCATGACTAGCTAGCACAGGGCGCTGTGAGACTAATTCTACATATTTCATGACTAGCCAGCAGAGGGTGCTGAGAGACTAATTCTACATATTCCATGACTAGCCAGCAGAGGGCGCTGTGAGACTAATTCTATAAATTCCATGACTAGCCAGCAGAGGGCGCTGTGAGATTAAGTCTACATATTTCATGACTAGACAGCAGAGGGCGCTGTGAGACTAATTCTATAAATTCCATGACTAGACAGCAGAGGGTGCTGAGACTAATTCTACATACTCCATGACTAGACAACAGAGGGCGCTGTAAGACTAATTCTACATATTCCATGACTAGCCAGCACAGGGCGCTGAGAGAATAATTCTACATATTCCATGACTAGCCAGCAGAGGGCGCTGAGAGACTAATTCTACATATTCCATGACTAGCCAGCAGAGGGCGCTGTGAGACTAATTCTACATATTCTATGAATAGACAGCAGAGGGCGCTGTGAGACTAATTCTACATATTCCATGACTAGCCAGCAGAGGGCGCTGAGAGAATAATTCTACATATTCCATGACTAGACAGCAGAGGGCGCTGTGAGACTAATTCTACATATTCCATGACTAGCCAGCAGAGGGCGCTGTGAGACTAATTCTACATATTCCATGACTAGCCAGCAGAGGGCGCTGAGAGAATAATTCTACATATTCCATGACTAGCCAGCACAGGGCGCTGAGAGAATAATTCTACATATTCCATGACTAGCCAGCAGAGGGCGCTGAGAGACTAATTCGACATATTCCATGACTAGCCAGCAGAGGGCGCTGAGAGAATAATTCTACATATTCCATGACTAGACAGCAGAGGGCGCTGTGAGACTAATTCTGCATATTCCATGACTAGCCAACAGAGGGCGCTGTGAGACCAATTCTACATATTCCATGACTAGCCAGCAGAGGGCGCTGTGAGATTAAGTCTACATATTCCATGACTAGCCAGCAGAGGGCGCTGAGAGACTAATTCTACATATTCAATGACTAGACAGCAGAGGGCGCTGTGAGACTAATTCTACATATTCCATGACTAGCCAGCAGAGGGCGCTGTGAGACTAATTCTATAAATTCCATGACTAGCCAGCAGAGGGCGCTGTAAGATTAAGTCTACATATTTCATGACTAGACAGCAGAGGGCGCTGTGAGACTAATTCTACATATTCCATGACTAGCCAGCAGAGGGCGCTGTGAGACTAATTCTACATATTCCATGACTAGACAGCAGAGGGTGCTGAGACTAATTCTATAAATTCCATGACTAGACAGCAGAGGGCGCTGTGAGACTAATTCTATATACTTCATGACTAGACAGCAGAGGGCGCTGTGAGACTAATTCTATATACTTCATGACTTGGCTTCTGCGGGGACAGACATGGTTTCCGATAATACCTGCTCATTGTGTGGGATTGGCTTCAGGGGGGTCCGGGCTCCATGGCGAAAGACAACCTGCACCAGCTTCAGCTCATAGTCCTGATCCTCCATGCCCGGCCGCCCAGTATCTCTTTTTACTTCAGCAAGTGCCACTCTCTTCTTGTGTAGACAGGAAACGCTAGCGCCCACCAGTCCAGCACGAATCCAAATGCTCATCATCTGTTCCAGGGGTCAATGTGTTCTGCTGGCGGCAAATAATGAAAAAAACAAGAAACCATATAACATGTGACTAAACCTCATAATACACCGTGATACATTTACCTGCCCTAGAACACTGTAACAAACCACCAGGACAGGCGAGGGTTTTGCTGTTGATACATTTACCTTACAGAGGATTGTTTTGGATACAATTGCAACAAACTGTATAATCTGTATGTAGTGAGCTCCCCCTAGTGGTGGCTATATAATCTGTATGTAGTGAGCTCCCCTAGTGGTGGCTGTATAATCTGTATGTAGTGAGCTCCCCCTAGTGGTGGCTATATAATCTGTATGTAGTGAGCTCCCCCCAGTGGTGGCTGTATAATCTGTATGTAGCGAGCTCCCTCTAGTGATGGCTGTATAATCTGTATGTAGTGAGCTCCCCCTAGTGGTGGCTGTATAATCTGTATGTAGTGAGCTCCCCCTAGTGGTGGCTGCATAATCTGTATGTAATGAGCTCCCTCTAGTGATGGCTGTATAATCTGTATGTAGTGAGCTCCCCCTAGTGGTGGCTGTATAATCTGTATGTAGTGAGCTCCCTCTAGTGGTGGCTGTATAATCTGTATGTAGTGAGCTCCCTCTAGTGGTGGCTGTATAATCTGTATGTAGTGAGCCCCCCCTAGTGGTCGCTGTATAATCTGTATGTAGCGAGCTCCCTCTAGTGGTGGCTGTATAATCTGTATGAAGTGAGCTCCCTCTAGTGATGGCTGTATAATCTGCATGTAGCGAGCTCCCGCTAGTGGTGGCTGTATAATCTGTATGTAGTGAGCTCCCCCCAGGTGGTGGCTGTATAATCTGTATGTAGTGAGCTCCCTCTAGTGGTGGCTGTATAATCTGTATGTAGTGAACTCCCTCTAGTGGTGGCTGCATAATCTGTATGCAGTGAGCTCCCCCTAGTGGTGGCTGTATAATCTGTAAGTAGTGAGCTCCCTCCAGTGGTGGCTCTATAATCTGTATGTAGTGAGCTCCCTCTAGTGGTGGCTGTATAATCTGTATGTAGTGTGCTCCCTCTAGTGGTGGCTGTATAATCTGTATGTAGTGTGCTCCCTCTAGTGGTGGCTGTATAATCTGTATGTAGTGAGCTCCCTCTAGTGGTTGCTGTATAATCTGTATGTAGTGAGCTCCCCCCAGTGGTGGCTCTATAATCTGTATGTAGTGAGTTCCCTCCAGTGGAGGCTGTATAATCTGTATGTAGTGAGCTCCCTCTAGTGGTGGCTGTATATTCTGTATGTAGTGAGCTCCTTCTAGTGGTGGCTGTATAATCTGTATGTAGTGAACTCCCTCTAGTGGTGGCTGTATATTCTGTATGTAGTGAGCTTGCTCTAGTGGTGGCTGTATAATCTGTATGTAGTGAGCTCCCTCTAGTGGTGGCTGTATAATCTGTATGTAGTGAGCTCCCCCTAGTGGTGACTGTAAAATCTGTATGTAGTGAGCTCCCTCTAGTGGTGGCTGTATAATCTGTATGTAGTAAGCTCCCTCTAGTGGTGACTGTAAAATCTGTATGTAGTGAGCTCCCCCTAGTGGTGACTGTAAAATCTGTATGTAGTGAGCTCCCTCTAGTGGTGGCTGTATAATCTGTATGTAGTAAGCTCCCTCTAGTGGTGACTGTAAAATCTGTATGTAGTGAGCTCCCTCTAGTGCAGGGCTCGACAAAGCCTGGGTATTTGTCAGCCTGTTTGCAAAGGTGGCCGGGCGCAGGGTCGGCACGTCCTAGGAGCGCCGGCCCCCGTCATGCTGCAGCCGCCCGAGTGCTCTATATAGAACCTCAGGCAGCTGCAGCACTGCCCGGGCTGGCGCGTCCATGAGGGCGCACCGCCCGGGAGCAGCATGAAGAGAGGGACTGACAGGAGGGAAACGCTCAGCGCTCCATCCTGTCAGTTCCTCATTGTAGCGTGGCCGAGCCCTGTATGGTCCGCGGGTACAGGGAGCATCTGTCTCCTGTACTCGGCAGGACTGACAAGAAGTGCGCACACAGTGTGCACTTCCTGTCAGTCCGCCCGGGTACTGGAAACTAAAGCTCCTGTACCCGTGGGACCAGAGCTCGGCCACGCTACACTACAGGCGGGGGAGGGGAGAAAATGACAAGGGGGAAAGTGAATGACAAGGGGGAAAGTGAATGACAAGGGGGAAAGTGAATGACAAGGGGGGAAAGTGAATGACAAGGGGGGAAAGTGAATGACAAGGGGGAAAGTGAATGACAAGGGGGAAAGTGAATGACAAGGGGGGAAAGTGAATGACAAGGGGGAAAGTGAATGACAAGGGGGGAAAGTGAATGACAAGGGGGGAAAGTGAATGACAAGGGGGGAAAGTGAATGACAAGGGGGAAAGTGAATGACAAGGGGGAAAGTGAATGACAAGGGGGAAAGTGAATGACAAGGGGGAAAGTGAATGACAAGGGGGGAAAGTGAATGACAAGGGGGGAAAGTGAATGACAAGGGGGAAAGTGAATGACAAGGGGGAAAGTGAATGACAAGGGGGGAAAGTGAATGACAAGGGGGAAAGTGAATGACAAGGGGGGAAAGTGAATGACAAGGGGGGAAAGTGAATGACAAGGGGGAAAGTGAATGACAAGGGGGAAAGTGAATGACAAGGGGGAAAGTGAATGACAAGGGGGGAAAGTGAATGACAAGGGGGGAAAGTGAATGACAAGGGGGGAAAGTGAATGACAAGGGGGAAAGTGAATGACAAGGGGGAAAGTGAATGACAAGGGGGGGAAAGTGAATGACAAGGGGGAAAGAGAATGACAAGGGGGGAAAGAGAATGACAAGGGGGAAAGAGAATGACAAGGGGGAAAGAGAATGACAAGGGGGGAAAGAGAATGACAAGGGGGAAGAGAATGACAAGGGGGAGGAATGACAAGGGGGAAGAGAATGACAAGGGGGGAAGAGAATGACAAGGGGGAAGAGAATGACAAGGGGGGAAGAGAATGACAAGGGGGAAGAGAATGACAAGGGGGGAAGAGAATGACAAGGGGGAGAGAATGACAAGGGGGAGAGAATGACAAGGGGGGGAGAATGACAAGGGGGAATGACAAGGGGGAGAATGACAAGGGGGGAGAATGACAAGGGGGAGAATGACAAGGGGGGAGAATGACAAGGGGGAGAAATGACAAGGGGAGAGAGAATGACAAGGGGGAAGAGAATGACAAGGGGGAAGAGAATGACAAGGGGGGAAAGAGAATGACAAGGGGGAGAGAATGACAAGGGGGGAAGAGAATGACAAGGGGGGAAGAGAATGACAAGGGGGGAAAGAGAATGACAAGGGGGGAAAGGAATGACAAGGGGGGAAAGAGAATGACAAGGGGGGAGAATGACAAGGGGGGAGAATGACAAGGTGACAAGGGGGGGGGGGAATGACAAGGGGGGGGGAGAGAATGACAAGGGGGGGGAGAGAATGACAAGGGGGGGGAGAATGACAAGAGGGGGAAAGAGCTGGGCGTTGTAGTGATGCGGGGACTGCAGAGGCTGAGCGCCAGCTGGGGGTTGTAGTGCTCAGTAAAATGTCATGGTGGCCGCTGTGTTTGTGCCCTCCGGAACCCTCTGCCCTCTCCTCCGGACCCCTCTGCCCTCTCCTCCGGACCCCTCTGCCCTCGCCTCCGGACCCTGTAATCCTCGTAAGGGTTTCTACATGTCATGGCAGCCGCAAATGGCGATCACTTGGACGCTGGCAGCGTCTGACGTGTCATATAACCTATTGAAGAGGGGAAGCATTATGAGGGGCCCTATATACTCGCACATTATGGGGGGCACTTTGGAGAACAGGGGAAAGAACACTATGGGGGCATCTACTGGGGACCCTATGTACTGGCATGCATTATTGGGGGGCTCTATGGAGAAGTGGGGGGGAGCACTATGGGGGCATCTATTGGGGGCTTTATGGCGCGGCTCCACTTGGCTCCTAACTTTTTTAGCTGGCTCCTAGATTCTAAGGAAATTTGTCAAGCCCTGCTCTAGTGGAGGCTGTATAATCTATATGTAGTGAGCTCCTTCTAGTGGTGGCTGTATAATCTATATGTAGAGATCTCTCCATAGTAGTGGCTGTATAATCTGTATGTAATGAACTCCCTCTAGTGGTGGCTGTATAATCTGTATGTAGTAAGCTCCCCCTAGTGGTGGCTGTATAATCTATATGTAGTGAGCTCCTTCTAGTGGTGGCTGTATAATCTGTATGTAGTGAGCTCCCTCTAGTGGTGGCTGTATAATCTGTATGTAGTGAGCTCCTTCTAGTGGTGGCTGTATAATCTATATGTAGTGAACTCCCTCTAGTGGTGGCTGTATAATCTGTATGTAGTGAGCTCCTTCTAGTGGTGGCTTTATAATCTATATGTAGTGAACTCCCTCTAGTGGTGGCTGTATAATCTATATGTAGTGAACTCCCTCTAGTGGTGGCTGTATAATCTGTATGTAGTGAGCTCCCTCTAGTGGTGGCTGTATAATCTGTATGTAGTGAGCTCCTTCTAGTGGTGGCTGTATAATCTATATGTAGTGAACTCCCTCTAGTGGTGGCTGTATAATCTGTATGTAGTGAGCTCCTTCTAGTGGTGGCTTTATAATCTATATGTAGTGAACTCCCTCTAGTGGTGGCTGTATAATCTATATGTAGTGAACTCCCTCTAGTGGTGGCTGTATAATCTGTATGTAGTGAGCTCCCTCTAGTGGTGGCTGTATAATCTTTATGTAGTGAACTCCCTCTAGTGGTGGCTGTATAATATGTATGTAGTGAGCTCTGCCGAGTGGAGGCTGTATATTCTGTATGCAGTGAGCTCCCTCCAGTGGAGGCTGTATAATCTGTATGTAGTGAGCTCCCTCTAGTGGTGGCTGTATATTCTGTATGTAGTGAGCTTGCTCTAGTGGTGGCTGTATAATCTGTATGTAGTGAGCTCCCTCAAGTGGTGGCTGTATAATCTGTATGTAGTGAGCTCCCCCTAGTGGTGACTGTAAAATCTGTATGTAGTGAGCTCCCTCTAGTGGTGGCTGTATAATCTATATGTAGTGAACTCCCTCTAGTGGTGGCTGTATAATCTATATGTAGTGAACTCCCTCTAGTGGTGGCTGTATAATCTAGGGGTCGACCGATATTGATTTTTTAGAGCCGATACCGATATTCTGTGAACTTTCAGGCCGATAGCCGATATTTTGTACCGATATTTTGCGCATTTTTATTTTTGGATTTTTTTTTTCTGTTACAGCGTCCAACGCTTTAAAAAAAATATATTTTAATAGTTTGGACTTTTTGGGCACGTCGATATGTTTTTTTATTTATTGTTTATATATTTTATATGTAAAATTGGAAAAGGGTTAATTTATACTTAATATTTTGGTGTTTCTTACTATTTTAATTTTTTTTACTTTTTATTTTATTACTATTTCCCCCCTTAGGGGTAGAACCTGGGCTCTTTACATCCCTTGTCCTATTCACCCTAATAGAGCTCTATCAGGGTTAGGGTTGTTTCGGGTATCGAACTTTCGATACCCAATCGATACTTTTCTCTGGTATCGCACTCGATACCAGGAAAAGTATTTTATCGATACTGGGCTGCACTACTGCACAGCCCAGTATAGGAGAGCATGGCTGCGCCGCTCTCAGCGCGGCCATGTTCTCCTCGGCAGCACAGGGAGAAGGAGGCAGTCTCTCCCACCCCCTGTGCTGCCGCTTCAACCAATAGAGGGAGAGGGGGCGGAGCGGGGGCGGGAGGAGGGCGGAGCTGGGGGACGGGAGCACTGGCCAGCAATGCCGAGTAGTTTCTTATATAAATGCAGGCAGAAGACACAGCCTGCCAGCACCTGCCTGTGACCCAGCACTGCAATCAGAGGCAATTAACCCCTCAGGTGCGGCACCTGAGGGTTAATAGCCTCTGATCGCAGCGCTGCGTCACAGGCAGGTGCCGGCAGGCTGTGTCTTCTGCCTGCATTTATATAAGAAACTACTCGGCATTGCTGGCCAGTGCTCCGCCCCTCCCTAGTATTAAAACATTGGTGGGCAGTGGCAGTGTGCCTCCCCAGTAATAAAATCATTGGTGGCAGTGGCCACAGGGTCCCCTCACCTCCTCCTCATTGGTGGCAGTGATCGGAGCCCCAGCACTGTAATGCTGGGGCTCCGATCGGTTACCATGGTAACCAGGACGCTCCTGAAGTCCTGGCTGCCATAGTCTGCTCCCTCCTGCTGTGTGCACTGTGTGCTGTGTAATCTGTATGTAGTGAGCTCCCTCTAGTGGTGGCTTTATAATCTGTATGTAGTGAGCTCCCCCTAGTGGTGGCTGTATAATCTGTATGTAGGGAGCTCCCTCTAGTGGTGGCTGTATAATCTGTATGTAGTGAACTCCCTCTAGTGGTGGCTGTATAATCTGTATGTAGTGAGCTCCCTCTAGTGGTGGCTGTATAATCTGTATGTAGGGAGCTCCCTCTAGTGGTGGCTGTATAATCTGTATGTAGTGAACTCCCTCTAGTGGTGGCTGTATAATCTGTATGTAGTGAACTCCCTCTAGTGGTGGCTGTATAATCTGTATGTAGTGAACTCCCTCTAGTGGTGGCTGTATAATCTGTATGTAGTGAGCTCCCTCTAGTGGTGGCTGTATAATCTGTATGTAGTGAGCTCCCTCTAGTGGTGGCTGTACAATCTGTATGCAGTGAACTCCCTCTAGTGGTGGCTGTATATTCTGTATGTAGTGAGCTCCTTCTAGTGGTGGCTGTATATCTGTATGTAGTGAGCTCCCTCTAGTGGTGGCTGTATGATCTGTATGTAGTGAGCTCCCTCTAGTGGTGGCTGTATAATCTGTATTTAGTGAGCTCCCTCTAGTGGTGGCTGTATAATCTGTATGCAGTGAGCTCCCACTAGTGGTGGCTGTATAATCTGTATGCAGTGAGCTCCCACTAGTGGTGGCTGTATAATCTGTATGCAGTGAGCTCCTCCTAGTGGTGGCTGTACAATCTGTATGTAGATAATAGATTGACACATTTTTGAAAGCCTCCATCTTGGAACCAAATCGGTATTTTCAAATGGGAAGGGGTGCTTGCGACATATGTAACTGATAGAGAATTTGACGAGGAATCCAAATCTGGGCTTAAATGTGACTCCCCTGTATTCTTGTCACAGTTATATACAATTTTCTCATTGTCACAGACACGGCCTCGAGAGGAGAGGACAGAGATTGCGCTGTACCATAGTCATTACAGCAGATGTCAGCGTTCGGCCCCTCCGCCATGGCACGGTTATCAGATTGCTTGCCAAATTTCACAGAAAAATTCCAAGTTAACATTTTTTTACCCTAAAAATAAACATGAAAACCAAAAAACTGCCCAAAATCACTGCTTCTCTTATGGGGTTGTCTGGCCGAGGAGCTGACAATCTAAATGCTCCTAATGTGTGCCCAATAAATATAAAAAACGAATAAAAAAAATACATTTAAATAAAGGTTCTCATCCGTCCGCAGTCTCACCGTGCCCCATCAGTTTTCAGTCCCAGCAGGACTTGTGACCGCTGCAACCAATCACAGGTCTCAGCTGTCATGTCTGCGTCTCTCCACGAATTGCAACCAAATGTGGATGAGATGTTTTAAACGTGGTAAATACGCAGCATAACCGTTCCGTATGGACGCCCCTTAGGGGGTTAAGCCCTGACAGTCCACATCCGCGTGCTATATAAACCGGTTCTCATGTTTAATTCATTGGATCGCAGTGTTAATTGAGCCTTCAGCTATCTGCGCGTCTCTGCCAGTTCTTATAAGGCGACTATGGCCGCGATATGTTCAAAGACCGCCATATAGTGCTTCCAACAACACAACGTGTTAAAGTGCCTCAACCGGCCACTCTGGAGTTCTGGCAGCGGTTGTTTTGCAGTCGCAGCAACTTTTCAGTCGCACCGCACCTCCATTTACTCCCATTAGCCGCGATCTGTCCCCCAAAGTCACCCTGTAGGCTTGCCATAATGCAGATGTAAATCTCGTCGCACAGACTACCCTACAAGAGCTTGTCACATGTCATCTGGTGTTATAAGAGGAATAATAGAGGACAGGATCAGTATACAGGGCAGTCATACAGATAGAAAGCAGAGGGAGCAGATGACAGGGGTTTGTCTTCTCACTTGCTCTCCTGGTAGGGGCTACCTGTGGGATCAGAGGCTCCTGGACTCACTGCCACACTCTCATCTCCCTGTGCTTTACCGGCGGCTCTGCACTCCTCTATGGTCGGTGACAGGTTAATCACTGCTGACTTGTGGGAGTTGTAGTCCTGTCAGCTCTTCCTCCGGAGCTTGGACTAGTGACCAGGGCTCCTGTAAGGACTACATCTACCATGATGCAACGCGCTGGAGAGGGCGCGGCCATAAGAGAACTGGAGGGAGATGAAGAGGAAGGGGAGGAGCTTAATCCTAACTCTTCAAAGGTTACAGCAGCTACAAGGTGGAGAGAGGAGGAAGGGGTGCAATATAGTGCCCCAGCACAACCAGGAACCACAGTGTATCTCTATATACTGCCCCAGCACAACCAGGAACCACAGTGTATCTCTATATACTGCCCCAACAGAACCTAACACCACAATGCAGCACAATAAACTGCTCCAACAGAACCTAACACCACAGTGCAGCACAATATACTGCTCCAACTGAACCTAACACCACAGTGCAGCACAATATACTGCTCCAACAGAACCTAACACCACAGTGTATCTCTATATACTGCCCCAGCATAACTAGAAACCACAATGTATCTCTATATACTGCTCCAACAGAACCTAACACCACAGTGCAGCACAATATACTGCCCCAGCCCCAGCACAACCAGAAACCACAGTGTGTCTCTATATACTGCCCCAGCCGAACCAAATACCACAGTGCAGCATAATATATTGCCCCAGCAGAACCATATACCACAGTGCAGTACAATATACTGCCCCAGCAGAACTAAATACCACAGTGCAGCACAGTATACTGCCCCAGCAGAACCAGATACCACGGTGCAGCACAATATACTGCTCCAGCAGATTTAGTATCATAGTGCAGCAGAATATACTGCCCCAGCAGAACCGAATACCGCAGTGCAGCACAATATACCGCCCTAGCAGAACAAAATACCACAGTGCAGCATAATATACTGCCCCAGCAGATTCAAATACAACAGTGCAGCACAATATACTGCCCCATAAGAACCAAATACCACAGTGCAGCACTATACTGGCCTATCAGAACCAAATACCACTGTGCAGCACAATACACTGCCCCAGCAGAACCAAATACCACAGTGCAGCACAAAATACTGCCCCAGCAGAACCAAATACCACAGTACAGCACAATATACTGCCCCATCAGAACCAGATACCACGGTGCAGCATAATATACTGCCCCAGCAGAACCAAATACCACAGTGCAGCACAATATACTGCCCCAGCAGATCTAATATCACAGTGCAGCACAATATACTGCCCCAGCGAAACCAGATACCACAGTGCAGCTCAATATACCACCCCAGCAGAACAAAATACCACAGTGCAGCACAATATACTGCCCCAGCAGAACCAAATCGCACAGTGCAGCACAGTATGCTGCCCCAGAAGAACCAAATACCACAGTGCAGCACAATATACTGCCCCAGCAGAGCCAAATACCACAGTGCAGCACAATATACTGCCCCAGCGAAACCAGATACCACAGTGCAGCACAATATACTGCCCCAGCAGAACCAAATACCACAGCGCAGCACAATATACTGTCCCTGCAGAACCAAATACCACAGTGCAGCACAATATACTGCCCCAGCAGAACCAAATACCACAGCGCAGCACAATATACTGCCACAGCAGAACATAATACCACAGTGCAGCACAATATACTGCCCCAGCAGAACCAAATACCACAGTGCAGCACAATATACTGCCCCAACAGAACCAAATACAACAGTGCAGCACAATATACTGCCCCAACAGAACCAAATACCACAGTGCAGCACTATACTGCCCTATCAGAACCAAATACCACTGTGCAGCACAATACACTGCCCCAGCACAACCAAATACCACAGTGCAGCACAATATACTGCCCCAGCAGAACCAAATACCACAGTGCAGCACAAAATACTGGCCCAGCAGAACCAAATACCACAGTGCAGCACAATATACTGCCCCATCAGAACCAGATACCACGGTGCAGCATAATATACTGCCCCAGCAGAACCAAATACCACAGTGCAGCACAATATACTGCCCCAGCAGATCTAATATCACAGTGTAGCACAATGTACTGCCCCGGCAGAACCAAATACCACAGTGCAGCACAATATACTGCCCTAGCAGAACCAAATACCACAGCGCAGCATAATATACTGCCCCAGCAGAACCAAATACCACAGCGCAGGACAATATACTGCCCCAGCAGAACCAAATACCACAGTGCAGCACAATATACTGTCCCAGCAGAGCCAAATACCACAGTGCAGCACAATATACTACCCCAACAGAACCAAATACCACAGTGCAGCACAATCTACTGCCCCGGCAGAACCAAATACCACAGTGCAGCACAATATACTGCCCCAGCAGAACCAGATACCACGGTGCAGCACAATATACTGCCCCAGCAGAACCAAATACCACAGTGCAGCACAATATACTGCCTCAGCAGAACCAACACCAACCTATACTAGCTCCAGTAGGTAACCACTGTGCAGACTACTCTAGAGAATCTGCACTTAAGTTATAGGCACACAGCATATAGTTAATCAAAATATACACTTTATTAATTTTACATAAACCATTAATAGACAAATATAAAATCCGCAGCAGGAGCATATACAGAAACAAGAGCTACGGTATATATGTCACATGTTATTAAGCAAATCCCATCCATAAACTCCATGTTGTAGTATAGCTCCCACCCCTAGTATTCATCCCTGCAGAGTGCAAAAGTCATCTATGTAATAGCTGATAACAAGGGGGAGAGGGAAGTGATAGCAAAGTGCCCGGTGCAATACCTAGTAACTACCGACCAGCATGGCTTGTACCCCAACGCACGTTTCGCCATTCGCTTCCTCAGGGTTATTATTTAGTGGTTACAGCTTACCTGAGGAGAATTTGATGGATGGGTGATTATTGCTGATGTCGGCCATCATTCAGACGGAGTTCTTATGCGGCCGATTCTTCCATCTTTCAGTTTTTAGATTTTAGCATTCTTAGGCCCCTTTCACACTTGCGTTTTTGCTTTCCGTCCTAGAGTTCCGTCCTCGGGGCGATCAGGATCAGCCCCATGCATTCTGAATGGAGAGAAATCCGTTCAGGATGCGTCAGGATGTCTTCAGTTCAGTACTGACACGTTTTTAGGCCGGAGGAAAATCCCCATCATGTTGCGGATTTTCCTCTGGCCAAAAATCCTGAAGACATGCCGCCAGGACGGATCCGGAATTAATGCCCATTAAAAAGCATTAATCCGGATCCGACTTTAAGCTAAACGTCATTTCGGCGCATCGCCGGATCCGACATTTAGCTTTTAAGAATGGTAACCATGGCAGCCAGGACGCTACTAAAGTGGCGGGGAGCCGGGGGAGAAGGTACTTACCTTTCGTGCGGCGGCCGGGGCGCTCCTCGATGACGTCACCGGGTCCCTGCGTTGCACGGTTCACATAGCTATGCTGATCAGTCTTCAAATGCTTTCAGTTGTCTTGCGTTGTGACGGATCTGGCGGGCATTTTCGGCGACGAAAGTGCACGCCGGATCCTAACAACGCAAGTGTGAAAGAGGCCTTATTATTATCTGGTGTTGGCAGTTTTTGGACATATCATTTTGGATATTCTTATTGGTGTTTATAACACTATATTTGGTATCGAGGGTATTATTATTTTTCACACATTTTATGTATTCCTCTTTGTGCCTTTTTTTTTTTCTCCCCAAAATGTTTATAAATATTTCATGATATGAATTCAGTTTTTTATATTCACATTATTTTTTCTCACATTTTTTTAAAATTATTTTTATTTTTCACATTTTCAGAAATCACTTCACTTTTTTTCAGCATTTTCTATTTTTACTTTTACTCATATATTTTTGACAAATTTTTTACACTCAATTAGGTTAGAGTACTTTCACACTAGCGTTATTCTTTTCCGGCATTGAGTTCCGTCCTAGGGGCTCGATACCGGAAAAGAACTGATCAGTTTTATCCTAATGCATTCTGAATGGAGAGAAATCCGCTCAGGATGCATCAGTTCAGTCCCCCTTACGCTTTTTGGCTGGAGAAAATACCGCAGCATGCTGCAGTATTTTCTCTGTCCAAAATTCCGGAACACTTGCCCAAATGCCGGATCCAGCATTAATTTCCATTGAAATGTATTAGTGCCGGATCCAGCATTAAAATTACCGCATTGACGGATCCGGTCTTCCGTTCTGCGCATGCGCAGACCTTTAAAAATGTGAAAAAGATAAATACCGGATCCGTTTTCCGGCCGTGTGCATGAGGCCTTAGATTAATAACACTCTGATTGGAGAACTGTATATTTAAATGCACACATTTCCACGGAGCTGCTGCACTTTGTATCGTGATGAGTACGAGTAAGGGCGTGACTTCCACGTCTTCACCTTTCTACAAGTATTTTCACAAGGACGTACAACTGCCACACCCACGTCTAATTGTTCTTTGACACTGTGACAACCTTTAGGCTGGGAACACACCTAAGCGTTTTTGGAGTGGGCGTTTTTTCGAGCGTTTTTGCACGCAAAAAACGCGCGTTTTCATGGGCGCACTGCATGCGATTTTCCCGCAGCCCCATTCACTTCTATGGGCCTGCGTTGCGTGAAAAACGCAAAATATAGAACATGCTGCAATTTTCACGCAACGCAGAAGTGATGCGTGAAAATCACCGCTCATGTGCATAGCCCCATAGAAATGAATGGGTCCGGATTCAGTGCGGGTGCAATGCGTCCACCTCACTCATTGCACCCGCGCGGAAATCACGCCCGTGTGAAAGGCGCCTAAGTCTTGAATAGAATTCCAGATATTCACTGAAGACTGACAGGGGACTATGTGATTTAGTTATGTAGGGATACTGGGGTAGGCCCTCTGTTGTCAGCCGCCCTGTGGGTGCAGGGTGCAGTCCCGGCGTCTGGTGCAGCTGTTCACCCCGGCTATTTACAGAGATGCGGGGGGCCTGGTGGGGCCACGGGGTGACATATTATGTAAATATTTTAAGAAGCCAAATTGATGTCCCTGCAAAGTGTCAGGATTGCAAAACGCGTCAGCTCCAGCGCCTGCAGATTATGGCTCGCTGACTCAGGATCTATCCCCGGAAGTGAGACCTAGAGTACACTGACAGCCAGCTGTGCGGCAGCTTCCTGACACTGCGCCATCCATGTAATATATACCGGCCACACACAATACATGTCATCTGACCTGCACATCTGAATCTCCAGCGACGCTTTCCCAAGATCCTGAACAGCAGATAGGCTCAGTGATACAGTCATACGCCCTAGGTCAGGGATCAGCAACCTTCGGAACTCCTGCTGCTGTGAAACTACAACTCCCAACATGCAAACATACTTGGCTGTTCTTCTAACTCTCGGAAAAGTGAATGGAGCATTCTGGGAGTTGTAGTTTCAGAACACCTGGAGCGCCGGAGGTTGCTGATCCCCGCCCTAGGTGGATATGCCTTTCAGGCTCCTAGGAAAGCGAGGTCAATGGTGGTCACCATGTGCAGATATGGCCATGGCTGCACATTGCTTCCAGGTAACTAGCACCATTCTCCCTTAAAGGGCTTGTCCAGTTTTATGGGAATAAAGATTTAGAACAGGGATGCTCAACCTGTGGCTCTCCAGCTGTTGTAAAACTACAACTCCCACCATGCCCTGCTGTAGGCTGTCCGGACATCCTGGGGGTTGTAGTTTTGCAACAGCTGGAGGGCCGCAGTTTGGACACGCCCGATTGAGAATGAACTTACTACACGATTTGTGTTTCCGTTCTTCATCATTTTCCAGATCTCTGCTTGCTGTCAGTAATGGAATCAGTAATGGAACATCTCGAGTCGGAAGTACTGTACAAATCTAATACTTCTCCCAGCTGAGGATTTGCTACTATTGTACCCAGTCTAGACCATTCTCTGTGCCGGGGGTCAGCAACCCTCGGCACTCCAGCTGTTGTAAAACTTCCCAACATGCTTCATTCAGTTCTATGAGAGTTCCGAGAAGAGCAGAGGAAGTATGGATGCTGAGAGTTGTAGTTACACAACAGCTGGAGTGCCATTGCTTACTCCTGCTTCTATGCTGATCTGCTACAGTGTATCAGTCCCGGGCACAGGATGTTTAGCTCGCAAAGCATTGTCTAGACTGGATACAATTGTATCTATGGGGACACTTCTCTCTATGAGGCAGTAGAGCGGTGCAAGAGATCATCATGACGTCACCATGACCTCCTGTACTGGGTCTCGCATGATCACGGCATCACACGAGATCTGGTGCAGGAGCGGTGATGTCATCAGGACCGCCTGCGTCAGAATGTGGCAACACAGGCCTCAAATTGGAAGAGGTCTGTGGCCTGGAGCTAAGACTGCGGCAGGGAACGGGGGTGAGTTTTTTTTTTTTTTTTTTTTACCACATACTGATGTACTAAGAATGGCACTATTGGGGACACCAAGGAAGGGGGAGCATTATGTACTGGCACTATGGGGGGAGCACTATATTATATATATATATATAATGTATCTATATAGGCATTACAGATGAATTATAATTGCAGGGGGGGCATTAGAGCTATAGGAGCACTGCAGGAGGGGCATTGTAAATATTGGGGGCATTATGGTTAAAATAATCTGGCCTTCATCATGGCAGCGTATTGTGATGTCACCACATTTGCATAGAATGTTCTAGAAATGGGCCTACAGCTGTGAAGTCATTGGATGACATCATAATGATGAATTTCGTGAAGGTGTGACTCCATGTTGGATGCACACATCTTCAGAAAGAAGATTGGACGCCATCATGAGGGTTCATAGGCGTCGGAGCTATGTTGATCGGCAGCTGCTGGTCAACGCTCTCTCATCCTGCATGTTGATTGGCTCGATCCTTCTGACCCAATTCAGGAAATTGAATCAAAAATGGAGAACTCTGAGGAGGAATTCCAGCTTCCTGGCCAAGAAATCAGCCATCATGACGCAGGCCAGGAGCTTCTTCAGGTCTTTTGCCCTAAGACGTAAAAACAACGTCATCCGCCATGACACAGCTGAGAAGACATCAACCATTTTTATTGCTGTTTCAAAAGTTTCTGGGAGAAAAAACAGAAAGTGGGGAGCCCCCACAAAAAAGACCTCAGGACGCTGATGCTGTGGAGACATTCCTTGTCCACAAAGCACCAGCTGCTAAAAAACCACCAAAGAGCTGTAAGCGACGATGTAATAGAAAGACTCGTCAAAAACAAGACACAGCAGTGAAGAATGATGTCTCTTTAAATTTTGAGACCCTTATAACATTGGACAAGAAAGTGTCTGAGTCTGCTGAAGACCCTTTGAAGGTATCTCATGGAGCTTCCAAAGCCAGCCTCAAAAGGAAAGCACCAGCCTTCAATGACAGTCAGTCCAGGACATTTCCACCAGCCAAAATAGCTGCGGCAGAAAACACGTCCACTCCATCTACAAAAGATGTTGGAAGCCCGGAGCTGGGAACACCACAAGTGGAGATGGCCTATACCCGGAGAGCACAGAACAACTTGTCTCCAGAGCACTTACCCACCCTGAAGAGCAGCGGCCAGGAAGGCGTGCTGGACGATGACATCAGGATCTCCTGCAGAATCAGTTTGGGGACTTTGATGGCCTGCAGCCCTCCGCTGCTGTTCTCTTTCCAGGGTACAGTGTGTGAGATAGGGAAACATAAAGTTAAATGATCTGGACTGACATTCTGCTGTTTGGCCACAAGATGCCGCTGTTTCCAAGACACATAACATGAGGAGAAGGGGCACACCTAATCAATCAGTGTACAATTGCGCGCTGACAAGCGGTATATGAAAGGCAATACAAAAGCAGAAAGAAAGAATACCGTATGGACAAAGTCGCACAGCTGAGGTAAAATCCCTACTTGTTATCTTCATCATATTTCAGGTGATTTATTCTAATTTATTTAATTATGTGCACTATATAAACTTTGACTGAGTACACAGACCCCAGGCACCCCTGAGGACGCCAGCAGAGTCTGGCGATACGCCTCGGGTTCTTTCTGTTCCCTAGTCCATCATGGCTATAATGTGATGAGTATTATGTTTCTCTGGGCAGTCTTGCATATTGTTTATGGTTTACATGGTTTGCGTGATATAGGGTCTGCAGTAGCGTTTATTACATATATGGCATTTTGGAGTTAGGACGGGGATTTGTGTGTGACCTATTCAGTCCACACTGCATACTTTTTGCATTGTATACAATGGATTTTAACCCCTTTTTTGTAGTGTCTTGTGGTTTTTCAATAAATAAATTGTGATTTTACCTCAGCTGTGCGACTTTGTCCATACATTATTCTTTATTTCTGCTTTTGTGCTGTTCCCAAGACACAGCTAACAGAATGCATGTATTTTCATATTCATGAGAGGTGGGGTTTCAGAGCCTGTAAAAAGGAAAAGGAGGCAGCCATCTTTTAGAGGAGCTGAGACAGGCACTGAGGATCTGTGTGTGAGCAAAGAGTCCAACAGCATCCAGGTGTGAGAGTGTCCCTCAGTTACCAGAGCTGCAGCTAAGTGAAGCTGATTGTGTTCAAGACCCTGATCCTAACCAGAGGAAGGAGGATTGCTTCCAGGAACAATGATGAGAGCTGAGGAGCAAAGCTACATACACTGCGGTATCACATGCTTGTTGGAGAGGCATTTGTTCTGTTTAGCGTCACCAGCGGATGCAGAGCAGACCCGGGTTATTAAGATTGTGCACGCACCTCATTACAGTGTTGGCTCCTAGAGACTGAGACCAAACTGCGAAGAAAAAAGGGGATCAGTCAGCACATCCGAAAGCGCATGGCTAAAAACACAAAGAAAAAAAATACAATGCAACAGCACTCTGCAAACACAAATAAAGTACAATAATGCTATAGTAATAGAGAATATTCTGATGCTAATGCTACGCTTATTTTGTAAATTTGATATTCTTGGCAAATACATTTTGTATAAAATGATTTGGGCCCGTCTGCCAAACATCAAGGCGATCTCTGTAAGACGGGAACCCAACACTAAATGCTACCTGTTATGTGCCATAACGGCCACCATAACATTTAGGGAGTGCAGGTTCCACATGCATGCTGGGTCCACTCTGCTTTTTATCTTTTTTGGTGCCAAAATGGCCTCCATTAAATTCAGGGAATGCAGGTACCAACATGCATGCTGAGCCCACTCTATACCTTTCCTGGTGCCAGATGGCTTCCAATAAATGCAATGAGAGTCCACTCTATACCTCTCCTGTTGCCAAAAGGCTTCCAGTGAGTGCAGGGAGAGCAGGCTACAGCTATATACTTACACTAATTAAAATCAGCCTATGGGGCAGATAGGCTGGTCAGGGATGCAAGACTAAGTGGAGTCAGCCACACCTTCAGTACAAACTGTAAACTGCAGCGTGCACCTGCGCATGATTCGGTTTTGCACCGGGGCCCCATGGATTGTGTGTACGCCACTGGGTCTGAGACAAAATGAGGCGCAAAATAAACCATCTCCTGATCTTCACCAGTGACCCCTGCTAGAAGGTATTGGTCTTGAGAACCAAAAAAATCCCTAAATAAGGTAAGATCCTTGTTACAGGAGTCATAAAATGTAATGTGATTTATGACAGGAGCTCATAATAAAAACAGACATGATGCCAAGTTCTGGAGACACCAGAATGATGACACAGAATAATTTAAGGTTTAGATTCTCCACAAAGATGAGCAGAGCAGTGGCCATTAGTGGAAAATCATTCAAATCGCCTGATAGATGGCATATAAGTATAATACATTTCTAACTGCCTGCAGTCACCACTAGGGGGAGCTCCCATTCACCTTGAAATGTAGATCACCTTGAGGAATGGCTCCCAGAAGGTGTATCATGTTTATGTTGGATACAGCAGTGGTTCCTAGAACAAGAATAACAGCTATAACAGTCAATGGCATTGATAAGCGTTGGTATCACTGTTAGAAACATAGGCCCAAGTTTAATACCTTTAAAGGGCCCACAGTGACCAGGAGTAAATTGTATGTCACTTACATGTAATTTTCCGCTGCTCCATGTTCAGTTATATTATTTGCATCTGCAGATTGCTGTACCAGAGTAGGGGTCTCACTGTGTCCTGGCAATGAATATGGGATGCAGCTGGGGGTGATGACTCTACCACAAGCAGGGGCGTAGCTAGAAATGACTGGGCCCCACAGCAAATTTTGTTATGGGGCCCCCCCCCCCCCGGTGCCAAATTATGAATCCACTTCCCCCGGTGCCAAATTATGAATCCACTTCCCCGGTGCCAAATTATGAATCCAATTTCCCTCCCCCACCCCCGGTGCCAAATTATGAATCCAATTTCCCCGGTGCCAAATTATGAATCCAATTTCACTGACACTGTGCAGCTCTTACACCGAACGGTCCACGCCCACCACGTCCGCTGTTCTGACGGCTTGTGCAGCTCGGCGGCGCAATGACGCCATCGCGCCGCCTGCGCAATGACGTCATCGCGCCGCCAGCCTCTGCAGCAGGCCGTTCAACAGCACCGCCTCCTGTGACAGCCCGGGCCAAACTGTGAGAGGGGAGGAGAGGGGAGGGGAGGGGAGGGGAGGGGAGGGGGAACTGTGAAAGGGGGGGGCCCGGCCAAACTGTACTGAAAGGGGGCGGGGGCGGGGGCGGGGGCGGGGGGCCCCCTCTGGCACAGTGACGAGTCGGGACAGTCTATTACGGAGCGCAGGCGCAGCGCACAGTCTCAGCGCCCAAACAGCTGATTACCGGGGGCAGGGAAGCAGAGGAGAGTGGACACGTGCTGCCGGGCGCCGGGCCCCGAAGCAGCCCGGGCCCCGAAGCAGCCGCTTCCCCTGCTTCCCCGGTAGTTACGCCCCTGACCACAAGTCAACGACATGGTGGCCACCATGTCAGGATCAGATGACCTGCGCTTCAGCAAGAGGCAGATTCCGGGCTCAGTCTCTGCACTCACCCTCCGGACTTTCTGCAGTCAGACGTATTCACTAAAAAAGTGAATTTTCTGCTGCATCAAAGGCAGATTCCAGGCTTGGTCTCTGAATTCACCACTGGACTTGTCATTCACCGGACTTTCTGCTGCCAGATGTCTTCACCAAAGAAGTGAGTTTCCTGCTGCATCAAAAGGCAGATTCCGGGCTTGGTCTCTGCAGAAGTCAACGCACTTGACATTCACCATTGATTCAAGGAAAAATCTAACATCCTTGTCACGTGCCATCGTTTTCCTACACCACCTAGGGGAAGGGTAGTCTTTCAGCCATGGTTCCCTAGAAGTTTCCTCCACTGTTTTTTTTTCCTCTCCTGAGTGCTGAAGGCCTGAGAACATCTACTGTACATTTGATACCTTGCAGTTAAAGAGGACCTTTCATGGGATTTTTTTATTCTAGATAAATACCTTTACTTGCGTGTGATGCTGCCACCTTGAATGATTTTTTAAAATATCGCTCCTACACCCCGCTTTGCCCCCCTGTAGTTTTCCCGCTCAGTATGTTAATACTGAGCATCAGTACAGGGAGGAGGAGACGCCAGGGTTTCTCAATGGGCGTCTCCTTCTCCCTGGCTGTGCCGCGATCCAATCACAGCGGAGAGCGTCACAGCCAGGGAGAAGGTGAGTTTTTTTTTCTCCCTGGCTGTGATGCTCTCTGCTGTGATTGGATCGCGGCAAGTAGTGGTGTTCTGAGCCTCTTTATAAATCTTCATAGTCAACTGGAAGGGGGTGCAGGGTGTTGGACCTCTGATGATCAGAAAGTGATGGGCTTTCTTGGTTTTACAGCTCAGCTTATTTTTTATCCTCTACCTATGGGATAGGAGATAAGTGTCTGATTAGTGGGGATTGCTGAGTCCCCTATGATCATGAGAATGTGGATCCTGTGTCCCCAAAGAAATGAAATGGTAGGTCAGTCATGTTCCCTTCTGCTTCATTCAATGTCCATGGGACTTCTGGGAATAGATAAGCATTGTACACGGCTATCTCCAGCAGTCCCAATAGAGAGTGAACAGAGTAGCTATGTGCAGGGCCGGTGCAGGGATTTTTGCTGCCCTAGGCCAGGGATGGGCAAACTGCGGCTCTCCAGCTGTTGCAAAACTACAAGTCCCAGCATGCAAGGACTGTTTATAGCTATCAGCCTACAGCAGGGCATGGTGGGAATTGTAGTTTTACAACAGCTGGAGGGCCACAGCTTGCCCATCCCTGCCCTAGGCAAAAGAAAAGTTTTCCGCCCCCCCCCCCCCCATGTGACATCATAATGCCCCACCCATATGATCTGCCATATTAAATGGGTTCTGCAGTTCATTTAAACTGATGATGTATCCTCTGGATAGATCATCAGCATCTGATCGGCAGGGGTCCGACACCCGGGACCCCCGCCGATCAGCTGTTTGAGAAGGCAGCGGTGCTGGCAGTAGCGCCTCGGCCTTCTCGATGTTTACCGCAGGCGCAATGTCATCATGACTAATATCACTGGCCTGGGCGGGGCTAAGCTTCCCTCTCCTCTTGCTGCAACCGGGCGGTGCGCCCTCATAGACGCACCAGCCCGGGCACTGCTGTAGCCGCCAGAGGCTCAATATATAGCACTCGGGCGGCTGCAGCATGAGGGGGGGGGGGCAGTGCTCCTGGCGGCTTTCCAAGGGGCGCTCTACGTGGCTGCCTAGTCCGCTTATAGTAAGATAGAAGGTCCCAGCAACTAATCTTGAATGCTCAAGAAGGTTTTATTCAGAAAATAATATAGTCCATAAGCACAGGACGCGTTTCGGCACACAGGCCTTTCTCAACAGCACATATCTCACAGTGATACACGGTTATTTATACATCAAGGTGTAATTGGTCCTGTCCCGTGCAACGTTACAAGCGAGTGCTGGCCATTTTCTTATACCTAGTCCGCTTATAGGACGCGCCGGCCCTGTCTAAGTGCACGCTCGACCTGCCACTTCATCCATAAGGGGACACAGGATTTAGTTCTCGTGGTCAGTGGTGGTCCTAGATATTCTGTGGATAGGGGAAAGTTTTGTATTGACAGAAACTATCTCGGATAGAGATAGGACCACATACCCATTGAAGTCAATCGGTCTGCAAAAAATATGGATATAACCTGGACCATATACGGATATGGTTGTGTGCATGGGTCTTATACAGATTCTACATAAAAAAATAAAAAAATAGGTACAGTCAGCGGTGTACCTTCAACAGAGGAAGACCACACAGCTTCTGTGGGGCCCCCAGAGGAAGTGGGCCCGGTCTTGGACAGAAGGCCCCGCCTCCTAATTACACTTAATTCTTGCTCCCTGACTCAGGCTCTGCTTTCCAGCTCCCTGCTTCCTCTGTCCTGTCCTCGGGGCCCCCCTTTACTCAGCATATCATTAGTGGCTAGCGCTGCACCGGCTGGAGTCCTGCCAATCAGCATTAGCAGTGCCCAACAGAGAAACGTTAGTGACCTGTGCCACGGGAGTCGGGATTTCATTTTTCTACAAGCAACTTGCAAGTGAAAGTGTAGAGGATGATGAGAGTGAGAGTGCGGAAACGATGAGTTTAGGTGAGAAGTGACTGTGCTGTCAGTAATATATGTTTTGGGTGTGACGTGAACCCCTCAGTGTTGAACCCCCAGTTCTGATGCAGAGTTCTACTCTCTCAGCTCTGAGGATGAACCTGAATCTTCACCCTCTTTTTCAGTCACAGACACAGTGTAACGCCGCCATGCCCTGCTCTGTGTCAGCTTCATGCACTGATGTAGAGACACATTCTTTGTCCTGCTTTACACTGCAGCTTAGCTCCATAAGGGCATTACTAAATGTATACACAGTATAGGGGAAAAGTATCTGTATCCAAATGAATGGAGCCACAGTTAAGCATGGGCAGTGCCGCCCCATCCATCCTCTATGGGACTGGAGAAGAGAAGCCGAGTACAGGACTAAACTGTATAACACTGGCATTGAAATGATAGCATGTAATGCCAGCAGCCACCACTGGAGGTCACTGTGTGTATTACATTAACTCCCATGACTTGGCAGCGTTACTTGCTGGCGCCAGTCCTGACTTTCACCCTCAGGATATTTTACCTCCATATATATATATATTTGGCTTTGCTTTTCTTTTAATTGTGGGCCTATTTTTTTATACAACCCCTTTACAGACAGACCTAGTGGGCCCCTGCTGGGCACATCTTGTAGGGCCCCTGCTCTCCAACAGCTCATTTCCTAAGACTACTATCCTCATCGTGCTCTCCTCATCCAAAAAGAGGTTTTATTGATCCCGATCATCTCGTCAGATCCTGTTTGAGGACTGTTTTACTTATGAAATATGAGCAATTTGGTATCAGGGGGCAGGGCTGTGACAACCTCAAATTAATCTCCAAGACAAAGGGGGTGGTTGTCAGCATTAAAATTTGACTAACTGTATACGTCACATTTAGAAAAAATTTATTGGGCCATTTCTTAGTTATTCTTGCCTCTAGGTGATGATCTAACATGGCCGCCGTTGCAGCACCCACAGGGGTTGTCAGTAGTCAGTGCTTCCAGCGTGTCTAGTTTTGAGCGCATATCACTATACACTGTGTCTCATAGAAGAGGTCACCCCTCAATGACATCCATATCTGCTGATAGGACAATCCCTTTAAGTCTCCATCACGTCGCCTGTGTCTGCTCCATACTGACACCACAACGTGTGGAATGTGTCCGTTTCGTCTGACAGGTGCTCAGCGCCTCTGGGTTCGGAGGACACCCAATATCTCCATATTAGATTCCAGCCCGGGATTAAACGTTTCCTTGCTATATTTGCCATCCACCTGTTCCCCGCAGTCGCATCGTGGTTTATTTCCTGCTGCGGAGGCTTGTGTAAATTGTATGAGGCCCCGGGACGTAAGGTGTGTCGCAGACACATGTATCGCTCTGTTGTCAGCCACCGATTTATTGCAAAAAGAGAGAACTAGGCCTCGTTACTATGACAACCACAAGGCCACAGCAGGTTTAAAAGTGAAAGCTTAGCTCAGAGTGGTTGCTATGGGCGACAAGGCCCAGTGTAACAACCCCCCTCCTAGAGTGCTGCACCAGGATTTCATAATAGCAAGCGCCCCCCCGGGCTTAAAGTTTATCACGAGGGCACCCTGACACCAAATGGGCCCTGTTTGTGGAGGCAGTCTGGCACCATCCATTAAAAGCGCTTTGTATAAAGGCATTTGTCATGGCGGCACTATAAATGGGTGCTCTGGCACTGTCTGTAACAGCATCATTTATGGGGGCACTCTAGTACAGTTCATGTAGTGGGAACGCACCCAACAGGGAACCCATCTCTGGGGTGATAGCTACATGTGTGAAAGGCCAACTCTGGTAAATCTCCGGACCTGATAATCTGGAAATATTCCGGAGTTTAGGTGTGAAAACAGCATAACACTGTTCATTGAGGACTCCGCCACTGGCACTATTAATGGTGGCGACATTTATGGAGTTTTATTGAGCATTATTAGTGGCGACACCATGTATAGGGTGCTCTGACAGTATTAATGGTGGCACCGTGGCACACTAGCATTGCTTATGCGACACTGTTCATGGGGGAATTAGGGAGTATACATGGTGGCAATGTCTATGGGGCTCACTATAGAGCACTGCGGCACTGTTCATGGAGACTCTGGGAGTATATATGGCAGCACTGTTCATGGGGACTCTGGGAGTATATATGGCAGCACTGTTCATGGGGACTCTGGGAGTATATATGGCAGCACTGTTCATGGGGACTCTGGGAGTATATATGGCGGCACTGTTCATGGGGACTCTGGGAGTATATATGGTGGCACTGTTTATGGAAATAGAAAAGTATACGGATGGGTAGCACTACTCACTGCTTACCAGCAGACTTCCACTTAGTGGCGGTGCTTGTATTGTCCAGTCTCCGGCCTCAGGGACTCATGCAGCAAAATGTAGAAAAAATACCAGCACTCCTTAATCTTCAGTTATCTTCTTTTATTCCACCAAAAAACGACAGCAACGTTTCAACCCGAAGGTCTTTATCAAGCTCAGATATAATAAAGACCTTCGGGTTGAAACGTTGCTGTCGTTTTTTGGTGGAATAAAAGAAGATAACTGAAGATTAAGGAGTGCTGGTATTTTTTCTACATTTTGCGGCACTGTTTATGGGGCGCTCTGTAGAGCACAGTGGCATTGTTTATGGCAGACTCTGGCAGTATACTGTATATTGTGGCACTGTTCAGAGGGCACTCTGTCGAACACTGCAGCACTGTTCATGGGGGACTCTGGTAATATACATGGCGGCACTCTTTATCGGGCACTGTGTAGAGTTTCATGGCACTGTTCATTAGGGACTGTGGGGGTATACATGGCGGCATCCTTATGGGGCACTGGGTAGAGCTTAATGGAACTGCTCATTGGGGACTGTGGGGTATTACATGGTGGCAATCTTTATCGGGCACTTTGTGGGGCACTGTGGCACTGTGCATGAGGGAATCTGGGGGTATACATGGTGGCACTTTTTATGGGGCACTCTGTAGAGATCTTTTACCCTGGGAACACACTTTGCGTGTTCCCAGGGCGCGCATATGACGCGCGCTTCTGCCGCGAAGTGGCTGTTTTATGGAAGCGCGCGTCATATGCGCGCTCCCATAATAGAATATGGGTTGGATCGCGCGTGCTGCCGCGCGATAGTCACGGCAGCCGACGCGATTGCGTAGGGCGTTTTACAGCGCGGTTGTCCGCGCTGTAAAACGCCGACATGTGAACCATGCACATAGGGATGCATGGCTTTTCACATGTTGAGCGTTTTTCGCTCAGGTGTATTCCCAGGGTTAAAGACTCTTAAAAGACCTGCTGATAAACATAAAAAAGTAATAACCCCCAGCAGCAGGTGATCCACACCACAATCAGCGTCAGGTAGGACTGTCTTCTTCTTGACCTCTTGGTACCAGATGTGATTGAGTCTTGATACCACATTATCAGCTGGGGCCACTGGAGGACCCTCTATTTCTCACCCAGTTTTCCTAGAAACAAAAAATTTGAAAATTTAACAACCTGCCAGAAGAGGACGACCGAAGGACATTTGTTTTGGAGATGAGTCCAGGTAAATTGGGGGATGACACAGCATCGGGCGATTTATTGATGAGCATGGACCTCCAGATAACATGGTCACAGACTGAAGATACGATTTTAACTTTTCCATAAATATGCATATTTGCTGTCTTACCTGAAGACTGATTCGGTAGGTAGGAAATGCGGTGCATGAGGCACACCACTTAAATTTCGTTCAGGATGAGGGCACACCCCTTTACACAAACCACATTAGCATAGGTCTCCCTCCTTTACGGCACAGGCTCTGCTTCTACAACATGTGTTTGCACACTGGTGCTGCGTCTTGATCATGGAATTCAAAACGGCGAAGGATCCTTAATAAATGCGGAACGGCATTCATTTTGGCTGGTTGTTTTTGGAAACAGTCAGTAAGCTGGTTGACAGTCTCATTTCTAACAGTTTAGCTGAGCATGTGTAATTTAATAGGGACACTTTTCCTACATCCGCAAGCTCTGTATGGAGAATACAGACAAGCATTGACTACCGATAGAGTACAAGCTGAGAAATCTGCAGAATTCAGAATGCAGCTCTGGATGAGCATGGTCTATAATTCAGAATAATGATTATTACTCAGCTTTTTATGTAGGTTATTTTGTTGTAATTTCCTAGTATTTTTTGTTCTGTTGTTATATAAGAGTATGATAGGGTTGCGCCGTCCTCCATCCATGATTATATCAGAGCCTCTTCGAGTGGAATTTTATAGGGGTCCTGGTCCTCGTAGAATGTTTTCAGTACATGATCCCCACTGTTCGGTCAGAGGGTAAGAACCTGTTGCTCACAGCGTCCTTGCTGATTTTGGAAGACGAGATATTTGAAAATACATAAAAGAATGTATTGAATCCGGAGCGCACCCAGGGCAGGAAAATGCTGGAGGGCGACCAGGACCCCTGAGAGCTCCTCAAAGACACTTTTCATTCTGTCAACAGCAGAAGGCTGATATCCCTGAGAAACACAGGACTGTGATCTGGAGCTTTACCTCTGTGTGTTACAGGGGGGAAGCTCCGTCCTGGCAGACATTCTTAAGAAGGGTAAGTAGACACGTATACCTCATCTATATGACAATTCCAACTGGAAGGGTCTTCAGTGTAACACAAGTTTACCTTGTCTAGAAGACAATCCCAACTGGAAGGTTTTTCAATGTAACACAAGGTCTAGCTCAGGGATCAGCAACCTCCGGCACTCCAGATGTTCTAAAACTACAACTCCCAGAATGCTCCATTAACTTCTATGGGAGTTGTGAGAACAGCCAATCATGTTTGCATGCTGGGAGTTGTAGTTTCACAGCAGCTGGAGTGCCGAAGGTTGCTGATCCCTGGTCTAGCTCGTCTATGAGACAATACTAACTGGCAGGGTCTTCAATGTAACACAAGTTCTATCTCATCTAGAAGACAATCCCAACTAGAAGGTTCTTCAATGTAACACAAGGTCTAGCTCGTCTATGAGACAATACCAACTGGCAGGGTCTTCAATGTAACACAAGTTCTATCTCATCTAGAAGACAATCCCAACTGGAAGGTTCTTCAATGTAACACAAGGTCTAGCTCATCTAGAAGACAATCCCAACTGGAAGGGTCTTTAGTGTAACACAAGGTCTAGCTCATCTGGAAGATAATCCCAACTGGAAGGGTCTTCAATGTAACACAAGGTCTAGCTCGTCTATGAGACAATACCAACTGGCAGGGTCTTCATTGTAACACAAGGTCTATCTCATCTAGAAGACAATCCCAACTGGAAGGGTCTTTAGTGTAACACAAGGTCTAGCTCATCTGGAAGATAATCCCAACTGGAAGGGTCTTCTTTGTAACACAAGGTCTACCTTGTCTAGAAGACAATCCAACTGGCAGGGTCTTCAATGTAACACAAAGTCTAGCTAATCTAGAAGATAATCTCAACTGGAAGGGTCTTGAAAGCAACACACGGTCTATCTCATCTAGAAGACAATACCAACTGGAAGGGACTTCAATGCAACAAGGTCTACCTCGTCTAGAAGACAAATCAAACTTGAAAGTGCTTTAATGCAGTGCAAGATCTATCTAGTCTAGAAGACAATCCCAACTGGAGGGGTCTTTAGTGCAACACAAGGTGCCCCTGGACAGTCGCGGCTTCAGGCAGTTTATTGGAGCAGGTTTTGAGGCAGATTTTTCTGCAGGTTTTTCAGCCAAAGCTAGGTGGATTAAAAAGGAATCGGAAATATAAAGAAATGACTTGTTCTTCGCCTTCCTTTTGGATCCATTTCTGGCTTTGGCTGAAAAATCTGCAGGAAAATCTGCCCTAAAACACCCTCCAATAATCTCTGTGTGAACCGACCTAATGCCTGTATTACATTGCACAATCTAGCAGGCGATTGTTGGGGGGGAAGCATTACATACAGCGATCTCCTCTTTATGCCATCGCTCATCTCCATGCTGTCTAGTTGTTTGTCGTGATTACACAGCAAGATCTTCTGCCGGCAAACAAGGATTTTTAAGCAAGTTGAAAAATTCAGGATCGGCGGCAGTATTAGGCCCCTTTCACACGGGCGTTGCGGAATGGGGCCGGATAGGATGCGGGTGCGTTGCGGGAAAATGTGCGATTTTTCCACACGAGTGCAAAATGTTTTAATGCGTTTTGCACGCACGTGGGAAAAATCTGCATGTTTGGTACCCAGACCCGAACCCGGACTTCTTCACTGAAGTTCGTGTTTGGGTTAAGTATTCTGTAGATTTTATTATTTTCCATTATAACATGGTTATAAGGGAAAATAATAGCATTCTCACTACAGAATGCAAAGTAAAATTTGGATTGAGAGGTTACTTTTTTTTTTTAACTCACCTTATCCACTTGATCGCAACTACGCGATCAAGTGGATAAGGTGAGTTTTTTTTATTTTTAACCCCTCAATCCACATTTTACTTAGCATTCTGTATTGAGAATGCTATTATTTTCCCTTATAACCATGTTATAAGGGAAAATAATAAAGATCGGGTCCCCATCCCGATTGTCTCTTAGCAACCATGCGTGAAAATCGCATGCTTTGAGGTTACTATGGCAGCCAGGACGCTATTAAAGTCCTGGTTGCCATAGTAGTAGTGGGGAGCGGGGGAGCAGTATACTTACAGTCCGTGCGGCTCCCGGGGCGCTCCAGAATGACGTCAGAGCGCCCCGTGCACATGGATCACGTGATCCATGTGCGTGGGGCGCCCCAGGAGCCACACGGACTGTAGGTATACTGCTCCCCACTACACTTTACCATGGCAGCCGGGACTTTAGCGTCCTGGCTGCCATGGTAACCATTGAGAAAAAGCTAAACGTCGGATCCGGTGATGCGCCGAAACGACGTTTAGCTTAAGGCCGGATCCGGATTAATGCCTTTCAATGGGCATTAATTCCGGATCCGCCCTTGCGGCAAGTGTTCAGGATTTTTGGCCGGAGCAAAAAGCGCAGCATGCTGCGGTATTTTCTCCGGCCAAAAAACGTTCCGGTCCTAAACTGAAGACATCCTGATGCATCCTGAACGGATTTCTCTCCATTCAGAATGCATTGGGATAATCCTGATCAGGATTTTTCCGGCATAGAGACCCGAGGACGAAACTCTATGCCGGAAAAGAAAAACGCAAGTGTGAAAGAGCCCTAAGGAAATCATTTGTCCAAACGCTATGATTTATTAGCAGTTCATGGAGATTGAGGACAAAAAAAACTTTCTGGAGGACCTGGCAGATCGATTCATGGCTAATTGTTTTATCAAGTAACTTGTGGAACTTTATTTCACCTGTGGAGGTGCTAGAGAAAACTGAACACTTGCTGACGGATTCCCCTGGAGACTGTAGTTGACTGCTGGGGTTTTCAGTACTCGAATATTCTGGGTTTAGAATTTTTTTGGGACTCAAAACTTTCTAGCAATAGACACAGATTCTAGAAGGCAAATTTCTAAGGCACCAGTGACAGATGAATGACTACATAGCTAGACATAACGGACATGCAGAAGTCTAGGATAGCTGGGTGGCAACGCCTGTGGTAGCCTTACTGGCAATCACTCCGCATTCACAGACTCCGAATGGAGAATCCACCTAGTTCCTCAGCAATGTGGTAGCAGGGGACACTTCCCAGAAAGAGGTCAATGGAGCAATAGGACTACTCATTCCTAGCGATGCCGCACAGTCTGTATGTAATTGATTTCACGACTCGCTGTAAACATATGACCACTCAGGACATCTGATCTGCTGCTGGCAGAAGTGTCAGCGGGGACATGACTCCCAGTCCTCTAGAGACATCATGGTCATCTACTCATAAGGGTGAATTCAGAAGTTGCAGCTGAGTTGCATCTGAAGACCTCCATGTGGTTTCTACAGGGGAAGAACTTTTAGGCCCCTTTCACACGGGCGAGTTTTCCGCGCGGGTGCAATGCGTGAGGAGGACGCATTGCACCTGCACTGAATCCGGACCCATTCATTTCTATGGGGCTATGCACATGAGCGGTGATTTTCACGCATCACTTCTGCGTTGCGTGAACATCGCAGCATTCTCTATATATTGCGTTTTTCATGCAACGCAGGCCCCATAGAAATGAATGGGGCTGCGGGAAAATCGCAAGCATCTGCAATCAAGTGCGGATGCAGTGCGATTTTCCCGCATGGTTGCTAAGAGACAGGTTATACATGGTTATAAGGGGAAATAATAGCATTCTCAATAAAGAATGCTTTTTAGAATGTGGATTAAGGGGTTAAAAATAAAAAACTTAACTCACCTTAGCCACTTGATCGCGTAGTTGGCGATCTCTCCTCTCTTCTTTAAGCATTAGCTGCAGTCTAAAGGACCTGTGGTGACGTCACATCACATGGTCCAATCACATGGTCCATCACCATGGTAAGATGGACCATGTGATTGGACCATGTGATGAGCTCAGTGACGTCACCACAGGTCCTTTAGCCGGCAGCTAATGAATGAAGAAGAGATTGCAACTACGCGATCATGTGGCTAAGGTGAGTTTTTTATTTTTAACCCCTTAATCCACATTTTACAAAGCATTCTTTATTGATAATGCTATTATTTTCCCTTATAACCATGTAATAAGGGAAAATAATAAAATCTTCAGTGATGAAGTCCGGGTTCGGGTCTGGGTACCAAACATGCCGATTTTTCCCATGCGCATGCAAAACGCATTAAAACGATTTGCACTCGCGTAGGAAAATCGCGCATTTTTCCGCAATGCACCCGCCTCTGATCAAATGTGACCCCGTGTGAAAGAGGCCTTACTCTAAGCATTTGCCTGTAAAACGTGCCACCACATTGAAAGTCACGGCAAAACCGCATTTTTTTTTTCTAGCTGTTTTTTTTAGCCACAGCCAGAAGTAGATCCTGAAGAAAGATGGAGAAGCCCTGCCTTTATGGTGCCCATTGCTTTCGAATCTAGTCCTGCTCCAAAAACTGCACGAAACTGCATGTGTGGGTCTAGTCTAAAGTAAAAATCCAGCCAAAAAGATGTCAGAAACATTGATGGGGTCCTTAATTTGGCCCCCCCCTCACATATCCTCCAAAGAGTCCACAATCTCTGAAGAATGCTCAGACAGGCGCCCCATGGAGAGTTTTGGTGCATGGCTGGTTGCAAATGGGCTTTGAGCCTCTACAGAGCTTTATAGCCCTTCTGTCCAGGGAATAGGTGAAGGTGCCAACCCCGTACTGCAGCAGCTGAGGTGTGTATTATAATGTTCTGCAGGAGCTGAGGCGTGTATTATAAGGTGCCGCAACGGCTGAGGTCTGTATTATAATGTTCTTCAGAAGGAGGTGTGTATAATGAGGTTCTGCAGCAGTTGAGGTGTGTATTATGAGGTTCTGCAGCAGCTGAGGTGTGTATTAAGTTCTGTAGCAGCTGAGGTGTGTATAATGAGGTTCTGCAGCAGTTGAGGTGTGTATTATGAGGTTCTGCAGCAGCTGAGGTGTGTATTAGGTTCTGTAGCAGCTGAGGTGTGTATTATGAGGTTCTGCAGCAGTTGAGGTGTGTATTATGAGGTTCTGCAGCAGCTGAGGTGTGTATTAGGTTCTGTAGCAGCTGAGTTGTGTATTATGAGGTTCTGCAGCAGTTGAGGTGTGTATTATGATGTTCTGCAGCAGTGGAGGTGTGCATTATGATGTTCTGCAGCAGCTGAGGTGTGTATTATGAGATTCTGCAGCAGCTGAGGTGTGTAGTATGAGGTTCTGCAGCAGCTGAGGTGTGTATTATGAGGTTCTGCAGCAGCTGAGGTGTGTATTATGAGGTTCTGCAGCAGCTGAGGTGTGTATTGTGAGGTTCTGCAGCAGTTGAGGTGTGTAGTATGAGGTTCTGCAGCAGCTGAGGTGTGGATTATGAGGTTCTGCAGCAGTTGAGGTGTGTATTAGGTTCTGTAGCAGCTGAGGTGTGTATTATGAGGTTCTGCAGCAGCTGAGGTGTGTATTAGGTTCTGCAGCAGCAGAGGTGTGTATTATGAGGTTCTGCAGCAGCTGAGGTGTGTATTATGAGGTTCTGTAGCAACTGAGGTGTGTATTATGAGGTTCTGCAGCAGCTGAGGTGTGTATTAGGTTCTGCAGCAGCAGAGGTGTGTAGTATGAGGTTCTGCAGCAGCTGAGGTGTGTATTATGAGGTTCTGTAGCAACTGAGGTGTGTATTATGAGGTTCGCAGCAGGTGAGGTGAGGTGTGTATTATGAGGTTCTGCAGCAGTTGAGGGAGGTGTGTATTATGCGGTTCTGCAGCAGCTGAGGTGTGTATTATGAGGTTCTGCAGCAGCTGAGGTGTGTATTATGAGGTTCGCAGCAGTTGAGGTGAGGTGTGTATTATGAGGTTCTGCAGCAGTTGAGGTGAGGTGTGTATTATGAGGTTCTGCAGCAGCTGAGTTGTGTATTATGAGGTTCTGTAGCAGCTGAGGTGTGTATTATGATGTTCTGCAGCAGCTGAGGTGTGTATTATGAGGTTCTGCAGCAGCTGAGGTGTGTATTATGATGTTCTGCAGCAGCTGAGGTGTGTATTATGATGTTCTGCAGCAGCTGAGGTTTGTATTATGAGGTTCTACAGCAGCTGAGGTGTGTAGTATGAGGTTTTGCAGCAGCTGAGGCGTGTATTATGAGGTTCTGCAGCAGCTGAGGTGGGTAATATGAGGTTCTGCAGCAGCTGAGGTGTGTATTATGATGTTCTGCAGCAGCTGAGGTGTGTATTATGAGGTTCTGCAGCAGCTGAGGTGTGTATTATGAGGGTCGCAGCAGTTGAGGTGTGTATTATGATGATCTGCAGCAGCTGAGGTGTGTATTATGAGGTTCTGCAGCAGCTGAGGTGTGTATGATGATGGTTTGCAGCAGCTGAGGTGTGTATTATGAGGTTCTGCAGCAGCTGAGGTGTGTATTATGATGTTCTGCAGCAGCTGAGGTGTGTAGTATGAGGTTCTGCAGCAGCTGAGGTGTGTATTATGAGGTTCTGTAGCAACGGAGGTGTGTAGTATGCGGTTCTGCAGCAGCTGAGGTGTGTATTATGAGGTTCTGCAGCAGCTGAGGTGTGTATTATGAGGGTCGGAGCAGTTGAGGTGTGTATTATGATGATCTGCAGCAGCTGAGGTGTGTATTATGAGGTTCTGCAGCAGCTGAGGTGTGTATTATGATGGTTTGCAGCAGCTGAGGTGTGTATTATGAGGTTCTGCAGCAGCTGAGGTGTGTATTATGATGTTCTGCAGCAACTGAGGTGTGTATTATGAGGTTCGCAGCAGTTGAGGTGAGGTGTGTATTATGAGGTTCTGCAGCAGTTGAGGTGAGGTGTGTATTATGAGGTTCGCAGCAGTTGAGGTGAGGTGTGTATTATGAGGTTCTGCAGCAGTTGAGGTGAGGTGTGTATTATGAGGTTCTGCAGCAGCTGAGTTGTGTATTATGAGGTTCTGTAGCAGCTGAGGTGTGTATTATGATGTTCTGCAGCAGCTGAGGTGTGTATTATGAGGTTCTGCAGCAGCTGAGGTGTGTATTATGATGTTCTGCAGCAGCTGAGGTGTGTATTATGATGTTCTGCAGCAGCTGAGGTTTGTATTATGAGGTTCTGCAGCAGCTGAGGTGTGTAGTATGAGGTTTTGCAGCAGCTGAGGCGTGTATTATGAGGTTCTGCAGCAGCTGAGGTGTGTAATATGAGGTTTTGCAGCAGCTGAGGTGTGTATTATGATGTTCTGCAGCAGCTGAGGTGTGTAGTATGAGGTTCTGCAGCAGCTGAGGTGTGTATTATGAGGGTCGCAGCAGTTGAGGTGTGTATTATGATGATCTGCAGCAGCTGAGGTGTGTATTATGAGGTTCTGCAGCAGCTGAGGTGTGTATTATGATGGTTTGCAGCAGCTGAGGTGTGTATTATGAGGTTCTGCAGCAGCTGAGGTGTGTATTATGATGTTCTGCAGCAGCTGAGGTGTGTAGTATGAGGTTCTGCAGCAGCTGAGGTGTGTATTATGAGGTTCTGCAGCAGCTGAGGTGTGTAGTATGCGGTTCTGCAGCAGCTGAGGTGTGTATTATGAGGTTCTGCAGCAGCTGAGGTGTGTATTATGAGGTTCTGCAGCAGCTGAGGTGTGTATTATGAGGTTCTGCAGCAGCTGAGGTGTGTATTATGAGGTTCTGCAGCAGTTGAGGTGAGGTGTGTATTATGAGGTTCTGCAGCAGCTGAGTGTGTATTATGAGGTTCTGCAGCAGCTGAGGTGTGTATTATGAGGTTCTGCAGCAGCTGAGGTGTGTAGTATGAGGTTCTGCAGCAGCTGAGGTGTGTATTATGAGGTTCTGCAGCAGCTGAGGTGTGTAGTATGAGGTTCTGCAGCAGCTGAGGTGTGTATTATGAGGTTCTGCAGCAGCTGAGGTGTGTAATATGAGGTTCTGCAGCAGCTGAGGTGTGTAGTATGAGGTTCTGCAGCAGCAGAGGTGTGTATTATGAGGTTCTGCAGCAGCTGAGGTGTGTATTATGAGGTTCTGCAGCAGCTGAGGTGTGTATTATGAGGTTCTGCAGCAGCTGAGGTGTGTATTATGAGGTTCTGCAGCAGCTGAGGTGTGTATTATGAGGTTCTGCAGCAGCTGAGGTGTGTATTATGAGGTTCTGCAGCAGCTGAGGTGTGTATTATGAGGTTCTGCAGCAGCTGAGGTGTGTATTATGAGGTTCTGCAGCAGCTGAGGTGTGTATTATGAGTGTTCTGCAGCAGCTGAGGTGTGTATTATGAGGTTCTGCAGCAGCTGAGGTGTGTATTATGAGGTTCTGCAGCAGCTGAGGTGTGTATTATGATGTCCTGCAGCAGCTGAGGTGTGTATTATGAGGTTCTGCAGCAGCTGAGGTGTGTATTATGAGGTTCTGCAGCAGCTGAGGTGTGTATTATGAGGTTCTGCAGCAGCTGAGGTGTGTATTATGAGGTTCTGCAGCAGCTGAGGTGTGTATTATGAGGTTCTGCAGCAGCTGAGGTGTGTATTATGAGGTTCTGCAGCAGCTGAGGTGTGTATTATGAGGTTCTGCAGCAGCTGAGGTGTGTATTATGAGGTCCTGCAGCAGCTGAGGTGTGTATTATGAGGTTCTGCAGCAGCTGAGGTGTGTATTATGAGGTCCTGCAGCAGCTGAGGTGTGTATTATGAGGTCCTGCAGCAGCTGAGGTGTGTATTATGAGGTTCTGCAGCAGCTGAGTGTGTGTATTATGAGGTTCTGCAGCAGCTGGAGGTGTGTATTATGAGGTTCTGCAGCAGCTGAGGTGTGTATTATGAGGTTCTGCAGCAGCTGAGGTGTGTATTATGAGGTTCTGCAGCAGCTGAGGTGTGTATTATGATGGTTCTGCAGCAGCTGAGGTGTGTATTATGAGGTTCTGCAGCAGCTGAGGTGTGTATTATGAGGTTCTGCAGCAGCTGAGGTGTGTATTATGAGGTTCTGCAGCAGCTGAGGTGTGTATTATGAGGTTCTGCAGCAGCTGAGGTGTGTATTATGATGTTCTGCAGCAGCTGAGGTGTGTATTATGAGGTTCTGCAGCAGCTGAGGTGTGTATTATGAGGTTCTGCAGCAGCTGAGGTGTGTATTATGAGGTTCTGCAGCAGCTGAGGTGTGTATTATGATGTTCTGCAGCAGCTGAGGTGTGTATTATGAGGTTCTGCAGCAGCTGAGGTGTGTATTATGAGGTTCTGCAGCAGCTGAGGTGTGTATTATGAGGTTCTGCAGCAGCTGAGGTGTGTATTATGAGGTTCTGCAGCAGCTGAGGTGTGTATTATGAGGTTCTGCAGCAGCTGAGGTGTGTATTATGAGGTTCTGCAGCAGCTGAGGTGTGTATTTTGAGGTTCTGCAGCAGTTGAGGTGAGGTGTGTATTATGTGGTTCTGCAGCAGATGAGGTGTGTATTATGAGGTTCTGCAGCAGCTGAGGTGTGTATTATGAGGTTCTGCAGCAGTTGAGGTGAGGTGTGTAGTATGGAGTGAGGTGTGTAGTATGAGGTTCTGCAGCAGCTGAGGTGTGTATTATGAGGTTCTGCAGCAGCTGAGGTGTGTATTATGAGGTTCTGCAGCAGTTGAGGTGAGGTGTGTAGTATGAGGTTCTGCAGCAGCTGAGGTGTGTATTATGAGGTTCTGCAGCAGCTGAGGTGTGTATTATGAGGTTCTGCAGCAGTTGAGCTGAGGTGTGTATTATGAGGTTCTGCAGCAGCTGAGTTGTGTATTATGAGGTTCTGCAGCAGCTGAGGTGTGTATTATGAGGTTCTGCAGCAGCTGAGGTGTGTATTATGAGGTTCTGCAGCAGCTGAGGTGTGTATTATGAGGTTCTGCAGCAGCTGAGGTGTGTAGTATGAGGTTCTGCAGCAGCTGAGGTGTGTATTATGAGGTTCTGCAGCAGCTGAGGTGTGTATTATGAGGTTCTGCAGCAGCTGAGGTGTGTATGTATGAGAGTTCTGCAGCAGCTGAGGTGTGTATTATGAGGTTCTGCAGCAGCTGAGGTGTGTATTATGAGGTTCTGCAGCAGCTGAGGTGTGTATTATGAGGTTCTGCAGCAGCTGAGGTGTGTATTATGAGGTTCTGCAGCAGCTGAGGTGTGTATTATGAGGTTCTGCAGCAGCTGAGGTGTGTATTATGAGGTTCTGCAGCAGCTGAGAGGTGTGTATTATGAGGTTCTGCAGCAGCTGAGGTGTGTATTATGAGGGTCCTGCAGCAGCTGAGGTGTGTATTATGAGGTTCTGCAGCAGCTGAGGTGAGTGTTTATTATGAGGTTCTGCAGCAGCTGAGTTGTGTATTATGAGGTTCTGTAGCAGCTGAGGTGTGTATTAGGAGGTTCTGCAGCAGCTGAGGTGTGTATTATGAGGTTCTGCAGCAGCTGAGGTGTGTATTATGAGGTTCTGCAGCAGCTGAGGTGTGTATTATGAGGTTCTGCAGCAGCTGAGGTGTGTATTATGAGGTTCTGCAGCAGCTGAGGTGTGTATTATGATGTTCTGCAGCAGCTGAGGTTTGTATTATGAGGTTCTGCAGCAGCTGAGGTGTGTAGTATGAGGTTTTGCAGCAGCTGAGGCGTGTATTATGAGGTTCTGCAGCAGCTGAGGTGTGTAATATGAGGTTCTGCAGCAGCTGAGGTGTGTATTATGATGTTCTGCAGCAGCTGAGGTGTGTATTATGAGGTTCTGCAGCAGCTGAGGTGTGTATTATGAGGGTCTGCAGCAGTTGAGGTGTGTATTATGATGATCTGCAGCAGCTGAGGTGTGTATTATGAGGTTCTGCAGCAGCTGAGGTGTGTATTATGATGGTTTGCAGCAGCTGAGGTGTGTATTATGAGGTTCTGCAGCAGCTGAGGTGTGTATTATGAGGTTCTGCAGCAGCTGAGGTGTGTATTATGATGTTCTGCAGCAGCTGAGGTGTGTATTATGATGTTCTGCAGCAGCTGAGGTGTGTATTATGAGGTTCTGCAGCAGCTGAGGTGTGTAGTATGAGGTTCTGCAGCAGCTGAGGCGTGTATTATGAGGTTCTGCAGCAGCTGAGGTGTGTAATATGAGGTTCTGCAGCAGCTGAGGTGTGTATTATGATGTTCTGCAGCAGCTGAGGTGTGTATTATGAGGTTCTGCAGCAGCTGAGGTGTGTATTATGAGGGTCGCAGCAGTTGAGCTGTGTATTATGTGGTTCTGCAGCAGCTGAGGTGTGTATTATGATGGTTTGCAGCAGCTGAGGTGTGTATTATGAGGTTCTGCAGCAGCTGAGGTGTGTATTATGAGGTTCTGTAGCAGCTGATGTGTGTAGTATGAGGTTCTGCAGCAGCTGAGGTGTGTATTATGAGGTTCTGCAGCAGCTGAGGCGTGTATTATGATGTTCTGCAGCAGCTGAGGTGTGTAGTATGAGGTTCTGCAGCAGCTGAGGTGTGTATTATGAGGGTCGCAGCAGTTGAGGTGTGTATTATGATGATCTGCAGCAGCTGAGGTGTGTATTATGAGGTTCTGCAGCAGCTGAGGTGTGTATTATGATGGTTTGCAGCAGCTGAGGTGTGTATTATGAGGTTCTGCAGCAGCTGAGGTGTGTATTATGATGTTCTGCAGCAGCTGAGGTGTGTAGTATGAGGTTCTGCAGCAGCTGAGGTGTGTATTATGAGGTTCTGCAGCAACTGAGGTGTGTAGTATGCGGTTCTGCAGCAGCTGAGGTGTGTATTATGAGGTTCTGCAGCAGCTGAGGTGTGTATTATGAGGTTTTGCAGCAGCTGAGGTGTGTATTATGAGGTTCTGCAGCAGCTGAGGTGTGTATTTTGAGGTTCTGCAGCAGTTGAGGTGAGGTGTGTATTATGTGGTTCTGCAGCAGATGAGGTATGTATTATGAGGTTCTGCAGCAGCTGAGGTGTGTATTATGAGGTTCTGCAGCAGTTGAGGTGAGGTGTGTAGTATGGAGTGAGGTGTGTAGTATGAGGTTCTGCAGCAGCTGAGGTGTGTATTATGAGGTTCTGCAGCAGCTGAGGTGTGTAATATGAGGTTCTGCAGCAGCTGAGGTGTGTAGTATGAGGTTCTGCAGCAGCAGAGGTGTGTATTATGAGGTTCTGCAGCAGCTGAGGTGTGTATTATGAGGTTCTGCAGCAGTTGAGGTGAGGTGTGTATTATGAGGTTCTGCAGCAGCTGAATTGTGTATTATGAGGTTCTGTAGCAGCTGAGGTGTGTATTATGATGTTCTGCAGCAGCTGAGGTGTGTATTATGAGGTTCTGCAGCAGCTGAGGTGTGTATTATGATGTTCTGCAGCAGCAGAGGTGTGTATTATGATGTTCTGCAGCAGCTGAGGTGTGTATTATGAGGTTCTGCAGCAGCTGAGGTGTGTAGTATGAGGTTTTGCAGCAGCTGAGGCGTGTATTATGAGGTTCTGCAGCAGCTGAGGTGTGTAATATGAGGTTCTGCAGCAGCTGAGGTGTGTATTATGATGTTCTGCAGCAGCTGAGGTGTGTATTATGAGGGTCGCAGCAGTTGAGGTGTGTATTATGTGGTTCTGCAGCAGCTGAGGTGTGTATTATGAGGGTCGCAGCAGTTGAGGTGTGTATTATGATGGTTTGCAGCAGCTGAGGTGTGTATTATGAGGTTCTGCAGCAGCTGAGGTGTGTATTATGAGGTTCTGTAGCAGCTGAGGTGTGTAGTATGAGGTTCTGCAGCAGCTGAGGTGTGTATTATGAGGTTCTGCAGCAGCTGAGGTGTGTATTATGATGTTCTTCAGCAGCTGAGGTGTGTATTATGAGGTTCTGCAGCAGCTGAGGTGTGTAATATGAGGTTCTGCAGCAGCTGTAGTGTGTATAATGATGTTCTGCAGCAGCTGAAGTGTGTATTATGATATTCTGCAGCAGCTGAGGTGTGTATTATGAGGTTCTGCAGCAGCTGAGGTGTGTATTATGATGTTCTGCAGCAGCTGAGGTGTGTATTATGATGTTCTGCAGCAGCTGAGGTGTGTACTATGAGGTTCTGCAGCAGCTGAGTTGTGTATTATGAGGTTCTGTAGCAGCTGAGGTGTGTATTATGAGGTTCTGCAGCAGCTGAGGTGTGTATTATGAGGTTCTGCAGCAGCTGAGGTGTGTATTATGATGTTCTGCAGCAGCTGAGGTGTGTATTATGATGTTCTGCAGCAGCTGAGGTGTGTATTATGATGTTCTGCAGCAGCTGATGTGTGTATTATGAGGTTCTGCAGCAGCTGAGGTGTGTATTATGATGTTCTGCAGCAGCTGAGGTGTGTAGTATGAGGTTCTGCAGCAGCTGAGGTGTGTATTATGAGGTTCTGTAGCAACTGAGGTGTGTATTATGAGTTTCGCAGCAGTTGAGGTGAGGTGTGTATTATGAGGTTCTGCAGCAGCTGAGGTGTGTATTATGAGGTTCTGCAGCAGCTGAGGTGTGTATTATGATGTTCTGCAGCAGCTGAGGTGTGTATTATGAGGTTCTGCAGCAGCTGAGGTGTGTATTATGATGTTCTGCAGCAGCTGAGGTGTGTAGTATGAGGTTCTGCAGCAGCTGAGGTGTGTATTATGAGGTTCTGTAGCAACTGAGGTGTGTATTATGAGTTTCGCAGCAGTTGAGGTGAGGTGTGTATTATGAGGTTCTGCAGCAGCTGAGGTGTGTATTATGAGGTTCTGCAGCAGTTGAGGTGAGGTGTGTATTATGAGGTTCTGCAGCAGTTGAGGTGAGGTGTTTATTATGAGGTTCTGCAGCAGCTGAGTTGTGTATTATGAGGTTCTGTAGCAGCTGAGGTGTGTATTAGGAGGTTCTGCAGCAGCTGAGGTGTGTATTATGAGGTTCTGCAGCAGCTGAGGTGTGTATTATGAGGTTCTGCAGCAGCTGAGGTGTGTATTATGAGGTTCTGCAGCAGCTGAGGTGTGTATTATGAGGTTCTGCAGCAGCTGAGGTGTGTATTATGAGGTTTTGCAGCAGCTGAGGTGTGTATTATGATATTCTGCAGCAGCTGAGGTGTGTATTATGAGGTTCTGCAGCAGCTAAGGTGTGTATTATGATGTTCTGCAGCAGCTGAGGTGTGTATTATGATGTTCTGCAGCAGCTGAGGTGTGTATTATGAGGTTCTGCAGCAGCTGAGGTGTGTATTATGAGGTTCTGCAGCAGCTGAGGTGTGTAGTATGAGGTTTTGCAGCAGCTGAGGCGTGTATTATGAGGTTCTGCAGCAGCTGAGGTGTGTAATATGAGGTTCTGCAGCAGCTGAGGTGTGTATTATGATGTTCTGCAGCAGCTGAGGTGTGTATTATGAGGTTCTGCAGCAGCTGAGGTGTGTATTATGAGGGTCGCAGCAGTTGAGGTGTGTATTATGATGATCTGCAGCAGCTGAGGTGTGTATTATGAGGTTCTGCAGCAGCTGAGGTGTGTATTATGATGGTTTGCAGCAGCTGAGGTGTGCATTATGAGGTTCTGCAGCAGCTGAGGTGTGTATTATGAGGTTCTGCAGCAGCTGAGGTGTGTATTATGATGTTCTGCAGCAGCTGAGGTGTGTATTATGATGTTCTGCAGCAGCTGAGTTGTGTATTATGAGGTTCTGCAGCAGCTGAGGTGTGTAGTATGAGGTTTTGCAGCAGCTGAGGCGTGTATTATGAGGTTCTGCAGCAGCTGAGGTGTGTAATATGAGTTTCTGCAGCAGCTGAGGTGTGTATTATGATGTTCTGCAGCAGCTGAGGTGTGTATTATGAGGTTCTGCAGCAGCTGAGGTGTGTATTATGAGGGTCGCAGCAGTTGAGCTGTGTATTATGTGGTTCTGCAGCAGCTGAGGTGTGTATTATGAGGTTCTGCAGCAGCTGAGGTGTGTATTATGATGGTTTGCAGCAGCTGAGGTGTGTATTATGAGGTTCTGCAGCAGCTGAGGTGTGTATTATGAGGTTCTGCAGCAGCTGAGTGTGTATTATGAGTTCTGCAGCAGCTGAGGTGTATTATGAGGTTCTGCAGCAGCTGAGGTGTGTATTATGAGTTTTGCAGCAGTTGAGGTGTGTATTATGATGGTTTGCAGCAGCTGAGGTGTGTATTATGAGGTTCTGCAGCAGCTGAGGTGTGTATTATGAGGTTCTGTAGCAGCTGAGTTGTGTAGTATGAGGTTCTGCAGCAGCTGAGGTGTGTATTATGTGGTTCTGCAGCAGCTGAGGTGTGTATTATGAGGTTCTGCAGCAGCTGAGGTGTGTATTATGAGGTTCTGCAGCAGCTGAGGTGTGTATTATGAGGTTCTGCAGCAGCTGAGGTGTGTATTATGATGTTCTGCAGCAGCTGAGGTGTGTATTATGTGGTTCTGCAGCAGCTGAAGTGTGTATTATGAGGGTCGCAGCAGTTGAGGTGTGTATTATGATGGTTTGCAGCAGCTGATGTGTGTATTATGAGGTTCTGCAGCAGCTGAGGTGTGTATTATGAGGTTCTGTAGCAGCTGAGGTGTGTAGTATGAGGTTCTGCAGCAGCTGAGGTGTGTATTATGAGGTTCTGCAGCAGCTGAGGTGTGTATTATGATGTTCTGCAGCAGCTGAGGTGTGTATTATGAGGTTCTGCAGCAGCTGAGGTGTGTAATATGAGGTTCTGCAGCAGCTGTGGTGTGTATTATGATGTTCTGCAGCAGCTGAAGTGTGTATTATGATATTCTGCAGCAGCTGAGGTGTGTATTATGAGGTTCTGCAGCAGCTGAGGTGTGTATTATGATGTTCTGCAGCAGCTGAGGTGTGTATTATGATGTTCTGCAGCAGCTGAGGTGTGTATTATGATGTTCTGCAGCAGCTGAGGTGTGTAGTATAAGGTTCTGCAGCAGCTGAGGCGTGTATTTTGAGGTTCTGCAGCAGCTGAGGTGTGTATTTTGAGGTTCTGCAGCAGTTGAGGTGAGGTGTGTATTATGAGGTTCTGCAGCAGCTGAGTTGTGTATTATGAGGTTCTGTAGCAGCTGAGGTGTATTATGATGTTCTGCAGCAGCTGAGGTGTGTATTATGAGGTTCTGCAGCAGCTGAGGTGTGTATTATGATGTTCTGTAGCAGCTGAGGTGTGTAGTATGAGGTTCTGCAGCAGCTGAGGTGTGTATGTTGAGGTTCTGCAGCAGCTGAGGTGTGTATTATGAGGTTCTGCAGCAGCAGAGGTGTGTATTATGAGGTTTTGCAGCAGCTGAGGTGTGTATTATGAGGTTCGCAGCAGTTGAGGTGAGGTGTGTATTATGAGGTTCTGCAGCAGCTGAGTTGTGTATTATGAGGTTCTGTAGCAGCTGAGGTGTGTATTATGAGGTTCTGCAGCAGCTGAGGTGTGTATTATGAGGTTCTGCAGCAGCTAAGGTGTGTATTATGAGGTTCTGCAGCAGCTGAGGTGTGTTTTATGAGGTTCTGCAGCAGCTGAGGTGTGTATTATGATGTTCTGCAGCAGCTGAGGTGTGTATTATGAGGTTCTGCAGCAGCTGAGGTGTGTAGTATGAGGTTCTGCAGCAGCTGAGGTGTGTATTATGAGGTTCTGCAGCAGCTGAGATGTGTATTATGAGGTTCTGCAGCAGCTGAGGTGTGTATTATAAGGTTCTGCAGCAGCTGAGGTGTGTATTATGAGGTTTTGCAGCAGCTGTGGTGTGTATTATGAGGTTCTGCAGCAGCTGAGGTGTGTATTATGAGGTTCTGCAGCAGCTGAGGTGTGTATTATGAGGTTCTGCAGTAGCTGAGGTGTGTATTATGAGGTTCTGCAGCAGCTGAGTTGTGTATTATGAGGTTCTGCAGCAGTTGAGGTGTGTATTATGAGGTTCTGCAGCAGCTGAGGTGTGTATTATGAGGTTTTGCAGCAGCTGTGGTGTGTATTATGAGGTTCTGCAGCAGTTGAGGTGTGTATTATGAGGGTCGCAGCAGTTGAGGTGTGTATTATGAGGTTCTGCAGCAGCTGAGGTGTGTATTATGAGGTTTTGCAGCAGCTGTGGTGTGTATTATGAGGTTCTGCAGCAGCTGAGGTGTGTATTATGAGGTTCTGCAGCAGCTGAGGTGTGTATTGTGAGGTTCGCAGCAGCTGAGGTGTGTATTATCAGGTTCTGCAGCAGCAGAGGTGTGTATTATGAGGTTCTGCAGCAGCTGAGTTGTGTATTATGAGGTTCTGCAGCAGTTGAAGTGAGGTGTGTAGTATGGGGTGAGGTGTGTATTATGAGGTTCTGCAGCAGCTGAGGTGTGTATTATGAGGGTCGCAGCAGTTGAGGTGAGGTGTGTAGTATGGGGTGAGGTGTGTATTATGAGGTTCTGCAGCAGCTGAGGTGTGTATTATGAGGGTCGCAGCAGTTGAGGTGTGTATTATGAGGTTCTGCAGCAGTTGAGGTGAGGTGTGTAGTATGTGGTTCTGCAGCAGCTGAGGTGTGTATTATGAGGTTCTGCAGCAGCTGAGGTGTGTATTATGATGATCTGCAGCAGCTGAGGTGTGTGTTATGAGGTTCGCAGCAGTTGAGGTGTGTATTATGAGGTTCTGCAGCAGCTGAGGTGTGTATTATGAGGTTCTGCAGCAGTTGAGCTGAGGTGTGTATTATGAGGTTCTGCAGCAGCTGCAGTGAGCTGGGGTAATACACTGTAACACCCCAGTTGCTGCAGAATATATTTTATTGGAGGACTTTACGTCAATCATTACTGAAGAAGCAACAGAGCTAAAGGGGAAAAAGAACAGCTCAACCAGCAGGAGGCGCTGTGGGAAGTAGGGTATGGCTCCCTCCACAGCAGTCCAGTGTGACCTGCCGATGCCAGAGCATGGCAGATATACACATCAGACTTGGCACATGTTCATATACATGGAAATAAGTATAAATATTGTTGCCCCTTTAGTGCAGCTTACTGCCTCAAGTCTGATAATAATCTGAAAACACAATAAATAAGGATCATATGCCGTTTTAAGGTCTTCATGCAAAAAGTCAACTTGCATCCTGCGCTTGCGCTGTCTTACCCACCATGGTCCATAGGTGGCGCTCCTTTGGAGGGGGAGCAGATGGTTAAACATGATACATGAGATTGTTTTTTGCTATGATGTATTCAGAGAAGAATTTATAGAAATATACATTCCAAGAGCAATAAAAACAAGTCACACCTTGTCCCGCTGCAGATTTGCCTTTTTTGGGATACATTTTATTTGCCCAGAATTTTATAGATTCCATTGTGACAGCGCGTCCGCGAGGAAGGCATGATTAGTTTACTGAGGAGATATGGCCGCAGAGCGAGGTTTTATGACAAGCTCCAGATTACGTGTCCAGTGTGTATATATATATATGTAATCTCTGCTTGTGTCAGTGGAACATTTTTGTTTACAACCAGAAGGCGAACGGGCAGGATTCTTTCTTGCCAAATACATAGGATAGGTGCAGATCCATCCATTTCCTGACACCACAAAGAGATCATGACCATAGTGGAGAATTGAAATTAGCTCCGCATGGCAGTGATAATTAGACACAGTATGGAGGTTATAACTAGGCACAGTATGAAAGCGGTAATTAGGCACTGAATGGTGGTGGTAATTAGACAATGGTGGTGGCAATTAGGCAATGATTGGAGTGACGGTAATTAGGCACAGTATGGAGGTTTTAACTAGGCGCAGCATGGAAACAGTGGTAATTAGATACTGAATGGAAGTGGTAATTAGGTAGTGAATGGAGATGGTAATTAGGTCCAGTGTGGAGCTTGTAATTAGGTACAGTATCGAGGCTGTAATTAGGCACAGTATGGAGGTTGTAATTTGGTACAGTATGGAGGTGGTAATTAGGTCCAGTGTGGAGGTTGTAATTAGGCACAGAGTATGAAGGTTGTAATTAGGCACAGAGTATGAAGGTTGTAATTAGGCACAGTATGGAGATGGTAATTAGGTACAGTATGGAGGTTGTAATTAGGCACAGTATGGAGGTGGTAATTAGGTCCAGTGTGGAGGTTGTATTTAGGCACAGAGTATGAAGGTTGTAATTAGGCACAATATGGAGGTTGTAATTAGGTACAGAGTATGAAGGTTGTAATTAGGCACAGAGTATGAAGGTTGTAATTAGGCACAGTATGGAGGTGGTAATTAGGTCCAGTGTGGAGGTTGTAATTAGGCACAGAGTATAAAGGTTGTAATTAGGCACAATATGGAGGTTGTAATTAGGTACAATATGGCTGGTGGTAATTAGGCACAGTATGGAGGTTGTAATTAGGTACAGTATGGCTGGTGGTAATTTGGTACAGTATGGAGGTTGTAATTAGTCACAGTATGGAGGTGGTAATTAGGCACAGTACGGCTGGTGGTAATTTGGTACAGTATGGAGGTTGTAACTAGGTATAGTATGGAGGTTGTAATTAGCCACAGTATGGAGGTGGTAATTAGGTACGATATGGATGTGGTAATTAGGCACAGTATGGAGGTGGTAATTAGGAAAAGTATGGAGGTGGTAATTAGGAACGGTATGGAGGTGGTAATTAGGTCCAGTGTGGAGGTGGTAATTAGGCACAGAGTATGGAGGTGGTAATTAGGCACAGTATGTCTGGTGGTAATTAGGCACAGTATGGCTGGTGGTAATTAGGTACGGTATGGATGTGGTAATTAGGCACAGTATGGCTGGTGGTAATTAGGTACGGTATGGATGTGGTAATTAGGCACAGTATGGAGGTGGTAATTAGGAAAGGTATGGAGGTGGTAATTAGGAAAGGTATGAAGGTGGTAATTAGGAACGGTATGGAGGTTGTAATTAGGCACAGTATGAAGGTGGTAATTGGCACAGTATGGAGGTGGTAATTAGGTCCAGTGTGGAGGTTGTAATTAGGCACAGAGTATGAAGGTTGTAATTAGGCACAGTATGGAGGTTGTAATTAGGTACGGTATAGCTGGTGTTAATTAGGCACAGTATGGAGGTTGTAATTAGGTACAGTATGGCTGGTGGTAATTTGGTACAGTATGGAGGTTGTAATTAGGCACAGTATGAAGGTGGTAATTAGGCACAGTATGAAGGTGGTAATAAGGCACAGTACGGCTGGTGGTAATTTGGTACAGTATGGAGGTTGTAATTAGGCACAGTATGGAGGTTGTAATTAGGTCCAGTGTGGAGGTTGTAATTAGGCACAGATTATGAAGGTTGTAATTAGGCACAGTATGGAGGTTGTAATTAGGTACGGTATAGCTGGTGTTAATTAGGCACAGTATGGAGGTTGTAATTAGGTACAGTATGGCTGGTGGTAATTTGGTACAGTATGGAGGTTGTAATTAGGCACAGTATGAAGGTGGTAATTAGGCACAGTATGAAGGTGGTAATTAGGCACAGTACGGCTGGTGGTAATTTGGTACAGTATGGAGGTTGTAATTAGGCACAGTATGGAGGTTGTAATTAGGTCCAGTGTGGAGGTTGTAATTAGGCACAGATTATGAAGGTTGTAATTAGGCACAGTATGGAGGTTGTAATTAGGTACAGTATAGCTGGTGGTAATTAGGCACAGTATGGAGGTTGTAATTAGGTACAGTATGGCTGGTGGTAATTTGGTACAGTATGGAGGTTGTAATGGCACAGTATGAAAGTGGTAATTAGGCACAGTACGGCTGGTGGTAATTTGGTACAGTATGGAGGTTGTAATTAGGTATAGTATGGAGGTTGTAATTAGGCACAGTATGGAGATGTTAATTAGGTCCAGTGTGGAGGTGGAAATTGGGCACAGTATGAAGGTGGTAATTAGGTTCAGTGTGGAGGTGGTAATTAGGCACAGAGTATGGAGGTGGTAATTAGGCACAGTATGGATATGGTAATTAGGTACAGTATGGCTGGTGGTAATTAGGCACAGTATGGAGGTGGTAATAAGGCACAGTATGTCTGGTGGTAATTAGGCACAGTATGGCTGGTGGTAATTAGGTACGGTATGGATGTGGTAATTAGGCACAGTATGGAGGTGGTAATTAGGAAAGGTATGGAGGTGGTAATTAGGAACGGTATGGAGGTGGTAATTAGGCACAGTATGGATGTGATAATTAGGAATGGTATGGAGGTGGTAATTAGGAATGGTATGGAGGAAGTAATTAGGAACGGTATGGAGGTGGTAATTAGGAATGGTATGGAGGTAGTAATTAGGAACGGTATGGAGGTGGTAATAAGGAACTGTATGCAGGTAGTAATTAGGAACAGTATGGAGGTGTTAATTAGGCACGGTATGGATGTGGTAATTAGGCACAGTATGGAGGTGGTAATTAGGTACGGTATGGATGTGGTAATTAGGCACAGTATGGAGGTGGTAATTAGGAAAAGTATGGAGGTGGTAATTAGGAACGGTATGGAGGTGGTAATTAGGTCCAGTGTGGAGGTGGTAATTAGGCACAGATTATGGAGGTGGTAATTAGGCACAGTATGGCTGGTGGTAATTAGGCACAGTATGGCTGGTGGTAATTTGGTACAGTATGGCTGGTGTTAATTAGGTCCAGTGTGGATGTGGTAATTAGGCATAGTATGAGGGTGGTAATTAGGCAGAGTATGGAGGTGGTAATTAGGTGCTGAATGGAGATGATAATTAGGCACAGGAATGCCTCATTCACACGTCAGTGTTCGGTCAGTGGACGGTATAGATGTGGTAATTAGGAATGGTATGGAGGTGGTAATTAGGAAAGGTATGGAGGTGGTAATTACATTAGGAACAGTATGGAGGTGGTAACAAGGAACTGTATGGAGGTAGTAATTAGGAACGGTATGGAGGTGGTAATTAGGCACAGTATGGATGTGGTAATTAGGCACATTATGGAGGTGGTAATTAGGTACGGTATGGAGGTGGTAATTAGGCACAGTATGGAGGTGGTAATTAGAAAAGGTATGGAGGTGGTAATTAGGAAAGGTATGGCGGTGGTAATTAGGAACGGTATGGAGGTGGTAATTAGGAATGGTATGGAGGTGGTAATAAGGAACTGTATGGAGGTGGTAATTAGACACAGTATGGATGTGGTAATTAGACACGGTATGAAGGTGGTAATTAGGCACGGTATTGATGTGGTAATTAGACACGGTATGGAGGTGGTAATTAGGCACGGTATTGATGTGGTAATTAGACACGGTATGGAGGTGGTAATTAGAAAAGATATGGAGGTGGTAATTAGGAACAGTATAGAGGTGGTAATTAGGCACGGTATGGATGGGTAATAAGGCACAGTATGGAGGTGGTAATGATATATAGACCTCTGGGACCTGGTATTGCTAGTCATCTCTCAGATCATAAAATGTGATCATCTCTACTAATGATCTATCCTGAAACAGATGCATTTTATTTTTTTATTTTTTTTTTACACAAAATTTTATGGCATAAACTACAGTACAAAAATGAGTTCTCGAAATCGGGATAACATCCAGGAATTAAAATGTCTTATATTGCTGTATAAATACGAAATGAATGGATACAAAAAAAAAATCATAAATATCCTCATGACAGATCACACCGCCAGGTCATCTGAACGAGCCTTGCTGCTCGTACGGCTGCTTTTACTCAGACGTCGTCCACTGTGACAGTACCCGTTGGGTGTTGTATGTTTGTTCACTGGGGCGTTTTGGGCATAGTTTATGTGGATGAACTGCTCTTGGCTTAGATCATCGTCACTTTGAACCCTTTCGGTGGCAAAGTTGACCGTGTTCTGCTGAGATGCCAGAGTGTTGTTGAAAGGGTTGTTGAACTTACCCTTAGTGTTCAAGCATTGGTTAAAATCTGGAGGTGGGGTGCAACTTTGAGACCGATGTTCCGGTTCTATGGTAGCCACTCTAAGTGCGTTGGCAGTGTGAGCAGATCGACCAGATAATCTCTGGTGGAACTTTTTCCATAACAGGTAGTACAACTCAACAAGGCTAAGTAGAAGTGAGAGGGTGGCAACGGCCAACATGAAGATGATGAAGACGTTCTTCTCAGTTGGCCGGGACACATAGCAGTTGACAGGATGGGGACATGGTTTTCTTTTACATATATAGAGGGTATCCAAAAAGATTCCATAGAGCATATACTGTCCAACAATAAAAGCTACTTCCATCGCGGTGCGAATGAGGATGCTACACACGTAGGTGTTCAGAAGACTTCCTTGAAGCCTGATCTTACCGCTCACCTCATCCCGATATGGAAGCTCAAATTTTTCCACTGGGTACTCTTTTTGATGATAAGCAGAGTCATCATTCATGTCCTGTTTGGATTTAGTCTCTTCTTCCCTGAGCTTTTTTTTTTCCTCCATCCGTACCGTGTGCATGGCATGTCCCATGTAAAGCAGAGATGGAGTGGAGACAAAAATAATCTGGAGAACCCAGAATCGGATGTGGGAAATGGGGAATGCTTTGTCGTAACAAACGTTCTCACAACCAGGTTGGGTGGTGTCGCACATGAAGTCAGATTTTTCATCTCCCCAAGAAGATTCGGCTGCGGTGCCCAGAACCAACATCCGGAAAATAAAAAGGACGGTCAGCCATACTTTTCCCACCACTGTGGAATGCTTTTGTACTTCTTCTAAGAATTCTCCTAGGAAGGTCCAGTCACCCATGGCTCCTTATCACACCAGATCTCTCTGGGAAAACAATAAAACAGAGTTCATATTAGTATATTTGGTCCCCCCTTTAGATCCCCCCCTCATGATGGATTCCATTTTACGGGATTAGACATTAGATGGAACTTAAAGGCACCAATGATAATTGTGTAATATGGCCCCACTGATGGTGGTGACAGTGCTGGTTCTTACATGCTCTTGTGCATGGTCACCTATGCTACAGATATGCTGTTGGAACATATAGGTGACTAGAGAATGGAAAACCAGTGTGGTCATCTAAGACAGTTGGGCTTTTACTATGGAAGCCACTGAAAATAATGTCATTGCCTAGCCAGCTCGGCCCATACGAGCTTAAAATTCCCTGACTAGAAAAAGATTCAAAGGACATCATGCTGGTGACCTCTAGATGGAGCTAATCACATACTCTCTTACCATTGAGTTTAAAGGGAGTCTGTCACCACGTTTGGCCATTATAGACCATTTACATAGTGTTCTGGCTTAACTTTAGAAGACTCAAACAGTACCTTTGTTTCCTCCTTCTGTGGTTCCCCTGCGGAAAAAACGTAGTTTTATTAATATGTAAATGAGGGCTTGCAAGAGCCTAGGGGCTGCGATAACGTCTCTGGAGCCTAGGCTGCTCATCCTCTTTTCCTAATTTCCCCGCCCCAGCCTGTTCCTCTGCCCGCCCTTCTCTTCTGTTGCATCCTCCTCCTCTTCCCGTAAAATCCCACGGCTCCGCTCTGCCTCGCTTGGCAGGCATTGCTGATGCTACTGTGCATGCTCAGGCCAACGGAGCGAACACAGCTGCAAGGAGGCCGTTGGCCGGAGCATGCGCAGTAGCATCAGCAATGCCCGTGCCCACTGTGGGCATCGCAGTGCGCATGCCCCGGCCAAGCGAGGCAGAGTGCAGCCGCGGGATTTCACGGGGAGAAGAGGAGGATGCAATAGAAGAGAAGGGCGGGCACAGGCACAGGCTGGGGCGGAGAAATTAGGAAAAGAGGTTGAGCAGCCTGGGCTCCAAAGACGTTAACGCCGCCCCTGTGCTCTCGCGAGGCCTGATTTACATATTAATAAAACTAAGTTTTTGCCGCAGGGGAACCACAGAAAGAGGAAACAAAGGTACTGTTTCAGTCTTCTAAAGTTAAGAACGCTATGTAAATGGTCTATAATGGCCAAATGTGGTGACAGACTCCCTTTAATGTATAGACAGTATGCAGTAAACTCCTAAGCTCCCTCTAGTGGTGACTGAAGGTAGAAAAAAATTACATTATTTGAAGGGGTTGTTCTAGGGCAGTGATGGTGAACCTTTTACAGACCGAGCGCCCAAACTGCAACCAGAAACCCACTTACTTATCGAAAAGTGCCAACACGGCAATTTGAGCTGAATACTACAGTCCAATATAGTGTATCTTCCATGTACTTGGATTATTTAGCTATAATATCTTGCCTACATTCAGTGCACTGCTTGTGCCGATAATAGTGTGTCCTGCGCTGATAAATGGCAGCAAAAGTCTAAGGAGTATTGGTACACCATGGACGTTTCCCAGGGTGCGGGTGCCCACAGATAGGGCTTTGAGTGCCGCCTCTGGCACCCGTGCCTTAAATTCGCCATCACTGTCCTAGGGGATAAGTGTCTGATTGGCAGGAGTCTGTTGCCCCTGCCGATCACTAGAACGAAGGTTCCCTGTTTAAATGAAGAGTTAGACGTGCCATTCAATTCAACATAAAAAAAAAACAGTCTACTCTAATGGTAACCCATCAGCATTTTTACCAAGGCAGTAGGGGGTTTCGTGTTGTACTGGATGTGACAAGCTTGTAATAGATTTATTACATTTCCAACACGCTTGTCCCGTGGTCTCATCAGTTGCTGGGGAAGAGGCCGGTCAGCTGATGACTAATGGCGTGACATAAGCCAATCATTGTTCTCAATGGCCGCTTTGAGGTCTGGGCATCCGCGACGTGATTTTTTGTACGTGTTCCTGCCAACAAAAGAAAGAAAAAGTAATTGCATTCTCCATTACACTACTAGTCTGTAATAATATCTCTTAGTGGCACAGGCCTCTGAGGCCGGGGGACAAGGGGGACAAGGAAGGTAACTATGATTAAGCAAATTTCTTTGCATAGACCGGACAAGCATAACTATAGGAATCACGGGTCACAGTTGTGAATGTTGGGCCCCATAATCCAGGGGTCCCAGAGATTCACCTACCATCTCCCATGAGAAATTCGTATGTAGATGAAAGTTTTCTACCATCTATCTATCTATTTATCTATCTGTTATCTATCTATATCATATCTATCAACTATATATCTATCTATCTATATCATATCTATCAACTATCTATCTATCTATCTATCTATCTATCTATCTTATATCTATCTGTCTATCTCATATCTATCTATCTATCTATCATTTAATCTGCCTCACATTTATGTCATATCCATGTGCTCTTGTGAGACCATATGTGCGTGAAGTAATTAGGTGAAGAATTCGGAGAATGAATGGTCAGAATGAGAACCGCTGTGTTGACCTTTGAGCCCCTATAGCTACACCCCTAAACATAATGTAAAGCTTCAGTCGAACACAGGACTATTGAGCGGACCCCCGCTGTGCCCCTGAAAAAGGAGAACAATATTTGGTTTTAATAAAACAGAGTCAGAGCATAGCAGAGAGAGAACCCAATATCTCGGAGAACTAGGGTGGGCCCCTTTAACTTTCGGTGTTTTTAAAGTGACTTCGTAGGCAGGACCCAGTGGGAGCACCCATACTCACTAAATGGGATCGAGTCAGTGGCATGTAGAAGGGCTCAGGGCCAAATCTTACAATGAGGCCACCATTGTATGGTTTTGGTCCGATACTTCAAAGGCTAGAGTTTATTTACCCCACACTATCTGAAGTGAAAAACCTTCCGGCGCGTTCCTCTGGGGATACCTAGAATAGTTTCCCACAGGTCTGCCACAGGTCTGTCCCACTAGCTCCCCTTATATCTGTTACATGGGACACCTCAATAATAGGTAAACCCCTTAACCCCTATTTCAGCCTGGATCCCCATTCCCTTGTAGCATCTTGGGAGCACACACAAATGATGGTCCTTCTGCCCGTATGTTGGTGGGACTGCGTTCACCAGGCATATTTGTTCTTGGGTGTGGGCTTTATGATACTAGAAACAACATGTACAGAATTAGGAGTATCAAAATACTGTCTCCACTTGTGACCTCTTACAGAAAGTGGACATGTGAAGTTTGGGCAAGATTTGTCAGGGGGATATGACCTAGTCCAACTTGAGTCAAGTTCTGTAAACTATCCACAGCGACGGAAGACTGTTCTGCATTATTCTATGGGTCCCAGCACCCGGGCTCAATGAGGATGTAAACAACCCTGTAAAACGTACAGAGCCCGGTTTAGTACCTTAGCGATGGCTCTATCTCATATATAACCACACTCTTGTTATTTAACAGTGAGAAAATAGACATTAGACAGATTGTCCACCTCCTAGACCAGCAGTGATTAGCTGTAACTGGCAAGGAAAAGTATTGTCTAATTCCCATTTCAGCGCCACCACCGGAGAAATAGAGTATTACATTTTAGAATCAATGTACTGCCCACGTAATGTATGGATGTGCTGGGTCCTCCAGAGGATCACATGTTCTTTATAACAGGTCTCTGTTCTGGCTAAGTGATGGTGGTCCTGAACACTGCTCTTCATTGTTCAACCACACATGTCCTGATGTTTCCCTTATAAGTGCCAGCCAAAGATGCCCCCTCATAATTGTCCATCCACACATGCCACCCTAATAATTCTCCAGCCACAGATGTCCACCTCATAATTGTCCATCTACAGATGTCCACCTAATAATTCTCCATCTACAGATGTTCCCCTCATAATTGTACAGCCACAGATGTCCCCCTCATAATTCTCCATCCACAGATGTCCCCCTCATAATTGTACAGCCACAGATGTCCACCTCATAATTCTCCATCCACAGATGTCCACCTCATAATTCTCCATTCACAGATGTCCCCCTCATATTTTGTACAGCCACAGATGTCCACCTAATAATTTTCCATCTACAGATGTTCGCCTCATAATTGTACAGCCACAGATGTCCACCTCATAATTCTCCATCCACAGATGTCCACCTCATAATTCTCCATCCACAGATGTCCCCCTCATAATTGTACAGCCACAAATGTCCAACTCATAATTCTCCATCCACTGATATCCCCCTCATAATTGTACAGCCACAGATGTCCCCCTCATAATTGTACAGCCACAGATGTCCCCCTCATAATTGTACAGCCACAGATGTCCCCCTCATAATTGTACAGCCACAGATGTCCCCCTCATAATTGTACAGCCACAGATGTCCACCTCATAATTCTCCATCCACAGATGTCCACCTCATAATTCTTCATCCACAGATGTCCCCCTCATAATTGTACAGCCACAGATGTCCCCCTCATAATTCTTCATCCACAGATGTACCCCTCATAATTGTCCATCTACAGATGTCCACCTCATAATTCTCCATCCACAGATGTCCCCCTCATAATTCTCCATTCATAGATGTCCACCTCATAATTCTCCATCCACAGATGTCCCCCTCATAATTCTCCATTCATAGATGTCCACCTCATAATTCTCCATCCACAGATGTCCACCTCATATTTTGTACAGCCACAGATGTCCACCTCATAATTCTCCATCCACAGATGTCCACCTCATAACTTGTCCAGCCACAGATGTCCACCTCATAATTCTCCATCCACAGATGTCTCACCTCATAATTCTCCATCCACAGATGTCCCCTCATAATTGTACAGCCACAAATGTCCAACTCATAATTCTCCATCCACAGATGTCCCCCTCATAATTGTACAGCCACAGATGTCCCCCTCATAATTGTACAGCCACAGATGTCCACCTCATAATTCTCCATCCACAGATGTCCACCTCATAATTCTCCATCCACAGATGTCCCCCTCATAATTGTACAGCCACAGATGTCCCCCTCATAATTCTTCATCCACAGATGTACCCCTCATAATTGTCCATCTACAGATGTCCACCTCATAATTCTCCATCCACAGATGTCCCCCTCATAATTCTCCATCCACAGATGTCCACCTCATAATTCTCCATCCACAGATGTCCACCTCATAATTCTCCATCCACAGATGTCCCCCTCATAATTCTCCATTCACAGATGTCCACCTCATAATTGTACAGCCCCAGATGTCCAACTCATAACTGTCCATCCACAGATGTCCACCTAATAACTTTCCAGCCACAGATGTCCACCTCATGATTCTCCAACCACAGATGTTCACCTAATAATTCTCCATCTACAGATGTCCACCTCATAATTCTCCATCCACAGATGTCCCCCTCATAATTCTTCATCCACAGATGTCCACCTCATAATTCTCCATCCACAGATGTCCACCTCATAATTCTCCATTCACAGATGTCCACCTCATAATTCTCCATCCACAGATGTCCCCCTCATAATTGTACAGCCACAGATGTCCCCCTCATAATTCTTCATCCACAGATGTACCCCTCATAATTGTCCATCTACAGATGTCCACCTCATAATTCTCCATCCACAGATGTCCACCTCAGAATTCTCCATTCATAGATGTCCACCTCATAATTCTCCATCCACAGATGTCCCCCTCATAATTCTCCATTCATAGATGTCCACCTCATAATTCTCCATCCACAGATGTCCACCTCATAATTCTCCATCCACAGATGTGCACCTCATAATTCTCCATCCACAGATGTCCACCTCATAATTCTCCATCCACAGATGTCCACCTCATAATTCTCCATCCACAGATGTCCACCTCATAATTCTCCATTCATAGATGTCCACCTCATAATTCTCCATCCACAGATGTCCACCTCATAATTGTACAGCCCCAGATGTTCACCTAATAATTGTACAGCCCCAGATGTCCAACTCATAACTTTCCAGCCACAGATGTCCACCTAATAACTTTCCAGCCACAGATGTCCCCCTCATGATTCTCCAACCACAGATGTTCACCTAATAATTCTCCATCTACAGATGTCCACCTCATAACTGTCCACCCACAAATGTCCACCTCATAATTCTCATAATTTGGTTGTAATTGTACAGCCACAGATAATTACTTTATTATAATATATCAGTTGTGCTCATAAGTTTACATACCCTTGCAGAATTTATGATTTCTTATCTATTGTTCAGAGAATATGAATGATAACACAAAAACTTTTCTCTCACTCATGGTTAGTGGTCGGCTGAAGCCATTTATTGTCAAACAACTGTGTTTAGTCCAATTAAATCATAATCACAACACAAACTACCCAAATGACCCTGATCAAAAGTTTACATAGCCCAGTTCGTAATACCGTGTATTTCCACCTTTAACATCGATGACAGCTTGAAGTCTTTCGTGGTAGTTGTGGATGAGGCTCTTTATCTTCTCAGATGGTAAAGCTACCCATTCTTCCTGGCAGAAAGCCTCCAGTTCCCCTAAATTCTTGGGCTGTCTTGCATGAACTGCACGTTTGAGGTCTCCCCAGAGTGGCTCAATGATACTGAGTTCTGGAGAATGAAATGGCCACTTCAGAACCTTCACTTTACCTGCTGTAGCCAATGACAGGTCGACTTGGCCTTGTGTTTTGGATCATTCTCATGTTGGAATGTCCAAGTACGTCCCATGTGCAAATTTTCCTCCAGTATTTGTTGATACATTACTGCATTCATATTGCCATCAATTCTGACCAAATTTTGTGTGCCTTTGAGCTCACACATCCCCAAAACATCAGCGATCCACCACCATGTTTCACAGTAGGAACGGTGTACCTTTCATCATAGGCCTCGTTGACTTCTCTCCAATTGTAGAGTTCATGGTTGTGTCTAGGGATGAGCGAATGAAACATCCGAAGTCGATTTGCATAAAACTTTGTTTCAATACTGTACGAAGCGAGCGCTCCATACAGTATTAGAATGTATTGCCTCCGATGAGCCGAAGTTATCACTTTGCAAAGTCTCGCCACTTGGAACCGAACCTGAGTTCGGGAAATGTTTTTTGACGGTCTAAATCAATTTCTGAAGTTATTATGCGAAGTCTCACAAGACTTTGCAAAGTAATAACTTCGGCTCATCGAAGCCAATACATTCTAATACTGTACGGAGTTCCTGCTCCGTACAGTATTGAAATTAGGTTTTATGCGAATCGACTTCGGATTTTTCATCCGCTCCTTCCTAGTTGTGTCCAAACAGTTCAATTTTAGTCTCATCACTCCAAATGACTTTGTGCCAGAAGGTTTGAGGCTTGTCTCTGTGCTGTTTGGCACATTGTAAGCGGGATACTTTGTGGCATTTGCGTAGTAATGGCTTTCTTCTGGCAGCTCGACCATGCAGCCCATCTTTCTTCAAGTGCCTCCTTATTGTGCATCTTGAAGCAGCCACACCACATTCTTTCAGAGTCCTGTATTTCACCTGAAGTTATTTGCGGGTTTTTCCTTGTATCCCGAACAATTTTTCCAGCAGTTGTGGCTGAAAGTTTAGTTGTTCTACCTGACGTGGTTTAGTTTGAACAGAACCTCTACTTTTCCACTTCTTATTTAGAGTTTGATATTTTCTTATATCCCTTTCCTGTTTTATAGAGTTCCACTACCTTTTCCCACAGATCCTTTGATAATTCTTTTGCTTTCCCCATGACTTAGGGTACTACTTTCACACTAGCGTTTTTCTTTTCCGGCATTGAGTTCGTCGTTGGGGCTCAATACCGGAAAAAAGCGCTTCTGTTTTAGCCTAATGCATTCTGAATGGAGAGAAATCCGTTCAGCATGCCTCCAGTTCAGTCACTGTACAGCGTTTTGGACGGAGAAAATACAGCAGCATGCTGCGGTTTTATCTCTGTCCAAAATGCCGAAACAATTGCCGTAATTCCGGATCCGGCATTAATTTCCATAGGAATGTTAAATTAAAAATACCGCATTGACGCATACCTTTAAAAATGTGAAAGAAATACATAACAGATCCGTTTTTCGGGATGACAACTGGAGAGACGGATCTGTTCTTGCAATGCATTTGTGAGACGGATCCATTTCCGGATCCGTCTCACAAATGCTGTCCGTTTCAACACAGATTGCCGGATCCGGCAGGCAGTTCCGACGACATAACTGCTTGCCGGATCCCTCTGCCGCAAGTGTGAAAGTAGCCTTAGAATCCAAACACCATCAGTGCAGCACTGGATGAAAGATGCGAGGGTCTGTCAGGAGTCAAGAAAGTCATTGCCCTTTTATACACACCCACTAATTACAAGCAGACAGATCACAGGTGAAGATGGTTACCTTTAATAGCCATTGTAACCCTTTTGTGTCCACTTGTGTGCATGTTATCAGGCCAAATCACCAGGGTATGTAAACTTTTGATCAGGGTCATTTGGGTAGTTTGTGTTGTGATTATGATTTAACCCCTTAATGACCAATGACGTACTGTGTACGTCATGATGTGGTGTTAGTTACCGCATCTTGACGTGCACAGTACGTCCTGAGATGAAAGTGTCACCGCAAGTACACTTGCGGTGACACCGGCATCTAAACGGGTGTCACGGACAGCAGAGCTGTCCGGGCACCCGGCAGAGGACCAATCACAGCAGTCCCTGCCTTTGGATCGCTGCGATTGGTCAGTCAGATTTGACTGACCAATCGCAGTGTTCAGCAGCGCAGCTCCGATCCCATCATTGAGTTTATTTGAGATCGGGGCCGCGCTGCTGTATTTCTGTGCCCGATCTTCAGGATGGCCGAGCGGAGGTAAAATTTGACCCCGGAACGCCCCCCCCCCCTCCTCCTTACCTCCCACCCCTCCTCTAAATGTAGACTATCAGGATCAGGATGGCCGAGCGGTGTTAGTGGATTGTCAGGTGTAAAATACACCTGACAATCTACTGTAACGGCCGACATCAGTGTATGTTGGCCGTTTAACCCCTTCCATGCCACGGTCCATAGGGACCGCTGTAAGGAAGGGGTTAACAGGGAGGAAGCTGTCCCCCTCCCCTTCCGGCGCTGCGCTGCTCTCCTCTCCTCTGGCAGCCCAACATGTAGCAGAGGGAAGGAGCTCCCTCCTTTTCCCCTCCCATCAGTTGCCATAGTAACTACGAGACGCTGCTCTGAAGCGTCCAATGGTTACCATGGCAACTGTTACCATGGCAACTGGACGCCATATGTAGGCATCCAGTTGCCATGGTATGTAAGCCTTATAGGCAGCAGCCTGATCAAGCTTCCTATGAATTAAAAATACACTGCAGTACATTATAGAATGTACCATAGTGTATTGTAGAACCATCAGACCCACTGGATCTTCAAGAACCAAGTGGGTCTGATTAACAAAAATAGTGTAAAAAAAGTGTTAAAAAAATATATATTGACATTTTCCAAAATATGTACATTTATAATTGGTTAAAAATTAGGAAAAAAAATACCCTAAACATGTTTTCTGTCGCCGTGTCCGTAAGAACCTGCTCTATAAAATTACCACATGACCTAAACCATCAGGCGAACACAGTAAAAAAAAATAATTAAAAACCGTGCCAAAAATAAAAAGTTTTTTGTCACCTACCATCACAAAAAATGAAACCCCAAACTATCAAAAGGGCATATACCCCTCAAAATAGTACCAATCAAACTGTCACCTCATCCCGCAAAAAATGAGACCCCACATAAGACAATCGGCCAAAAAATAAAAAAACTTTGGCTCTCAGACTATGAAGACACTAAAACATTATTTTTTTTGTTTCAAAAATGCTATTATTGTGTAAAACTTAAATAAATAAGAAAAAGTATACATATTAGGTATTGCCACGTCCGTACCAATCTGCTCTATAAAACTATAACATGACCTAACCCCTCAGGTGAACGCCATAAACATAAAGAAATAAAAACTGTGCCAAAATTACAAATTTTTCGGTCACCTTGCCCCAAAAAGTGTAATAATGAATTATTAAAAAATCATATGTGCCTAACAATGAGACCAATAAAAACATCAACTCTTCCTGCAAAAAACAAGCCCCTGCACAAGATGGTCGACAGAAAAATCTAAAAAAAATGGCGTTCAGAAAATAGAGACACAAAAAAATAATTTTCTTTTTTATGCTTTATTACTGTATGTAAAACTGAAACAAAGAAAGTAGACATATTAGGAATCGCCGCGTCCGTAATAACCTGCTCTAAAAAACAGCACATGACCTAACCTGTCAGATGAACGTTGTAAAAAAACGGTGCCAAAACATACAATCTTTGGTTACCTTGCCTTACAAAAAAACATAATATACATTGATTAAAAATCATATGTACCCCAAAATAGTACCAATAAAACTGTCACCTTTTCCCCTAGTTTCCAAAATGTGGTCACTTTTTGATTGTTTCTACTGTAGGGTGCATCAGGGGGGCTTCAAATGGGACATGGTGTGTAAATAACAGTCCAGCAAAATCTGCCTTCCTAAAACCATACAGCGCTCCTTTCCTTCTGCTCCCTGCCGTGTGACCATACATCAGATTACGACCACATGTGTGGTGTTTCTGTAAACCGCAGAATCAGGGCAATGAATATTGACTTTGGTTTGGCTGTTAACCCTCGATGTGTTAAAGAAAAAAATGGATTAAAATGGAAAATCTGCCAAAAAAGTGAAATTTTGAAATTTCATCTCCATTTTCCTCTAATTCTTGTGAAACACCTAAAGGGTTAACAACGTTTGTAAAATCAGTTTTGAGTAACTGGAGGGGTGCAGTTTCTAAAATGGGGTCATTTATGGGGGGTTTCCACTATGTGAGCCCCACAAAGTGACTTCAGAACTGAACTGGTCCTTAAAAAGGGGGTTTGGGAAATTTTCTTAAAAATGTTAAGAATTGCTTCTAAAATTCTAAGCCTTCTAACGTCCTAAAAAAATAAAATGACATTTACAAGATGATGCTAACATAAAGTAGACATCTGGGGGATGTTAAATAATAAATATTTTATGAGGCATTACTATCTGTCTTAAAAGCAGAGAAATTGAAAGTTTAAAAATTGCGATTTTTTTTTTTCAAAATTTTTGGTAAATTTGGGATTTTTTTTTACGTATAAAGGTGAAATATTTTTACTCCTATTTAGCGCTGTCGTAAAGTACAATGTGTCACGAGAAAACAATCTCAGAATGGCATTGATAAATAAAAGCGTTCCAAAGTTATTACCACATAAATTGACACATTGATTTTCAAAAATAAGCCTGGTCACGAAGGTGCAAAATGGCCCGGTCATTAAGGGGTTAATAAGGGTAACACAGTTGTTTGACAATGAATGGCTTCAGCCGACCACTAACCATGAGTGAGAGAAAAGTTTTTGTGTTATCATTCATATTCTCTGAACAATGGTTAAGAAATCATAAATTCTGCAAGGGTATGTAAACTTATGAGCACAACTGGTACAATGAATGCGTCACCATTAGGCCCCTTTCACACGAGCGTGTCCGGATTAGGTCCTGATGCGTTGCGGATGCGTTCAGTGAAAACTGTGCGATTTCAGGCAAAGCCATTCAGTTTTTTCTGTGCGGGTAAAATGCGTTTTGATGCGTTTTTCACGTGCGTGATAAAAAACGGAAGGTTTACAAACAACATCTCCTAGCAACCATCAGTGAAAAACGCATCGCACCCGCACTTGCTTGCGGATGCAATGCGTTTTTCACGCAGCCCCATTCACTTCTATGGGGCCAGAGCTGCGTGAAAAACGCAGAATATAGAACATGCTGCGGTTTTCATGCAACGCAGAAGTGATGCGTGAAAAAAAACGCTCATGTACACAGACCCATTGAAATGCTGGGTCAGGATTCAGTGTGGGTGCAATGCGTTCACATCACGCATTGCACCCGTACGGAAAACTCGCTCGTGTGAAAGGGGCCTTACTCTTTTTGCACCAAAGAGCAATGGTAACGCCCTTGTTGTGGTCAGCCCCTCTCTGGGTACTTTACCGCTGCCTCATCCTGTCAGGGAGGGGCTGGCCGCTGAAAGTTTTAGCTTTTTTGCCTCGGTAGCCATAACTTAAAAAACTTTTTTTTATACAGATGTAGCTGCATGAGGCCTTGCAGATGAAATTATGTTATTTTTGGCTTTTTCTGTATAATATCTATTTTTGCAACATGAGTATAGAAAAATAATTGTACGTTATATGTCGCACTAGAGTAGTGTAACACCCAGGGGAGGTGCACAACCCACCGATAGATTCACCACACTATCAAATGGATTAAAATAACTGGATAAATGGTGGGGGCACACTCCTGAATATCTATGTACAGGCTTTTATTGCACACCAAGTATTAGAAACAATGAATAAATAGAAGTTAGAAGGTATACAATGGAATGTTAAAACATCAAGGTAAATCTTGCATTGTATTACTGATTAATAAGGTTTGGCCAAACCATAAAGAGCGCGGAAATCTGGTTGCGACAATCAATGGTCATAAGTGTTCGCACCACACTCTAATAAAATAAAATAAAAACCAAGGGGTCCGGTTTGAGCCTTGTATTCAGGGGTTCAGACCTCTGGATAGTCCTTGGGATAAATCCAGCCAGTGATCCAAATCCATATACTGGAAGACGGGGTTCCGTCTCCAGTCAGAAAGTGAAAAGCGGCGTCCCGCTATGACATATAATAGATCGCGATCAAGTTCTGCAGAAAAGAACAGTCTTACCGGTGCGGTGATACTGCCCTCTACGTGACTTCTTCCTTTGGAGTATTAGGAGCACGATTTCAAGGGCTGCTCAGACAAACGCGATCCCTGTGTTTAATTTATCCCAAGGACTATCCAGAGGTCTGAACCCCTGAATACAAGGCTCAAACCGGACCCCTTGGTTTTTATTTTATTAGAGTGTGGTGCGAACACTTATGACCATTGATTGTCGCAACCAGATTTCCGCGCTCTTTATGGTTTGGCCAAACCTTATTAATCAGTAATACAATGCAAGATTTACCTTGATGTTTTAACATTCCATTGTATACCTTCTAACTTCTATTTATTCATTGTTTCTAATACTTGGTGTGCAATAAAAGCCTGTACATAGATATTCAGGAGTGTGCCCCCACCATTTATCCAGTTATTTGAGTATAGAAAAAGAGAGTATTTTTTGTCTTTTTTTATTGCGTATACCCTTAATGGGTAATTTATTATTCAGGTTTTACGATCGTGTAGACACCTATTAATAATTGCAGTTTTTTTTTGTTATGTAATGATTGTACATGAAAATTTATTTTATACTAGATAGCCTTTTTAGTATTTCTTAGGAGGAGGAGCTTTATTTTACATTTTTTCATACATGTGTCTATATTTTTAGTACCTAATATGCCCTCTAAGGCTGGGTTCACACGAGCGTGTCCGGATTAGGTCCGGATGCGTTGCGGATGCGTTCAGTGAAAACTGAGCGTTTTCACAGGCAAAGCCATTCAGTTTTGCCTGCGATTGCGTTCAGTTGTTCAGTTTTTTCCGCGCGGGTGCAATGCGTTTTTAACGCAGCCCCATTCACTTCTATGGGGCTAGGGCTGCGTGAAAAACGCAGAATATAGAGCATGCTGCGATTTACACGCGTTGCAGAAGTGATGCGTGAAAAAAAACGCTCATGTACACAGCCCCATAGAAATGAATGGGTCAGGATTCAGTGCGGGTGCAATGCGTTCACATCACGCATTGCACCCGCGCGGAAATCACGCTCGTGTGAATGCAGCCTAAGAGGTATCCATAGGGAAAACCGTAGCCTGGCTGGCAGGGCTGATATAGTCTGCTAAGACCCACCACCCCTGCCATGCCATTGCTGAGTCCAATATAGGCAGCCGCATTTTCTCTTCTTCTATTGACTATATAGGGCTAGACTGAAGAAGAATCAATGCTGCACACTCCGTACCGCCCACCATCAAAAGAAAGCGTACGGTGTTAATTATCATTTTTGTAACGATAACGAAGGTATACACAGAAGTCATAGAGCCCAACAGCAAACCATCACTGAGTTTATGTCCCCTAAAATTATATAATATCCATGCACAGGTGGCAGAGATGTATTTTCCAAACATGGAAATCTAAACTCCCTGGTTCCTGTTACACAGCCATAGAGATGACATAATTATGGCTGCCTGCAGCTACCACTAGGGGGAGCTCACTGTAAATGGCCATATACAGCTCGCATTGAACTTTGTGGAGCTGTATGCAGTGCGCTTCCCCTTGTGGTGGTTGAAGGTAAATGCTATGACTTTGTGGCTCAAAGCAGTGGAAACAGTTCAGCGTGGGCCACCCTCTCACCCATATGTGTGGTCTGCTCTTATCCGTTTCGTAACTATGATTATAGAGAGGAGATGTTGTATGACAGCCATCTTCTAAGCCCTAGTTTCTACAACTCTAATCATCCACTATGTGGATCTGGGGTGTCCACATTTTTGTAGGCCATCTCACGTTTCATTACCCATTTCAAAGTTCGGGAAGAATATAGGGGTACATTTTTGTTATAGACGAACTTCATGCCGAGGAAGCAGAGTCTACATTGTAGACATAGAGTCGAAAGTGCAATCAATCTTTTCCTTCATTTATTTTATAAAACAGGTTCCTGACATTTCAGGAGTTTAAGGACTTGGCAGAGCTTCTCCTCACACTTAGGAAAACCGAAGGAACAACCTAAAAAGGTCAACATAAAAAGTACAGCAAAATCTCTGCAGGCATCAGCCCAAAGTTTTCCATCAAGTATCTTACCTCATTGGTTACAGCTTATGATATAGCACAGTCTGAGGGCTATGGGGCTAAATGTCCTGTTTGTGAGTCCAGGAACTCCTGACATTTTGATCTTGAGCGAGAAAATATTTGCAAAAACCAGAGGCGGCCCATGCAGCTATGTTGGGGCCCATTGATGGAGTGGAACCAATATGGATCATCATCAGACTTGGACTGGCCCACAGGGGTAGAGGGGAATCCCCCTGTGGGCCCCTGAGCAAGGTGGGCCCCTAGTCTCCCACCCCCTGCACAAGTGGCACATAACACAGTAGACTTACTGCACTACATACATATATTCAATGTAAAGCACCTCAACCAGCCTATGTTCATATAAAAAACTTGTTAAATTATTTATTATATTTGAATGTATCCATAAATAAATTGTACTGGTGGGCCCTAGGTACCCGAGTCCGACACTGATCATCACCCCCTTGGCGTTAACCTCTGCAGAACTTCACCTGTATACATGCACCCCAAATCAAGCCAACAAGGGAACAGGCAACTTGCAGAAGCTTCAAGTTAACATTTTCTCGTACACGGGCTAGTAAGGATAAGTGATGAACAAGCACCAGGCCCATCTGTCCCAAAATAGGTGCCTGTTGTGGTGTTAAGTAGCTCATTCTCATTCTTGGCATAGACCCCTTTCCTATATGCTTAACACTGATTCTTCTTCTGGAAAGAGCCAAAAGCAATGGTGTCCCTAGTCCAGCGTTTCTCAAATAGTGGGGCGCGAGGCTCCGTAAAGGGGGGCTCCAGGTGACAGGAGATGAACGCTTCCACTGTGGAAGCGTTCATCTCCATAGTGATCTGTATCGCCGTCCTCTGGACAGCTATACAGATCGCTGTGCGGCAGGGGAGGGAGAGGCGTCTCCCTTCCCTGCTCCTCTGATAGGCTGTGGGCCTTGTGTCGGCAGCCTATCAGAGCGGTTCAGGCAGCGCGATGACATCATCGCGCCGCCTGAGCAGAGTACCGAGCGAGACACAGGCCGGAAGAGGCCTGCATCCAGCACTTCCAGGGAGGTAAGTATTGGGTGGGGGACCCTGGACTCTATTGGGGAGGGGGAGAGAGAGCCTGCACATGATTTGGGGGGGTTAATGGAGCCTGCACATGATTTGGGGAGGGGGTTAATGGAGCCTGCACATGATTTGGGGGTTAATGGAGCCTGCACATGATTTGGGGGTTAATGGAGCCTGCACATGATTTGGGGGTTAATGGAGCCTGCACATGATTTGGGGGTTAATGGAGCCTGCACATGATTTGGGGGTTAATGGAGCCTGCACATGATTTGGGGAGTGTTAATGGAGCCTGCACATGATTTGGGGGTGGGGGGTTAATGGAGCCTGCACATGATTTGGTGGGGGGGTGGGGGTTAATGGAGCCTGCACATGATTTGGGGGGGGGGGGGTTAATGGAGCCTGCACATGATTTGGGGGAGGAGGGGGGGTTAATGGCCCTCACCTGTGTACTTATAACAATTTTACAGACAAATGATACTATTTACAGTCGTGGGGGCGCAAAATGTTTTCTTCTTCCTAGGGGGGGGCATGACAGAAAATAATTGAGACGCACTGCCCTAGTCAAGGGCATATATACCATAGGAGGCCTTTGCAGAGCGTGGGCAGCTCAAGATGGTTTTCCAAAGGATTGTATGAACGTATGCAGGAACCACACCCATAGGGTATATTTGGAGGGACAGCTGCTGAACCTTCATCTGATCGGATGGGTGTGTGTGGTGGCATACATTTATTTTCTACGGGGTGTCCTCTTCTCTTTGCAGCCCCTCGGGGTCACACTGTAGAAGCAGCAAGTTTTCCGGGGAGTTTCACTCTTTTGAGGGCCTCTACCACTCTTTTTCCAATATATGTGGCCTGGGCAGAAGAGACTCTAATGTAGGCTTCCAGATTTATGGGCATCATATCTTTCTTAGTGGGAACTTGGAATTAAGCAGGATCAGGCTACGGTGTCTCTAAGTGGAGCACTGGCACAACTATAGAGGATGCAGAGGTAGGTCCTTGGACCTTGGCCCAGGTCCCTTTGCCCCATATGAGAAGACCAGTACTAAATATATGACACATCAAAGTTGGGGTGCTTTTTACAGATTTTGCTTTGGGCACAGCTGCTTCAACTTACCCCCTGCCTAAGGTGGAGGTAGTGCCATGGAGGAAAATGTCTTGACTTTAGAGAAAAGTGGTGGTCAATGTGATCTCCCTACTACTGAGTGTAAGAAGTTAATTCTCATTTTGGGCACTGTATGGTATATATATAAACCATCAAAAAATGTGGTGATAAGAAAGCAGGATGCGCTCATACCCATATGCAGTTGTGCATTTCTGTAGGGGAGCACATCCTGCACTTGTAGTCCGTTGCTAATGGCAATCACCAGCAAAAAATGCATACAATGGATGATGCCAGCAACGGACTACAAGTACCACAATGGACATCCTACATAAGATGAAATTTATGTGGATGTGGCAAGAATTCAGAACAAACACAGAACCAGAGATAGGTGCACGCTGCCGTCACACTAAACCCTCACATTGATGTTAAAAATTGAGAGTTAGTTCGACATATCCTACTAGGAGGACGTGTCTTGCCTGGCACCAGCGTCAGGTCTCAGTAGCCCAGGCTCTAACATCTACCTGCCATATGGCGATATCAGGCCAGTGGGCAATTACAGGAGCATGCTCCTGTAATTGCCCACTGGCCCCTGATATCGCCCATATGGCGCAGGTAGGTGAGTGTTAGGGCCCACGGGCTACTTGAGAGACCTTGACGCTGGTGCCCGAGGCTTAAGACACGTCCTCCTAGCAGGATATGTCGAACTATCTCTCAATTTTTAACATCAGTGTGAGGGTTTAGTGTGACGGCAGCGTGCACCTATCTCTGGTTCTGTGTTTGCACTGTATGGTATACTAACCAAAAATTCTGTTGTAAATTCACGTTACTTGAGCTCCGCATAGGCCGGCCCCAGAACACCCACTTCTGGGCAGGGTTTACATAAACCCCACCCATTTTCAAGCTGGGGTGAACAGAATTTGTCAGGATTTTTTCTGAAAAATGCGAGACAATCCCAGCAAATACCCGCCACTTTTAGTTTTGAGTGTAGCATTATATTATATTGTTATTAGCCTTCATTAGAAAATGTGGCTCTTCCAAGGGCCCCTGGTGATTTGGTTAATATTCCAAATTTTTCCTCTAATATACTGAACACGTTAAAAACACGCACCAAGGGGGTCATTTATGAAGACCGGTGTCTAACCCTGTGCGCTGGCGGTGGATCTGCCGAACTTATGAAGAGGTATTGGCCTCTACATAACTTCGGCGGTATAAATCTACGACGACTTATTTGCTGGCTTAAATTTAGACCTTTTTCCATGCCTTAAACATACGTAGAAAATGATAAATTATTACAGAGGAAAAGTTGCAAATGTGGCGCAAATAACCTTTGCACCGCAATCTGCGCCAGAATATGCAAATTTCTGTTAGTAAATGACCCCCTAGGAACCTCGGAGAATGTATTCGGAGAAACTTTGAGAAAATCCAGCCTCCCTTGTGACGACTCTTATCACAGTCACAGCTCTGTCACCCCGCTGACGCTGTGCCAGATCCTTGAAGAGGACAAGATAGAAAGGTGTTGCTGCGGTTTTAGATGATCCTTGAACATACACTGGCCTGTCTAGGCCGACCGTCGTGTAATACAAGCATAGCATCAATACTGTTATGCACAATATATCTATGATATATGAAAATAATTCTTTATTACTAAGAAGAAGAAATATATTTAAGGGGATGAATACTTTTGCAATTGTTTTCTATTGCTCCAATACGTCTGATATTAGAAAAATGAAGCAACTTTGCATATAGTTTATATGATTTAAAATTTCCTACCATTTTGTGTATACAGCTCTTGTGCAGACCTATGTGAGTCCAGACTACAAATTGTGTCACAGGTTATTCTCTCCCATCTATACTCTCTTTCTCTGTAAGTGAAGGAAGGAGTCTATGCTGTACCATAGGGACACATAGGTCTGTATAGGAGCTGTATACATACAATGGCTAAATATTTTTCATTGAAGTTAATTATTTTTTAATTTAAATGCAATGGAGTAATAAAAATGGCTGCAATGGTCTACATGCTCTTAAAGAGCATATGCTATGATTACTGTAAAAAATGAAAATCAGACATTGTATAGTACACAGCTTTTGCTTTCTAAAAAAAAGAAGCTAGAACCAGCCCAGTACCTCACATGGATCCAGAGCTCTCCACATTCATTGCTCCAATTAATTTTCTAGATTTATTTCAACCTGGCAGCTCAGGGGGTGTATTCTTTTGCTGCAGCTCTCTCCCTATGACAGTTCGGTTGACATATCCTTTCGGCTGAAGCTTGCTTCCTATCACAGCTTTAAGGGTGTGTTCTTTCTGCTACAGCTCCCTCCTTATCACAGCTCAAGGGGTATGTTCTTTATGCTGCAGCTATCTCCCTATCACAGCTCAGGGTGTGTGTTCTTTATGCTGCAGCTCTATCCCTATCACAGCTCAGGGGGTATGTTCATTCTGCTAAAGCTCTATCCCTATCACAGCTCAGGGAGTGTGTTCTTTCTGCTACAGCTCTATCCCTATCACAGCTCAGGAGGTGTGTTCTTTTTGCTGCAGCTCTATCCCTATCACAGCTCAGGGTGTGTGTTCTTTTTGCTGCAGCTCTATCCCTATCACAGCTCAGGGGGTGTGTTCTTTCTGCTTTAGCTCTATCCCTATCTCAGCTCAGGAGGTATGTTCATTCTGCTAAAGCTCTATCCCTATCACAACTCGGGGAGTGTGTTCTTTCTGCTACAGCTATCTCCCTATCACAGCTCAGGGTGTGTGTTCTTTCTACTGCAGCTCTATCCCTATCACAGCTCAGGGAGTGTGTTCTTTCTGCTACAGCTTTCTCCCTATCACAGCTCAGGGTGTGTGTTCTTTCTGCTGAAGCTCTATCTCTATAACAGCTCAGGGTGTATGTTCTTTCTGCTGCAGCTCTATCCCTATCACAGCTCTGGAGGTGTGTTCTTTCTGCTGCAGTTCTATCCCTTTCATAGCTCATGAGGTGTGTTCTTTCTGCTGCAGCTCTATCCCTATCACAGCTCAGGAGGTGTGTTCTTTCTGCTGCAGCTCTATCCCTATCATAGCTCAGGAGGTGTGTTCTTTCTGCTGCAGCTCTATCCCTATCACAGCTCAGGAGGTGTGTTCTTTCTGCTGCAGCTCTATCCCTATCATAGCTCAGAGGGTATGTTCATTCTGCTAAAGCTCTATCCCTATCACAGCTCAGGGGGTGTGTTCTTTCTGCTGAAGCTATATCCCTATCACAGCTCAGGGAGTGTGTTCTTTCTGCTACAGCTCGCTCCCTATCACAGCTCAGGGAGTGTGTTCTTTCTGCTGAAGCTATATCCCTATCACAGCTCAGGGAGTGTGTTCCTACTGCTACAGCTCGTTCCCTATCACAGCTCAGGGGGTATGTTCATTCTGCTACAGCTCTCTCCCTATCACAGCTCGTGGAGTGTGTTCTTTCTTTAACTCTATCCCTATAACATCTCAGGGGGTGGGTTCTTTCTGCTGTAGCTCTCTCCCTATCGCAGCTCAGGAGGTGTGTTCTTTCTGCTGTAACTCTATCCCTATAACATCTGAGGGGGTGGGTTCTTTCTGCTGTAGCTCTCTCCCTATCACAGCTCAGGGGGTGTGTTCTTTCTGCTATAACTCTATCCCTATAACATCTGAGGGGGTGGGTTCTTCCTGCTGTAGCTCTCTCCCTATTACAGCTCAGGATGCATGCTTTTTCTGCTGCAGCTCTCTCTCATCACAGGGTGTGTGTCCTTTCTTCTGTAGCTCTTTATCTTTCACAGCTCAGGTAGCGTGTCCTTTATGCTGCAGCTCTCTCTCTGTAACTGTCACAGTTTGAAGGCTCGAGCTGAGCCTGTGCAACCACCTCAGCGATGTTGCTGAGTTGGACAGACAAATAAGGAATTGAACAAACAGCAGGTGGCGCTATAAAGATACAGCTTGTTGAAACACTCAGCGGCTATACAAAATCTTAAATTACATGCAACTGCAAAAGTATTCAGATCCAGGTGCTGGTTTGAAAAATTCTGATGATTTTTTGTGGAGCAACTCCTTTAAGCTTCACTCACATCGGATAGAAATTGAGGCACAATCTAGGAAATTTCTGTGTTTACAAAAATGCAATTTTGATACAACTTTATGCTACATTTCAATGGCGCAATCTTCATGCATGTGCGTTGCCGCCATATTCCAAGCCTATGGGAGCCGATAGCTGGACCGAGGACCTTAAGGCAACAATGCTAACCACTGAGCCACCGTGCTGCTGGATAACATTTGCATACCACTTTTCATATTTCCCTTAAAGGGATTGTCTTGGACTTGCTTATTGATCCTACCCTTGGGAACATAAGATCAACGAGATCAGAACCAGAACTGCACAGATCCATCCACTGTGTTGTAACAGGCCTTGGTTACTGCAGAGCCATTCACTGCTACAGAATCCAGATATGATCATTATAATGGTACTGAAATACTCTGTGCTGCTGATAGACCCCGCTTCTTCCACTGTAACCTTGCACTTGTCTCTGATCCCCCTCTTGTCGTCATGAGGTCACGTAAAGAGAACTTTTTTTGAAATACTCTGTGCTGCTGTTATCTTTCCCATAATGCCAGATCTGGATTACTGGTTTCACACTGGGGTATGCTGTGTTTATAGCCAGTGAAGAGGATGTGGATTCCGGCTCTGGACCTATTCCTTAATTATCCATTAGGCTCAGCAGCTGAAAGATCGGAGAATGCCAGAAATGTACTGATGGGGAAAAGGATTGGAGAGAAATCCTAAGTATTTCCATTTCTTTATTTTTGGAGCGAAATGACGGACGTCTCGCAGGGTTTCTGGTCTGAATATACTAATGCAGTCACAAAGTAGATTACTAGCAGAGTAACCTGTAATCTGTTATAGCAGATGTCAGACCTATAGATGGATATAAAGATTTCAGAGTGGGAGCTATGGGACATAAAGTAATAATGGAGGTCAGGACGTCCCATCAGTCATTAGCTGGATGTCCTATCATATCTTCTCACTGCCTCCTATGTACAAGGATATAACTACTATAATACTGCTCCTATGTACAAGAATATAACTACTATAATACTGCTCCTATGTACAGGAATATAACTGCTATAATACTGCTCCTATGTATAACAATATAACTACTATAATACTGCTCCTACATACAAGAATATAACTGCTATAATACTGCTCCTATGTACAAGAATATAACTACTATAATACTGCTCCTATGTACAAGAATATAACTACTATAATACTGCCTCCTATGTACAAGAATATAACTACTATAATACTGCCCTCTATATACAAGAATATAACTACTATAATACTGCCTCCTATGTACAAGAATATAACTACTATAATACTGCCCCTATTTACAAGGATATAACTACTATAATACTGCTCCTATGTACAAGAATATAACATCTATAATACTGCTCCTATGTACAAGAATATAACTACTATAATACTGCTCCTATTTACAAGGATATAACTACTATAATGCTGCTCCTATGTACAAGAATATAACTACTATAATACTGCTCCTATGTACAAGAATATAACTACTATAATACTGCTCCTATGTACAAGAATATAACTACTATAATACTGCACCTATGTACAAGTATATGACTATTATAATACTGCTCCAATATTCAAGAATATAACTACTATAATACTGCTCCTATGTAGAAGAATATAACTACTATAATACTGCTCCTATGTACAGGAATATAACTACTATAATACTGCTCCTATGTACAAGGATATAACTACTATAATACTGCTCCTATGTACAAGGATATAACTACTATAATACTGCTCCTATGTACAAGGATATAACTACTATAATACTGCTCCTATGTACAAGGATATAACTGCTGTTTAGAGGCACACAGCTCCACCCCCGTCACTATTAGTCATGTACTGCCACCCCATGTGGTCCTGACTTGCTTCTCCTCACTGCTCCATAAATCCCGCTTCTGCTGATGTTACCGACTTCTTGCCCGACCTTTAATGTACTGTATAAATATTAAGAATGTTCTAAAAATAAATAGAATAAATGAGCTGTGATAATATTCCTCAAACAAATCAGAGAAGGAATAGGCGGTGAGGAGCTGATGTGACGGCCCCGTGCGGGTGATCACTCAATTTTTCTAGGATATTTTCAGTTCTTGATGTTTTTACATCATGTCTCACAGTTATAGACAGGAAACGTGATATTTATGATGAGTGTGAACAGAGATCAATTGTACCGCTTCTTATAGTCTCAGGGGTGAAGCACAATGGGTGTTATTAAAGATTACACTGAAGGGTCTGACACTTAAAGGGAAACTACTGGTGAAAATTGAAAATCCCAGTGCTAAAGTATGTGAAACAAAAGTAATCTACCTAGGCGGGTCTAGAAATGCAAATGAGCTCTTAGTAAGCTTTGCCTCTGGTACCACCAGATGTAAGGCAGCTATAAGTCAATAGACGACTTTTTAAACAGGCCTTGAGACATGACTCGGATATTAAAAAGTCCTGCATCTCATCTGGATGCAGCTGTTTCAGGCGATTGCCCTTCATTAGTGCAGAGCAGAGAGTACTGGGTTAACTGTCTGAGAGGCCTAGGTCAGGATTCGGGGGATGCTATATCTCCTTATGGACAGCACCCAATTGGTGTGGGGAGTTTTGTAGGCCAAGTCATGTCTCAAGGCCTAGTTAAAGGGTCGAACATTGACTTATAGGATAGCTGCCTTACGTCAGGTGGCATTAGGGGCAGAGCTTGGTAAGAGCTCATTTGCATCCCTTTCTTCCCAGAATTCCAGAGGGGCGTTGCCTGGCCTTTAAGTCTCCTCACACCATTTAGACACTCTCTAAGGAGACATAGTATCCCCCAAATCCTAAGTAGTAGAAAATCACTGACTGTCTGTGATGCAACTCAGAAAGGCTAAGCACTTATCCCTTTAATTAAAGGGGTTCTCCACCTTATTTCTACAAAAAATAAGCTAGGGAAGATACTAAAATAATAAAGAAATGTTATCCTTAGAATCTCGAACTTCCTCTATTTTGCTATTTCATCCTCTCCGCTGATGTTTGTTTTCCTGACTGCATCAGTGTGTTGCTGATAATCGGTGATTGGCTGCACCAGTCACGTGCGGTATACAAACACATCATCGCGACCTAACCCCTCAGGTGAACACTATAAAAAATAAAAAAAATGGTGTAAGGCCTCTTTCACACTTGCGTTGTGAGAAAGCGCAAGACAACTGAAAGCATTTGAAGACTGATCAGTCTTCAAAATGCTTTCATTGTTACTATGGCAGCCAGGACGCTACTGAAGTCTTGGTTGCCATAGTAAGTAGTGGGGAGCCAGGGGAGCAGATACTTACCCTCCGTGTGGCTCCCGAGTCCCAGGGTGCTCCACAATGACGTCAAAGCGCCCCGCGCGCATGGATCACGTGATCCATGCAATCATGTGATCCATGCTCATGGGGCGCTCTGACGTCATTGTGGAGCGCCCTGGGACTCGGGAGCCACACGGAGGGTAAGTATACTTCTCCCCTGCCTTTACCCACTACACTTTACCATGGCAGCCGGGACTTTAGCGTCCTGGCTGCCATGGTAACCATTCACAAAAGCTAAAGGTCGGATCCGGCGATGCACCGAAACGACTTTTAGCTTAAACCCGGATCCGGATTAATGCTTTTCAATGGGCATTAATTCCGGATCCGGCGTTACGGCATGTCTTCCGAATTTTTGGACAGAGACAAATCCGCAGCATGCTGCTGTTTTGTCAACGTCCAAAAAACGTTAACATACTGAACGGAAGACATCCTGATGCGTCCTGAACGGATTTCTCTCCATTCAGAATGCATTGGGATAATCCTGATCAGTTTCTTTCCGTTCTAGAGCCCCGAGGACGGAACTCTAGGACGAAAAGGAAAAACGCTAGTGTGAAAGAGGCCTAAAGAAGCCATTTTTGTCACCTTACATCACAAAAAGTGTAATACCAAGCGATCAAAAAGGCGTATGCCTCCCAGAATAGTACCAATTAAACCGCCATCTCACCCCGCAAAAAATGAGCCCCTACATAGCGCAATCGCCCAATTTGGCTCTCAGACTATGGAGACACTAAAACATAATTTTTTTTCTAAAATGTTGTTATTTTGTTAAAGTAAAATAAATTAAAAAAGTATACATATTAGGTATTGCGACGTCCGTAAAAACCTGCTCTAGAAAAATATCACATGATCCAATCCCTCAGGTAAATACTGTAAAAAAAAATTAAATAAAAACATTTTGTAATTTTTTTTTGTAACCTCACATCACAAAAAGTGTAATAGCAAGCGATCAAAAATTTATATGCACCCCAAAATAGTGCCAATCAAACCGCCATCTCATCCTGCAAAAAATGAGCCCCTACATAAGACAGTCGCCCAAAAAATAAAATAAAACTATGGCTTTCAGAATGTGGAGACACTAAAAAAATCATTTTTCAAAAATTATTTATTATGTAAAGCTGAACCGTCATCTCATCCTGCAAAAAATGATACTCTACATAGAACAATTGCCCAAAAAAATAAAAAAAATATGGCTCTCAGACTATAGAGACATTAAAGCGTGATTTTTTTTTTGTTTCCAAAATGATATTATTGTTAAAAACTCAAATAAATAAATAAAAAATATACATATTAGGTATGGCCGCATCCGTAACAACCTGCTCTATAAAACTAACACATGACCTAACCACTTAGGTGAACACAGCAAAAAAAATAATATAAATACTGTGTCCAAAGTCATTTTTGTCACCTTACATCACAAAAAGTGTAATAGCAAGCGACCAAAATGTCATATGCACCCCAAGATAGTACCAATCAAACCGCCATCTCATCCGCAAGAAATGAGCCCCTACATAAGACTGTCGCCCAAAAAATAAAAAATAAACTATGGCTTTCAGAATGTGGAGACACTAAAAAATATTTTTGTTCAAAAATTCTTTATTATGTAAAACTGAAACAAAACCCCCCAAAAAGTAGTCATATTTTGTATTGTCGTGTCAGTAACAACCTGCTCTATAGAAATAGCACACGATCTAACCTGTCAGATCAACTATGTAAATAACAAAAAATAAAAACGGTTCCGAAAACAGCGTGTGGGATAATAGATGCAGTCATATTTGGACACCATCAGAAAACATAAGAAATGACAGAAAGAAAACGAACAGCAAGGAAGCTCCTTTGTTTCTTGCCCGGTGCTTTTCTTAAAAGTGGCCCTGGGTGGAGATCCTCCTGTGCACCCCGTGGGTGTACAACAAAACAGCCCTCCTGGGCCATGCATGTCCCCATCTGGTTACTAATTAACCCCTTTCTGGCAGTGCTATAGAGACTGTAGTTAGAGCTGAGCTCCATGGGCTGGAGCCTTTGCCACTATCAATAGTGACCGCGGCATCTGTGGGGTTAGGCCTCATACACACGACCGTATACATTTTGCAGTCCGCAAAAAATACGAACGGAGCCGAACGGAACAGCTGTCCCCTAATAGAGCAGCCCTATTCTTGTCCATAATGCGGACAATAATAGGACATGTTCTATTTTTTTGCAGAACGGACATACGAACATGCACACGGAGTAACTTCCATTTTTAAAAAAAAATTTTTTTGCAGACCCATTGAAATGAATGGTTCTGCATACGATGCGCAAAAAGTACAGAACGGGCACAATTAGAAAATACGTTCATGTGCTTGAGCCCTTAGACAGAGGGGGAGGGCGGCTCCCTTTGGCGAAATCATGGGGCTCTGAGGGGTTGCTATGAAGGCTCCCAGCGCTGTCATAGCGAGCTGCCTGTGAATCTGAGCCTGAGGCACAGCCTGGTAGGCAGCCTGTCAGAATCCCATGGACTGGAGCACAGCCCACCAATTACCTATTCATATTAAAATGTACGAAGCAAGAAAGGAAAAAATGGCCGGCTCCCAGTCAATCTTCATACACTTTACTAAATCAGTACATATATATATATATATAATTTATAAGTATCATAAAAACATTATAATAATTATTATCAAAAACATTCACAGTCCCTTTAAATGTTTATAGATGCTTGTATATCATTTAGAAAGGTTTTATGCGATATGATATTATGATCTTTTTATATATATACTGATTTAGTGCATATAAGTACTGATTTATGCAAATTGAATGTGAGCCGGCCATTTTTTCCTTTCTTACATATAAAAATAAACTATAAAACACTAAACACAATAGTTATTGCCGTATCCAAAAATGTCCAGACATCAAAATATTTTTCCTACGCAGAGAACACCATAACAGGAAAAAAAATTAAATAGTCCATTTGCAATTTTTTCATCATAAATAAATAAATAAAATAAATAAATAAATAAAATGGAATCAAAAGTAATCAAAAAGTCATATATACCCCAAAATGGTACCAATAAAGAATACAATTTGCACTGCAAAAAACAAGCCCTCACACAGCTCTGTAGACAGAAAAATAAAAAAATGTTATGACAATGCAAAGAAAAAAAAAATTTTTTTGGAAACAGTAAAACATAACAGTAAAACATAATAGAAACTGTATAAATTTGGCATTGCCCTTATCGTACCAACCCGTATAATAAGGTCCTTATGTCATTTTAAGTGCACCGGAAACGCCGTGAACGCAAAACACACACAAAAAAAAAACATGGTGGAATTGCATTTTTGTTTTCAATTCCACCCTACAGATTTTTTTTTTCCAATAATGGTGCCATTAAAAAATTACAACTGGTTCCACAAGCAACAAGTCCGCCGTTTGAAGTGAAAATTTTAAAAAGTTATGGCTTTTGGAAGGTGGGGAGGAAAAAATTAAAATGCAAACAAATAAGAAAGGAAAAGTGGCCCGGTCCCTAAGGGGTTAAAAATGTGTTTAGCTTTTCATTTTACTTTTTAAACATCAATGTGTTACATAAAAAAGGAAGAAAATGTAACGAAAATTGTCCTTTATGGGCCTTTTTATCCGCGGCCTCTTCCACTGTTATCGTTATCACGTTTGTGTTTAGCCGCTGTCGCTGCCCAGATGTAAATATACAAGTCGTTAACGCGTCTGGAGGAGATATGGCCGCAATTGGGGAGGGCGGGGGGGGGGGGGGACGACCTCATAGAGGGCGACCGTACTGGCGGAGCAGGAACCGAGCTCGGGAAGATTGTCAGTAAGACAGTGGACGGGATTTAGATTCCAGTTTAGATCTAGGCAGGGGAGACAATGCAGGGAAGGCAGCAGCCGCCCCATGTCTGCAGCTCTTATCTAGCAGGCACCATGTTACATGACTAATATAAATACTCCGCCTAATCGCAGGCAGGGTTCCCACTTTCTAGTGAATTATTCCTCGACAGAGCAAGAGAAAAAACAAGAGCATTCCGTGTACAGTGCATAAAGGCGACCTTACACATGGGACCCCCGTTCTCGATATCAGTGGGGGTCCCAGTGGTCAGATCGCCACCAATCAGGCACTAATCGCCTCTCCTTTGCATAGATAATCCTTGGGACAAGCCTAGACTGAAGAGCTCATATACTTTTTGTTGCAGTTTTTCAAGATCTCTGCTTGCTGTCAATAAATGGGAATGCTTCTCACAGCTGAGTCGGTTACAATCCTCTGTTAGCTGATACATTTTTCCTGCTTTGATACATTGTAGCATCAGGCAGCGCAGAATTTTGTGCCTAAAGGGGTCCACAAATGACTAGTACGAGGGTCCCATTTTATTCATTTTTCTCTATCAGCAAGTCCAGAGCATATTTATGGAGTGGCAGCCAGGCATGCACCGTGCTGCTCCATGCAGCTCTATGGGAATACTCAGCCAGTTCTGTAACTCCCATAGACTTGCATTGAGCGGTGACAAGCTTGTCATTCCTGCACTCCATATAAACTCCTCCAAACTGCAGGAGTTCTGCTGAGGAGGAGCCGGGAGTAGGACCCGTGTACTGCTGACCAGTGAGGCTCCCAGTAAGTTAACTTTACTAACCTATAGGAAGTGATGACATATTGTGAGAATATGTAATCAATTACTGATCGAGGGGGTTTCACTGCCAGGACCCCCACTGATCCTGAGAATGAACTCAGAAAAGGTTTCTAGAAGTATCACCTTACAGGGAATACACTATAGGGACCTCAGTTCCTTCAATCTGCTGATTGGGATCAGGCCATGGTCATAACATTATTATATGGTAATATCCCTGAAACTGAAAAAAAGAATGAATGAGATTCTCAGTGACTGCACCAGCAGAATAGTGAGTGCAGCTCTGGAGTATAATACAGGATATAACTCAGGATCACTACAGGATAAGTAATGTATGTACACAGTGACTGCACCAGCAGAATAGTGAGTGCAGCTCTGGAGTATAATACAGGATGTAACTCAGGATCACTACAGGATAAGTAATGTATGTACACAGTGAGTGCACCAGCAGAATAGTGAGTGCAGCTCTGGGGTATAATACAGGATGTAACTAAGGATCAGTACAGGATAAGTAATGTATGTACACAGTGACTGCACCAGCAGAATAGTGAGTGCAGCTCTGAAGTATAATACAGGAGGTAACTCAGGATAAGTACAGGATAAGTAATGTAATGTATGTACACAGTGACTCCACCAGCAGAATAGTGAGTGCAGCTCTGGAGTATAATATAGGATGTAACTCAGCATCAGTACAGGATAAGTAATGTAATGTACGTACACAGTGACTCCACCTGCAGAATAGTGAGTGCAGCTCTGGAGTATAATACAGGATGTAATTCAGGATCAGTACAGAATAAGTAATGTAATGTATGTACACAGTGACTCCTCCAGCAGAATAGTGAGTACAGCTCTGGAGTATAATACAGGATGTAACGCAGGATCAGTACAGGATAAGTAATGTATGTACACAGTGACTCCTCCAGCAGAATAGTGAGTACAGCTCTGGAGAATAATACAGGGTTTAACTCAGGATAAGTACAGGATCAGTAATGTATGTACACAGTGACTACACCAGCAGAATAGTGAGTACAGCTCTGGAGTATTATGCAGGATTTAATTCAGGATCAGTAATATATGTTCACAGTGACTGCACCAGCAGAATAGCGAGTACAGCTCTGGAGTATAATACAGGATGTATGACAGGATCAATACAGGATAAGTAAGGGTACTTTCACACTTGCGGCAGGACGGATCCGGCAGGCTATTCAGCCTGCCGGATCCGATCCTGCCGCAGTGCCCGTGCACTGCCGTGCTGCCGCTCTGTCCCCATTGACTATAATGGGGCGGGGTGGGGAGCTACGGTTCAGCACGGCACTGCACAGCCGGAGATCGCCGGACGAAAAGTCGGACATGCAGTACTTTTCGTCCGGCGATCTTCGGCCGTGCACTGCCGTGCTGCACCGTAGCTCCGCTCCCCGCCCCATTATAGTCATTGGGGACGGAGTGGCAGCACGGCAGTGCACGGGCACTTGCGGCAGGACGGATCCGGCAGGCTGAATACCCTGCTGGATCCATCCTGCCGCAAGTGTGAAAGTACCCTTATGTGTGTACACAGTGTCCCCACCAGCAGAATAGTGAGTACAGCTCTGGAGTATAATACAGGATGTAAAATACTTTATATGTAGACAGTAACTCTACTTTTCATGCAGATTATATTTATATGCTGTATAATCTAACTAGGATATAAAGATATAAACCCACATAAGAGCAGTGGGTATGAAATCCTTTTATTTTTGTGGGGTGTCACCCGTGTCCTGTCTGTCTGGGGTTTCGGCAGCTGAGCAGTGTTTGCAGGTCTTTTTTTAACACTTTCGCTCACGCTGAGCAGATCCTGACATTTCTAGTGCTGCTCACATTCCACATCTAATCCATTTACAATTGTCAGCACTTGTCACAGCCTGCCGCCTGCCCTGCTATGAGTCTCCGATACCTCGCCCTGTCCTTCCACTTGCGGTTGGCAACTGCCCATGACAGCAACATACATTCATATTACAAGCCGCACGGAGAGCTGCGCCCGGCAGATGTCACACATGAACACCCATGTTTCTTCACTTACAGTCTAGAAGCTGGCTCAGTGATTAAGAGCCTTTCACATCATATATGTGTCTATATCGTGCAGCCATAACTATAAAACCGATCACAGACTGTTTAACCCTCAGATGTGGTCAATCGGGACCATGGCATCTGAGGTGGCTTTCCTCGGGAGAGCCATTTGTGTCTTGTAATAGCTTCCGTCTCTCTGAAAGATCCAAGGCCATCACAGCAGTAATTCCAATGGAGGCCTGCAGGTGGCAGAGCTCCATAGGAACACGACACAACCCCTATAGACTGCGATACTAATTCATTGCAGTCTATGGGACAAGCAATCTAATAATCACACGTTCAAGTCCCCTAAGGGGACTTAATGTAAGTGTAAAAAAAATAAAAAATATATATACAAAAATTAGAAAAATTAAAATCAGTCCCATTCAAATTTCCCCATAATAAAAAGGCTGATTCGCTGATTTTTTTGAAAAAGTGATCAAAAAGATATACACACCCCTCCAAAAAAAAGAGCCCCTACACAGCTCCGTAGATGGAATTATAAAAAAGTTATAGGGGTCAGAATACGGTGCTGCAAACAAAAAAAATAATTTTTTCCAAAGTTTTTACTTAAGTGTTAAAAATATGATATCGCTGTAATTGTACTGACCCAGAAAATGAAGGAAACAGGTCAGTTTGACCACATATGGAACATTACAAAAACGAAACCCGTAAAACTATAGTGGAATTGTGGATTTTTTCCATTTCTCCCTTTTTGGAATGTTTTCCCACTACATTATATGCAATATTAGACGATACCATTAGAAAGTACAACTTGTCCTGTAAAAAACAAGCTATGTGTTTTTTACAGACTTTTTATTCCTTTTACTTTTTCATGTTGATTTTTTCTAAGTCTCTTGCACTGGCCTATATATCTCTAAGCACTGTAGTCATTCTATGACAGGACACCTAAATATGTCCTAGCACCAGGAAATATGGTCAAGTGAATCTTGGGGCCTTCAATGGACCCCTGACTGTCTACCCATGGGTATGGGTCCCCGATGGGTGACATGATCATAGGCACCCCCCCCCCCCCCACCTCATCCTTTGAATGCTGTTTCGGCCAGCCGTTGGCACTGGAAACTTTACAGTGGATGGGGTCAGAAGCAGAAGGCTTCGTCCACTGTGCGTCCACTGTGTAATGGCCACGTTGGCGTCCTGCTAATTAAGTGAATGGAGGCTGAGCTCCAGATACTAGACCACTGTGGACAGAGCCTTCTGCTTCCAACTCTATCCACTGTAGAGTTTCCATTGCTGGTGGCTGCCCGATCAGTAGGGGTGTCGGGAGTCAGATCCCCACCGATCTGATACTGACTACCTATGCTGAGGATAGATCATCAATGTATAAGTACAGGATCTCACAGAGGTCCACGAAGCTGAGATACAAGAGCTGTTTGATGGGTCGAACTGCCTTAGCTTTCCTTGTTTTGCTGGTCCTATGAAGGATTCGCTGCAATTTTGACTCGTCCTCGCCTCGCTGGTATCTTGGGTTGATGTTACGAAGGTAATCTGGTTTAGAAAACCCATCTTTATATAGGGCATTCTCAAGTCGATCATCCTTGACTTCTATCAACTAGCCAAATAACGTCTTGTGGTATGGAGGACTTTGCAGAACTGTTCAATGGGGAACAATGTAATGCTTCATTTCCCCTAGGGTGGCGCTGTAGGGATACTTAACACCTCCTACTAGATCCCTACAACTGATCTGTGAGGATCAACTTATTTTCAGGACGCTTCTAACAAATTATAGATGGTCAAGAGCAGATGACCTCTAACCCCCCTGGAAATAGAACATGGCTGGACCTTCGATGGCCATAAAATGCCTTCCCCTTTAAGAACCACTCAGGTTGACATAGCGCAGCACCGAATATAATGTTTAATTTATTAAGTAAGTGAAATTTGTTACAGTGAAACATGTAGATTTCACTGCTAAATCCCTCTGCGTTCCTCCTGTCATGCTGACAGAGTCTCGGAGGTGAGCACGCAGACAGTGTACATTACCAGGAACCTCACACGGGGCTGGAGACGCAGCAAATCTGTTTCTGGGACAGAAGTGTAAAAATATAAATTAGACGCTGATGTGAGTTATCCCTTACAGAAATATTTTCCGTCCCCTGCTCCTTCAAGTAACGCCTCAAGCAGCACTGCCACGGCAGATGGACCCCCGTCTATTGAATATCGGTGGCCTACAGATAGGGTGTCATGATGACCACAGACCTAGCGATTGCCAAGGGTTTTCCTGTCCTGTATAGTGCTGCAATCAGGTTTTATAGCGTCACTGAATGGGTTAAGGGTTGGTCTGTATAATGTGCCTAGCATTCCGCTGAAAAGGACTTTAAGAAGGAGCATTGTGAACTGCTGTTTGTGAGTTGGTTGCTTTCAGCCAATAGGCATAGCAGGCAGTGTTCTTGTCAATACTAACTGGCTAAGAGCAATTGACAAATAAAGTTATTTTCAAGAGGCTCCTCCCAGGTGTCCTTTTCAGCTGGATGCTAGGCATGTTATACAGGTCATCCTTTGATAGATGCCATTGTTTAGTCCCCATATGTAATGGCAGTGGATATTTAAAGAGTCTTTCCAGTTTAGACATAATAATTCTTTGGTAGGGGGTGTCCTAGACTTTCAGGCACGAGTTTCTCTCTCAATCAGAATAATTCAGGAAGGCAAGCTCATAGTCTGCACCGATTTATTTCAAGTCTGTATAGGTGGCTTTGATTTTTTCCTTAAAGGGGTTGCGTTATATAAGAACTTGGGCAACCCCTGGAAACTTCCTAAAAGAACAAAAAAAGTCCTCTGTACGTTCTGTGCACAGATCACCACTGCAGCCAATCACTGGCGTCAGCAGAGGCGTCCTCATTTGCAATGAGCTCCCCCTAGTGGCTGCAACCAACCTTGTTGAAATCTTAAAGGGGTTTTCCAGGAGTTTTCTACCGATGACTTCGTCTGTATAGGTCATCAGTATCTGATCAGTGGGGGTCTGACACTAGAGACCAACCCTCCCCCCCAATCAGCTATTTGAGAAGGCATCGGCCAGGTTTTGCTCGCCCGTGGGACCCCCTAACTCTAATGAACATGGGGTCCTTAGATAGTTGTGTGATAATGTTATTTAAGAGGTGGCAAGGCCTGAGTGAGGTTCTCTCATTTGAAGCCTACATTGGCAGGGGCTCTTAGATTTTAATGGCATAGCCACCTCCCCTGTGTGACTGGGGGTCAGGTGGTACCCGCATCCAAGAGGAGACCCCCATCAAATGTTTTGCCCAAGGGTGTCCACCAACCTTAATCCGTCCCTGATGATATCCCCAGTAAATATTCATTGAGTCTCCTTCTTAGGTCAAGTAAGTTACAACTCTGTTTCTTAGTTATATCAGTTTCTGGGAAAGATGGGTCACAAGCCATATGGCCTCATCAGTTTTCACAGGGGTCGTCACATGTTTTTTTTGCCAAAGGACTTCTTACCAGTTCATACACTCAATGAACCAAAGTAAAAGCACCCCACAAGGTCCCCACTGAGGTCTTCCGTACACCAAGGACCTCATGGCAGTTAAATGATTTCATGCTATTTGTCACCTCTAGGGGGAGCTCCAGGCTTGCCTATTGATTCTTCAGTTGAATGTCAGCTGTATAGATATGTATGCAGTCAGCTCCCTCTAGTGGTCGCAGGGGGTGTTTTATTATTTTACCAGATAATGTGAACAGAAGCATTGGATTTAGAGCTCTGTATCAGAAAATCCAATATCTGACCCCTATAAGCACTCTGGACCTGTGTAGATGAATTAAAAGTTATTGGTGAGCTTTCCTGCCCAAGACCACCACCATTAACCCCTTCGCAATCCTAAACGATATAAAAATAAACTTTATTATTTTATAACACTATGTGTTAATCACGCGATCTATGGATATTAGATACTAACCCCTAACCACCCTAGACCTTCATGGATATTAACCCCTTCATCTCCCTAGACCACCAGAGATACTAGGTTTCATTGACATTATTGGAATACTATAATTAACCCTAAACTATCCATTAGAAAAAATGTATGCTGTAATATATGCAAAAAGAGGGTTTGGCAGGTTTCTAATTGCATTTCATCTCACAGACTGGTGGCATATCGCTAGGATATGCCACTAGTGTCAGATAGCTGTGGCTCCCACCTCTGGGACCCACTCCTGTCTCCAAAACAGCCCCCCTGAGTGAAGGTAGAGCAGCCACACATGCACGCTCACCCTCCATTAGCAGCTATAGGGGTTCTGAAAATGGTGGCCGTGTTTGCTTGATGTGCTCTCTGTTCGCTGCTATAGCCGAGGGCGTTCGCTCGACTATTTTTGGAACTCCCATAGCAATGAAAGGAAAGCACGCCACGCATGCGGGGCATGCTATCCTTCAATTGGGAAGCCATTCTGGAAATCGGAGTGGGTCCAAGAGGTGGGACCCCCACCTATCTGATATTGATAGAATATCCTAACAAGATGTCATCAATGTGTGAGATAATCAAACCCCTGTGACCACCCATACACCTTTTTACGGTGGCCCAGTGTATGCGCTGCACAGGTCTACTGTGCAGCGGGGAGCGGGAGCTCTCACATCAGACGGCTAAGAGTGGCAGAAGCGCTGATCCAGGCCGTTTACCCTCTCAGATGCCATGGTCAATAGCGACTGCGGCATCTAAGTGGTTATAGAGGGAACTGACTCCCTCTGTCTCCCATCAGCACCCCACAAATTAAATTGTGGGGTTCCAATGTCTGTGCATGGTAGCCTGGGAGCAAATGAAGGCCCCAGACCTGCCTCCAATGTTTCCCATAAGGTTGTGCCCCTCTGGCGCACCCTGATGGTGACTGTCAGTATAGCACAGACAGTAAAATGCAAAATGTACAATGCATTATAGAGCATGAAAAAAAATCTCCAAGTTAAAAAATATATTGTACCTTTTTTCCATAAAAAAAAATCACCTCCACATATTTGGTATCTCTGCGTTTGTAATGACCTGCACTACGCAATTATCATGCAACTTATCCTGTATGGTGAATGTCGTAAAAAAAACAACAACTAGAAATGCATTTTTCTGTCAACAAAAACAATATAAAAAAAGAGATCAAAATGTGTTATGAACCCCAAAGAGATACCAATAAAAAGTCAAGCCCTCAGACAGAGAAAAATTAAAAAGTTATGGGGTTTTGTGCTTCAAAAATAAAAATGTATTTAAAAAAAAAAAAAGGGCTTTTATTGTGCAAAAGTAGAAAAACTCTCCATGTACTTTGTATCGCTGTAACCATATTGATCCAGAGAATAAGGTTATTATTATTTATGCCAAAAAATTTACGTTAATCAATTTATAATGTAAAAACTGACAATATTGCTGTTTTTTTTCCATCCCTCCCAGAAAGAGTTAATAAAAGTTAATCAGTAAGTTAAGCGTGCCCCAAAATAGTTCCATTAAAAACTACAACTCGTCCCACAGAAGAAAAGTCCCTATACGGCTACGTAGACGGAAAAATAAAAAAGTTATAGCTTTCAGAAAGCGAAGGAAAAAAAATAAAATTGCTTGGTCTTTAAGACCCAAAACAGGCTGATCACTTAGGGGTTAATATGTCAGTGGTCCTTATGGGACCAGATATTGCTATGTTTCAATCAACTACATTGTGCAAAAATGTACAAAGGCGAATGTACCATAGAGGGAAACCCTGTGCCCACTGACTAAGGGGCCCTTAGGGCCCACATCTGGCTATTTCTATCTCCAGATCTTCCCTCTTTGCATGCACTGTTAGCAACCGAGGGGCGTGGAAATGGCCCAAGGGTCATGGGAAGGGTGTGAAGGAGACAACATATATTAGGCCCCTTTGTCTTGGGTGGCAAAACCCAGCACCACAATGGGGACCCCATAGCTATCTCTGCTATTGGGCCCCTATCTTCTAAACACACCCCTAAATAAGCCTGGAGTATTTAACCCATGAGGACCCCCTTCTTCTCTTTGGGTTTTTCTGAACTAAGTTAAAGGGGAATTCCTCCTTAAAGGGAAAAGTAGGATTTCCAGGGGTGGAAATATCCAACTGGTTTTGAAGGGGCTGAGGCACTGTACAGAATGGCTTTGTGTCATGAAGCCCCATCACTGTAGTAAATCACACTTTTATGATGAACAGTCCCTTTAATTTATCTTTACCGTTCCACTATTGATGGGGGTGCATGTTCTTAGACTCCCTCAATCCATACAATAAAGGGGACCTACTGCTCCAGTCCGCTCCCTCAGAACCGAGCAGAAATTTTTGTAACATGGAATTTTTAACACAATATAAAGCGGAGCCCCTCATCGTTGGGAATCAGTGGGGATTTGAGCTTGTGGACCCCCAATAATGTGATCTTCTGACCCGTCTCACTGTTATTTAAGGTAGTATTTTCCAAGAAGAAATCTAAAAGTTATACTGAGTGAATCTTATGGTCATCAAGACAATAAGTTATAACAAATGAATAAAATAAAACATAAATTTCTTAGAAACTAAATTCATGTCCTTCCACTCCAAACATTAGTGACTAGAAGAGCGGAAATCTTCCTAATTGTGGTTAATAGAAAATACACAAATGGTAGAAAAGCATAAACTGAATATAACCATGAAAAACACAAAAATACAAAACCTGACAGATCAATATCAATGACAAAGAAATGTAACGAATAGAAGATAAAACCCCCAGAAAATGAGGAAACCGGAGAGGTAGAAAATCAACTAAAGTTCTAAAGGTAAAGTCAATAAATGAGAACTAAGAGCAGTTACATAAAGTAATAGTCACACTTGCCTTCCCAGAGATCACCAGATCCACAGCTAATAATGGCGGATGTGAGAATGAGCAACTTAAATAACGCAAACAATGCCTGGTGGAGGAGAGGAGGGCAGGACCAGCCGGCAGGGGAGGGGGAGGAAAGAGATAGATAGATAGATAGATAGATAGATAGATAGATAGATATGAGATAGATAGATAGACAGACAGACAGACAGATAAATAGATAGATATGAGAGAGATAGATAATAGATAGATAGATAGATAGATAGATAGATAGATTGATAGATAGATAGATAGATAGATATGAGAGAGATAGATAATAGATAGATAGACAGACAGATAGATAGATAGATAAATAGATAGATATGAGAGAGAGAGATAGATAGATAGATAGATAGATAGATATGAGAGAGATAGATAATAGATAGATAGACAGACAGATAGATAGATAAATAGATAGATATGAGATAGATAGATAGATAGATAGATATAAGATAGATACAATAGTTAGAAGATAGAGGTAGATAGGTATAGATATGAGACAGATCGATACATATAAATAACTAGATAAATATAAATAACTAGAGAGATAGATAGATAGATAGATAGATAGATACATTGATTAGACAGAAGACAGAGTGAGAGATATGTAGAAAGATAATAATAAAGAGAGATACAGTATATAGAAGATAGATATGACAGAGAAAGATATGAGATAGTGAGCTAAATAGATCGAAGATAGATAGAGATAGATAGATACAAATGTAGGTAGAGTACGGCTACTTTCACACTCGCATTTTGGGCGGATCCATCATGGATCTGCAAAAACGCTTCCATTACAATAATACTACCGCATGCATCCGTCATGAACAGATCCGGTTGTTATGTCTTCTATAGCCATGACGGATCCGTCTTGAACTCCATTGAAAGTCAATGGGGGACGGATCAGTTTTCTATTTTCTATTGTGTTTGGCTCAGTTTTGTCAAGCGGACAGCAAAACACTGCAGGCACCTCCAGAGCGGAACGGAGACTGATCGGAGGGAAACTGACGCATTCTGAGCGGATCCTTTTCCCTTCAGAATGCATTAGGGCCAAAATTATCTGTTTTGGAGCGCTTCTGAGAGCCCTGAACGGATTTCACAAACGGAAACCAAAATGCCAGAGTGAAAGTCGCCTAACACACATGCTTCATGAGACTTGTTATCTAAATGCATTAAGAAAACACCTTCAATGGCTTTTGTTAAAAGATAACGAGATGAGTTAAGAAATTTGTGTTACCCTACTACATCTGTAAATAGATAGATAGATAGATAGATAGATAGATATGAGATAGATAGATAGATATGAGATAAAACAATAGATAGATAGATATGAGATAGATAGATATGAGATAGATAGATAGATAGATATGAGATAGATAGATAGATATGAGATAGATAGATAGATAGATAGATAGATATGAGATAGATAGATAGATAGATAGATAGACAGATATGAGATAGATAGATAGATAGATAGATATGAGATAGATAGATATAGACAGACACATTGATTAAAGAGCCCATTGACGAGAGAGCCCAGCTGCACATGTGAGAGAAGCATTTTAGGGCTCATGCACATGAACGTATTTTCTTTCCGTGTCCATTCCGTTTTTTTTTTTGCGGACCGTATGTGGAATCAATAATTACAACGGGTCCACAAAAAAACCCCGGAAGTTACTCTGTGTGCATTCCGTTTCCGTATGTCAGTTCTGCAAAACAATAGAATGTCCTATTATTGTCTGCATTACGGACAAGGATAGGACTGATCTATCAGGGGCCATCTGTTCCGTTCCGCAAAATATGGAATGCACACGGATGTCATCCGTATTTTTTGAGGATCCGTTTTTTTTGCGGACCACAAAATACATACGGTCGTGTACATGAGCCCTTAAACAGATAGATAGATAGATAGATATGAGAGAAAGAGATAGATAGATAGATATGAGATAGATAGATAGATAGATAGATAAATAGATAGATAGACATTCTAGAAATATCAGTTCCAAAGGGTGTGGTAACAATTGATTGTATTTTATTATATGGACGAATTGATTGGGACATAGTAAAACTGATCAGTCCAGTGTAGCGGAGCTGACATTGTCATCCGGCACCATTTATGGTGTTGTAATAATGTGGTGTTCTGTATGTTCCGCAGGACGGCAGGTAAATGTATGAAGGATCTCACAAGGCGCTAGAGCTTCAGTGACAAACTCATCCCTGCTGCATGTCTAGTTACCATGTCTATATGTGATACAACACTGCTGCTTATGCAAGATTCCTATAGTTCAGCATTCCCGAGACCCGGATCATCCTAACTACAGCAGCATTGCAGTCTGGGCCTATGAGGTGCTGGATTATCAGACGTTCCGAATTAATGGATGTCCTAGAATAAGTTTATAAAGTTCACAAAGTCTTCTATCTGTGTGAAATTCTCCTTTAGATTGCAGTCCTGAGCGGCTCTTCAGACTGTATGGATTATCAGAGGTCAGACTGGAATTCCGATAATCCGGAAATACTCCAGTAAATCAGGATAGATAAAGATCTATCTTTATTATTAGCGCCGGAGGAAGCTGTAGGGTCTCCGGATGACGGGACTCGTGTGCGCTGTGTATTAGGCGGGGGTGCAGCAGGTTTCCCCCTCGGTGAGCTGCGTGCCACCTTGCTGATATGTTGACATATTGCTGCGCGCCCCTGTGTGTACATTCCCCTGACTTCTGTGTACAGTAGTGAATAACGCACCTACAATGTTTGGACAAGCTCGCGCCCTGCGAATCTGCCTGTAAACATTCCTCTGACTGATCACAAACTGCAATCCTGTGCCGTGCCGCAGCCCGGGGGGCCAAACAGCGGCCCCAAAATATCACAGATGGGGGCTTGTCATAAGAATATATGGCGGACAGGAAGTGCTGCTAAATACTGGGCCTAAATTTGGCCTCTTTATTGATTTCATTTTTACATTTTTATTTTACTCTTTTTAACATAATGTATTTCAGACAGAAATTCGATGATTTAATCTTCTCAGGATCCAGTGAAAATTAAATGAAAATTAAATTTAAAGGGATTTTTTTAAAATGTTTTCATTTATTTCTTTACGTTATTCTTTTCTATATAATTATCATCATCATAATTATTATTATTATTATTTTAAAAAAAATGTTTTTGGCATTTTTTTTTTACATGCTGATATGGAATGATTTCATCGTGATATGGTTATAGGAAGAGATTTTAAAAATTAAAAGGGATCTTTGATATTTTTTAAAGGGGGTCATCACAAAATTTAAAACTCCTATTTTTCGTACGTGTTCAATCTGCATTTTTTGCGGATCGCATAGCGACATTCATTTCTATGGTTTCTCAAAAAAACAAACAAAAAAAAAAAAAACGGACAGCACACCGATACATCCGTATACCCATCCTGCAAATTATAGAACATGTCCTATTCTGTCCTTTTTTAAGGACAAGGATAGCCATTTCTATTTTGGGGACTGAGAAAAATGCGGACTGCCCACGGAAGGTATCTGTAGTTTCTGGTTCTGCGGTTTGCAGACCGCAAAACGGATACAGTCATGTGCAGGAGGCCTTACTCCTTTTTCTATGGGCGAGCAGCAGCTCATCAAGCACCTGCATCCCCCTAGAAGCATAGCAATTTGCTGTTGTTAACCCCTTCCTCCCCCTGCATAGAAAATAGTCCCGCAGCGATGCATATGGTGTGTGACGCCCCCACAGTTTACTTCTCCACTGTCTAGACAGAGATAGAGCTATATATTTATATCAATTTAGAAGTGGGGACGAAAGAAGGAAAGGTGTCTGGACCGCGTCACTATGACATCACTACGCCAGCACTGAGAGGGGAGGAGCAAAGCTACTGAGCATGTGCGTCCACCCATGGATGCAAGAGGAGGTGGACCTGAAGGAGAAACAGCAGGGGGCGTTACCAAAGACAAAAATGGAATGTGTATAAAAAGCCAACAATATCTTGATGGCCCTACTCGTTGTATTGTCACACTTCTCATGGGATAACCCCTTTAATTTTTAATAAAATTTTTTTTTTTTTTTCTCTAATGTTTTTCATGCGGAAGTTAAACCATTACATCTTGATCTAGTTAGAAACCCATAAAAATTGTAATAGTGATGGGCTATGGCTAGGGTATGCCACCACCTTATGATCGGCGGGGGTCCGACCTCTGGGGTCCTGAGAATGAAGGGGCCGCAGTGATCACTTAGCTCTGTGTCCCCTTCACTGTTTTTCCCCTGCAATGCCCTGGCCACACCCCCAGTAGGTGAATGGGGCAGCTGTAGTGCCCAGCATGGCCGGGCGGCCGGCAGCGCTGCTGTGCAGGGGAAAAAGGAAAAGGGGACGCAGCGCAAAAGAAGCGCAGAGTTTTCACCCCCCCTCCCCCACAGATCATAAAGCGATGACATATCGTACCCATAGGCGGGGCGGACTGGGAACTTAAAGTGGCCCTGGGAAAAAAACTAAAAGAGTCCAAATTTGCAGAAGGCGGCACAACACAAGTCACGAGTAGGCAGGGACAACAGAAGAAGGCAGGGCCAGCAATAACACAGCACAAAATACCGCCCCAGCAGAACCAAATACCATAGTGCAGCACAATATACCGGCCCAGCAGAACCAAATACCACAGTGCAGCACAATATACTGCCCCAGCAGAACCAAATACCACAGTGCAGCACAATATACTGCCCCAGCAGAACCATATACCACAGTACAGCACAATATACTGCCCCAGCAGACCAAATAACCAAATACCACAGTGCAGCCCAATATACTGTCCCAGCAGAACAAGATACCACAGTGCAGCACAATATACTGCCCCAACAGAACCAAATACCGCAGTGCAGCACAATATACTGCCCCAGCAGAACTAAATACCACAGTGCAGCACAATATACTGCCCCAGCAGAACCAAATACCAAAGTGCAGCACAATATACCGCCCCAGCAGATCTAATATCACAGTGCAGCACAATATACTGCCCCAACAGAACCAAATACCGCCGTGCAGCACAATATACTGCCCCAGCAGAACCAGATGCCACAGTGCAGCACAATATACTGCCCCAGCAGAACCAGATACCACAGTGCAGCACAATATACTGCCCAACAGAACCAAATACCACACTGCAGCACAAAATACTGCCCCAGCAGAACCAAATCCCACAGTGCAGCACAATATACTTCCCCAGCAGAACTAATCACCACAGTGCAGCACAAAATACTGCCCCAGCAGAACCAAATACCACAGTGCAGCACAATATACTGCCCCAGCAGAACCAAATACCGCAGTGCAGCATAAAATACTGCCCTATGACCATACTGTGGACAGTGATACAGTTGAATTCTGGAGGGCACCTGCAGCTGCCGGACAGTTGTGTATCTGGTTCTCTTAGCATTAATTATTGCTGAAAGCATCAGATCGTTATGTACCTGGCCGGCAGCCGTGAAGAGGGCTCAGGCAGCCCCTTGGGCATAGGAATATAGAATATAGGTATATATAGGTATAGAACTTTCCCTGTCCGCCCCTGCCTATAGGCCATTATAAAGTGTGAATACCCCTTTAAAAACAATTTGAAATATCCTAAATTAATTCTATATTATTCCTTTTAACAAAAATATTAATTTATTAGTTATTTACCGGTATATCTATTTGTTTGTTATTATTTTAACTAATTTCCTTTTTTAAATGTTATTAATTAAAATCTATTTGAAAATATACCGTATATTACAATCTATGTTTGTCATATACTTCTTGTCACTGAACTTGGGGTTATTTTATATATAATATCAGTGCTGACGCTAGCACATTATGCACATTGTGCCAGGTGACAAACTCAAATCTATCTACAAGTCCAAACCTGCAGTCCCATGTAAATTCCCATTTACCACATTATATTCTGTTCAGTGTGCCTCATGATAATCTCCAGTCTGCTACATCTGTTACATTCTAAGTTATAATGTGCTATATTATAATACTTCGTATCATCTACAATATTCTTATAGAGTTGGATGCAGCAGAGCAGTATTTGTCATCTAGCGCCTTCAGAATGCATCATTAGTTATATCTGACTTATATATCTGAGCTACGATAATGTAGCAGTCTTATGTAAAACAAACCATCGCTATAAGGCTACATGCACGTGACCATATCGGATACGGTCAGTGTGCCCCTTTTTTTTGCGGACTTATTGACTTCACTGGGTTCGTATCTTGCGGACATATTCTATCTTTTATGATCTGTGCACTTTCCGCATCCGTATGTCCGTTCCGCAAAGGGATAGAAGACGCTCTATACTTGTCCGCAAAATGCAGACCACGGACCCATTGAACGGATACGATTGTGTGTATGAGGCCTAAAGGGTGTGAAATAGGAAAAAACACGTCTGTTCTGCATCTGACAAACTCAGCACTGCTACATCTGTATATAAGCATGTCAACTGCAAATTATGTACAGACAAGAAAATGTAATTAAACAAGGCCCGATAAAGGGTAATAGTAAGAATTTTACCTCCTGGTTTAGGGCCGTCTTGTAGGAACATGTGGGGAAGAAGATTCACTTGGTGACAAGTTTGGAGTCCATGTCCCACCAGCTGATTGTGTCATGCTGAGTGTCCTCCGCAGCTTCCCTGCTCCTCCTTGGTCATGAGAGCTCTTCCCTGGAGCCTCTGGTCCTGGCACAGTCAGTGCCCGGGGGTCCAGCACTTCAGGACTTGTCCCGATCTCTCGTGTATGTGTTGCTGGCTCAGACCCCCCTCCTGACACTGAGCAGCAGCTCACCGCCTGCTCTCCCTTCAAAGATCTGCCTAACACTGGACTATAAATGTGATGCTGCACAGACAGTGGTGTGAGCAGAGTCTCTTGGCCCAGGTTCAGACCTTCTTCTCACTTTTGGCCACTGGATTTTTACAAAAAGTTTCTCAAAAAGGAAGTCATGAAATAATAATTTCACTGAAGACACATTATGAGGTTCACCTTGAAGTAGAGTACAGAATTGTCGCACATAAAATTGTTCAGGTCTTGGAGCTGCTTACAGCAGTGATCTCCAGCTGGGAGTAGTAGTATTGCAGCAGCTGAAGGGCCACAGTTTGAGAGGCCACAGACTGAAACGGACTGAACAGCCTAGACTGGAGCTCACATATGCCCCCATGTTGCTGTGTCCAAAAGTCCCTAGGTCACTGGAAAATACTATGGGGACTAGTGGATGGTGGGATAGTAATGGGACAGGTACGATTCTTCCTCCCCATCCCTATGACCTACTCCTGAGTATATCAAACTAATATGGGGGGGGGGGGCGAGAGTACTTGCTCTAAACTTGCTGTGTTGGTGTTAATGGTGTTTCTAGTCAAGAACTTGCTGACTTTTTCTAATAGCCTCATATGTAAAAGAATATAACTACTATAATACTGCTCCTGTGTACAGGAATATAACTACTATAATACTGCTCCTATGTAAAAGAATATAACTATTATAATACTGCTCCTGTGTACAGGAATATAACTACTATAATACTGCTCCTATGTAAAAGAATATAACTATTATAATACTGCTCCTGTGTACAGGAATATAGCTACTATAATACTACCTCCTATGTACAAGAATATAACTACTATAATACTGCTCCTATGTACAAGAATATAACTACTATAATACTGCTCCTATGTACAAGAATACAACTACTATAATACTACCTCCTATGTACAAGAATATACCTACTATAATACTGCTCATATGTATTAGAATATAACTACTATAATACTGCTCCTACAGTATGTACAAGAATATAATTACTATAATACTGCTGCTATATATTAGAATATAACTTCTATAATACTGCTCCTATATAAAAGAATATAACTATTATAATACTGCTTCTATGTAAAAGAATATAACTACTATAATACTGTTCTTATGTATTGGAATATAACTACTATAATACTGCCTACTATGTACAAGAATATAACTACTATAATACTGCCTCCTACAGTATGTACAAGAATATAACTACTATAATACTGCTCCTATGTACAAGAATATAGCTACTATAATACTGCTCCTATGTACAAGAATATAACTACTATAATACTGCTCCTATGTACAAGAATACAATTACTATAATACTGCTCCTATGTTCAAGAATATAACTACTATAATACTGCTCCTATGTACAAGAATATAACTACTATAATACTGCTCCTATGTACAAGAATATACCTACTACAATACTGCTCCTATGTACAAGAATATAACAACTATAATACTGCCCCCTATGTACAAGAATATAACTACTATAATACTGCTCCTATGTACAAGAATATAACTACTATAATACTGCCTCTGATGTACTAGAATATAACTACTATAATACTGCCTCCTGTGTACAAGAATATAACTACTATAATACTGCCTCCTATGTACAAGAATATAACTACTATAATACTGCCTCCTATGTACAAGAATATAACTACTATAATACTGCTCCTATGTACAAAAATTTATGGTACATTTCGTTGGTTGCTTTTTTACCTTTCACTTTTGTGCCCCGTAGGAAATGCATCCATCTTTCGTGCTGGACATGGAGCCGCTTATCTCCTGGAAGGTGGGGAATGTTCTATCATTACTTCCTATTTTCCTGTTCTTTTGTCTGTATATTTCCTGTGCTTTAAATAGAGAATTACCGTGACCTGTAACTGATGACCCTTCACATTAACCCCCTTGATTGTTATATAGCAAGACGGGACATGAGCTCAGTTCTTTGCTAGTTGTCACTTTTATATTTACATAAATCGTTGACCAGTACCGGTATTACCCCCGTTATCATGGGTGTATTCTATGGACATTTTCTATATACATTTTTAGTTGTTTGCATTTATCTACTGGTGAGCAGCTGACGGGGGGGGGGGGATTGGTGGTGAGGGCAGGGAAATAGGCATCTAATGTCTGTACTGTACAATGTTTAGTTAATTGTGTTGTACCCTGTTGTGACATACTGTTCCAGTAGAAGGGACTGTGCCATATTCTGCCCATGTAGGTGGAAGTGCTAGGGCACTCCCAGGCTGTTTATGAAGTTAATTTTAATTATATCAGTGGTGTATGAGTTGACCAGAGATGATCAAACCGATTCTACAAATTCATCCAAGAGTATTGTGTATCCCAATAGTAGATGTTTCTGAATGAGACATGTATCTGAAAGGATAGAAGCTCTAGAATGAGAAAATTGGCATGATTAGCTGAGTGGTCTTGGCGGGGCGGGGTACTCTTTCTCATTAGGGAGACAAAAAAGTATGCAAGAGGAGTATTGTAGTCAAGCGAATGCTGTTCTGCCTGTCTGGGAAGCAAAAACAAATTCTAGTATCCTATTTCTGCTGGTATCAGATAGACATAATGGGGTTATCCCATTATTAATGTAAAAATTTTAAATCAAACATCATATTGTACATGCCAACCTCTTTCTGACAAAGCTAGAACCAGGCCTGTACCTCACATGGATCCAGAGATCTTCCAATTCATTGATCTGCTAGATATCAAGCTGACAGCTCAAGGGGAGTTTTTTTTCCTACTGGAGCTCAGGGGGCCTGTCCATGCTCTCCCTATCACAGCTCAGGAGGCAGTTGAAGGATAAAACTGAGCATGTGCGGCCTTCTCATTAAGCAGGTCAAAGAAATAAGAAAAAAAGGTGCTTGTGTGAAAACTATAGAATATTTTTTTTGTGGGACAACCTTTTAATGTTGTTTTCTTTTTGGATGGAAAGCTAATTTGCATACATTTGGGTTATTCTGAGATATTCATATTAGCTTTCCTTCCAAAAAGAAAAGAATATGTAGTCTATCTGATGCCAGATACTAAAATTTGCATATACATTTCCTAGGCAGAGAAGCGTAAGGCATATCTGTTGGTCTCCCTAATGACAGAGCACCTCCGAAGGCCACTCAGCATACCAGGGCACTTTTGTCCTTTTGGAAGGAGAACTGGTGTGTGTGTCTATCATTTCTATCGGAGTTATTCCTGTGGGTCTCTGTTCTTCTAGGGCTCATAACATCTTTTCAGGAAAAAATCCTAGGAGACCAGAAATTATTAGATACCAACCTTCAGTGCATATTTGATTTGTGTAGAATCGCACACAAATTGATTTTTTTTTTAAACATTTTCCAAATCAGACAAGAAATTCACTCATTTCTGGTTTTGACCTGGCAGTTCAGAGAGAGAGAAAAAAAAAAAACCTGAGAGAACTCCTCTTCTCCTGGTACAAAAGGAAAAGAAAAATCAACAGTGTTTCCGTTATATATGAACATACCGTAAGAGTCTGATCAATGGAATCCCAGCGATCATTAGAACAGAAGTCTCTGTCCACCCCTATCCCCCTGTGGATAGGTGATAAAACTCCTTTAAAGGCTATGTACACCTTCTGGGGCATTTTTTATGGCCATTTTGGGCTAAAAATCATTTTTTCAATTGGTCTTTATTAAAAATATTAAGCCGTTCTGTCACAAAGGGTTACCTGTCTATGGTAATTTCACTTTCACCTTGTGTGGTCATCAATAACCCTTATCTCCAAATTACTAGAAGGTCGTAAACACCTATTTAAGCCACATTCTTATCAGTAAGATAAGAACTGAGCCATAATGAATGTTTAGGAGGTTGGAGATAAGGAGCCATCAGCTGAGCTGCCTGATGGTACAGAGTATAAATTCAGATGCTGCTACTAGAGAAACTCAAGGTTGCACAGAGATATGGGTTCAACATTTTTAATAAAGACAAATTGAAACAATTATTTTTAGCTCAAACTGAGTACAATGCAATTCTAATATTAAAAAATAGCCCCCAAAGGTGCACATAGCCATTAATGATGAATAGTATACAGTGAATACTTACTGTTGACCAGTTGACAATGCAGATGTACTTTCTGATGACCAGTTGAAAACTGTCCGTACACCTTCAACAGTTGTTTGGCCGGTATTTATTCCCCCTGACTCCACTACACACATGCAGGCTCGGTTCATTCGGCCATGCATGTGTTCTGAATACAGAGGGGGGAATAAGCTGGTGACAAGGATGGTGCAGTGACTTACACGGGCCCACCAAGGTTTAACATGAACTTGGATCGAGGAGATGAGCATATGGTTACAGGGAGGGCACAAACTTGTTGGTTACACACATAAAGTGAGGCACGAGGCTTGGTGGTTACACATACTGACTTGATTATGTTTTGTTAGACGTCAATGGGAGGATGTAGCCATCAATATTTCACTCTCATTAAACCTCTATAGGTTGTCCAAAAGTCGTCATCTGAGCACTCCCCTCCCCTTACATGTCTAATCCTTTTTTATCCTGATATCTGCCGAATGAACATCGTCAGATTATCTAATACACAGCAGATGGTCTTCCATCCCCCAAAACCATATTCCGTGTATGGCCAACGTTACTAACTTTGTTCTGAGCTCTTTCAGGAAGACCAAGTTTAGACAGATGACTTCTACTAAACTATGCAGTGAGTCACGGCTTCCCATGCCTCAGCACCCAGGGAGTGATGTCTCCTCAGATGACAGCAAGCACGTTGTCTCCATATTCTCCGTGTCGTATGGAGGTTGCAAAACGAGAGAAACCACAAGGAGCAGAGACGCTGAGCTCACGGCCCTGACAAGTAGCAGTGAGGAGACTGTCAGTGGCAGGCATACATTTCTTACTACTAACTTGGCTGGCATTCCTTATAACAACTTTAGGTCTGATCATTCATATGTCGTCAGTCATACGTCATCTACTGGCAGAGGAATTCAGAAATTGCTTGTACAGGGTTAGAAAAACATGGCTGGTTTCTTGCAAGAACATCCCCCCACCTGTTCATGGGTGGTGAATGGAACTTAGTGGTGCTGTTGATGCAGCCATTTTTTTTCTGGTCTTGGCCAACTCTATGAACAGTTTAAGGTTGAGGACACATTTCGGCTGGACCTTAGAGGACCACATGAGGATCTTCTGGTACTTTAGTAGGCCAGTGAGACCGGCTGATGCAACATGCCTCAAACATTTCTCTCATGGGAATCTGTTTATGAACTTGAGGTTATAGGTTATATCCGGTGATGGGATGGGGATATTAAGGAATCCTTAATATCTGGACAGGTATTACTGAACTCTGAGCTACTTTCCTGATACATCCCCACACGCAATCTTCGATCCTCACAGGACCTCCTTCTCTCCTCTCCTCTTATCACCTCTTCCCACACTCGCCTCCAGGATTTCTCCCGTGCATCCCCTATACTCTGGAACTCTCTACCCCAACATATCAGACTCTCACCTACAGTGGAATCCTTCAAAAGCAACCTGAAAACCCACCTCTTCAGACAAGCCTACGACTAGTGACCCTGCTGCCTCTATACCGCCATGACCAGCTTCACCCTCACCTACTGTCTCCATCCCCCATACCATGTAGATTGTAAGCCCTCACGGGCAGGGCCCTCTATCCTCCTGTACCAGTCTGTAACTTGTCTCGCTCATGCTTAAGGCGATTGCCTGTATTATGTATGTGCACCGCTTATGATATGTACAGCGCTATGGAATGAATGGCGCTCTAAAAATAAATAATAATAATAATAATACTGAAGAAAAAGGAGGACAAGGTGGTCCGTAAGTATGGAGACACCTGAATAAATGGAAAAACGGTGGCTGGGAATGCCATCCAGCATGTTGCATATTGTTAAGGGAGGGAGGTACAATCTGTGAGGGGTAGTGTCAAACGCGGCAGCCACTTCGAAAGCCGCCATCTTGGAACTAAATTTTAAAATGGGAAGGGGTGCATGTGCTTAAATGTGACATATCTTTATTCCTGCCAAAGTTATTAACAATTTTCTCTTTGTTACAAACACAGATATGGCTGCGAGATTAGCGTGTGGGGAGAGAACAACGAATGTGCTGATCTACGGGGAGAGCAGTGCACGAGTCATTGCAGATACATATTTCTTCCAAAATGGCGGCTTTCAAAATGGCTGTTGTGTTGGACACCGCCCTTCACAGATTTGCCTACCACACATTGGATGGTGTTCCCGGACACTGTTTTTCCAGTTATACAGGTGTCTTCATACTTTTGGACCACCCTGTAGTGGTCGAGGCTACCACTTACGTTAGTTGACCAGACATCTAGGAAGATGCGGAAATCATATTTATCATATTCTGCAGCACTGTAAACTCTCTGGAGGACACTGTTTAAGGGGGCACTCTCTATCTATGACTGTTTATGGGGGCACTCTCTGTCTATAACTGTTTATGGGGACACTCTCTGTCTAGAACTGTTTATGGGGACACTCTCTGTCTAGAACTGTTTATGGGGGCACTCTCTATCTATGACTGTTTATGGGGACACTCTCTGTCTAGAACTGTTTATGGGGGCACTCTCTATCTATGACTGTTTATGGGGACACTCCCTGTCTATAACTGTTTATGGGGACACTCTCCGTCTATGACTGTTTATGGGGACACTCTCCGTCTATGACTGTTTATGGGGGCACTCTCTGTCTATGACTGTTTATGGGGGCACTCTCTGTCTATGACTGTTTATGGGGGCACTCTCTGTCTATGACTGTTTATAGGGGCACTCTGTCTATGACTGTTGATGGCGGCACTCTCTATCTATGACTGTTTATGGGGACCCTCCCTTTCCCTTGTTTATGGGGACACTCTCTGTCTATAACTGTTTATGGGGACACTCTCTGTCTAGAACTGTTTATGGGGACACTCTCTGTCTATGACTGTTTATGGGGACACTCTCTGTCTATAACTGTTTATGGGGGCACTCTCTATCTATGACTGTTTATGGGGACACTCTCCGTCTATGACTGTTTATGGGGGCACTCTCTGTCTATAACTGTTTATGGGGACACTCTCTGTCTATAACTGTTTATGGGGACACTCTCTGTCTATAACTGTTTATGGGGACACTCTCTGTCTATATGACTGTTTATGGGGACACTCTCTGTCTATAACTGTTTATGGGGACACTCTCTGTCTATAACTGTTTATGGGGACACTCTCTGTCTATAACTGTTTATGGGGACACTCTCTGTCTATAACTGTTTATGGGGGCACTCTCTATCTATGACTGTTTATGGGGACACTCTCTGTCTATAACTTTTTATGGGGACACTCTCTGTCTATAACTGTTTATGGGGGCACTCTCTATCTATGACTGTTTATCAGGACACTCTCTGTCTATAACTGTTTATGGGGACACTCTCTGTCTATAACTGTTTATGGGGGCACTCTCTATCTATGACTGTTTATGGGGACACTCTCTGTCTATAACTGTTTATGGGGACACTCTCTGTCTATGACTGTTTATGGGGGCACTCTCTGTCTATGACTGTTTATAGGGGCACTCTGTCTATGACTGTTGATGGCGGCACTCTCTATCTATGACTGTTTATGGGGACCCTCCCTTTCTACGACAGGTTATGGGGACACTCCCTGTCTACGACTGGTTATGGGGGCACTCTGTCTAAGACTGATTAGGGGTCACTCTCTGTCTAAGACTGATTAGGGGTCATTCTCTGTCTAAGACTGATTAGGGGTCACTCTCTGTCTATGGCCCCATTCACACGTCCGCAAATGGGTCCGCATCCGCTCTGCAATCCTGCGGAACGGGTGCGGACCCATTCACTCTCCCCACAAAAAAGTATCCCGCACACCTATCCCTCAAAGGAAAAGTAAAAAAATAAAAAGTTGTGGCTGTCAGAATATGGCGATTCAACATAGATTTTTTTTACAATTTTTTAAAATATAGTGAACCATAATAAAAATTGTATATATATGTGTTGCCAAAATCGCACTGACCCGTAGAATAAGGTAGTTCTGTCTTTTTTTAGCACATAGTGAGCACCGTAAAAACAAGACCCTACAACAACGGCGGGATTATGTTTTTTCTTCTTTCACACCAATTCCGCAGCACATTATATGGGATATTAAGTCGCGCCGTTATAAAGTATGACTTGCAGTTCTCTGCGGCGTGGCGTTACATAAGCTCCAGTATGCGGTTCGCCGTTAAGGTTACATAAATGTGTAATTATCGATACAGATCCGACCTCCTCATATCTCCAGGAGGCAGAGAACACGGCTCCGCTGTGTGGGAAACAATGGAAGCGGCTCTGCTGCTGTTTATGACAGCCATTAAAGAGGATGATTAATGAGACGACCGCGGACGACGTTGATGCTTCCTTCTCCGGGGATGATTCTGATCTCAGGACATGTGATCCTCATGTGAATTTTCTTAAGAACTTCTCACGATTATATCTTATCCCCAACAGCAAATCGCTGCTCTTCACAGACAAGCCGGATAGAGGGAACAATCGGCGTAGTGTCTGCCAATAAACAACAGCCACACTTAAAGGGGTTCTCCCATGAATGATGAAGACATCATAGAGGACATGACAAACTCTAACAAAGCTAGAACCAGCCCCGTACCTCACATGGATCCAGAGATCTCCCCAATTCATTGCTCCAATTGCTCTGCAAGATATTCTTCAGTTTGGCAGCAAGGGAGTGTGGCCTTTCTCACGGGGGTGTGGCCTTTCTGCTGCAACTCTCTCCCTACCATAGGCCATGGGGCATGTCTTATCTGCAGCACCACTCTCCCTGTCATAGCTCAGGGAGGGGGTGTCCTCTCTGCTATAGGTCTCTACCTATCACAGGTCGGGGGATGGCTTCTTTCTGATGCAGCTCTCTAGCTATCACAGATCGTGGTGTGTGTGGCCTTTCTGCTGCAGCACTCTCAATGTCATAGCTCAGGGAGGAGTGTCCTCTCTGCTGCAGCTCTCTAGCTATCACAGCTCAGGGGAGGTGTCCTCTCTGCTGCAGCTCTCTAGCTATCACAGCTCAGGGGAGGTGTCCTTTCTGCTGCAGCTCTCTATCTATCACAAACCAGGGGGTGTGTCCTTTCTGCTTCAGCTCTCTCCCTATCACAGCTTCTAACAGTAGATCCAGCTGGTGGCAGTTGAAGGATGGAACTGAGCGTGTGCGACCACCTACTGAGATGGACAGAGAAATAAGGAAAAGAGCAAACAGCAGGTGGCGCTGTACAGATAACTCAGTTAAATTTTCAATGACATGCAATTAAAAAAGTATTCAGATCCAGGTGCTGGTTTGATAAATTCTGAATATGAAGGTGTGTTTCGAGTTTCAAGCAATCTTCCCCTTCTGCAGTAGTTTGTGTAAAGACAGCCATAGATTAGGCTTACGTGATTTTTTTGGGGGGTGGGGGGTCTGTGTTGTGACACAAATGAAGAGCACAGCACAGAGTTCAAGGTATTGTGGGATTGTCTCGGTATGACAACCCCTCTCGATTTGTCATAATAGGGCATGTGGACATCACAGTGGGGTTCTCATGCTCGGGACCAGGAAAAGGGGTTGTCAACATGAAAGAACCACGACCACTAAGCAGGAATAGAGTCACTAACTGGAGGTGTTTCTGTCATGTTGACAACCCCTTTATTCCACCCTGTCATGTGCCAGGTGGGTCAGATGCTCAGACAACTTATAGCACCAAGGTTCCTGCTCCAGCTGGGTTTGAAGGAACCTCCAGTGTCAGCCCTTAAACCCCTTAGATGCTGTGGACAAGCCAAAGTGGTTTCCTAGGGACACCCTCTGTAAGACCATCGGCACCTCCGCAACATTTTTAGGCTTAAAGATGGCCTTTAGATTTGTCATTCATAGCCTATTAGGCCCTGCTCATTTTTTTACTGACAAAAATAATGTACTGCAAAGCAGATCGTATGGTCAAATCCCCTAGTGGGGCTGAAAAAAAATATTTTCCTTACAAAATGCTTTATAATGGAAAAACAATTGGTATACTCCCATCTGATCATCTGTAACATTCTGAACGAAAAAATTATCCTGTCTAGAGTGGTTTAGTGCAGGGGCGTAACTATAGGGGAAGAGGCTGCTTTGGGGCCCTAACCCAGAAGGGGCCCATCCAAGAGGAGAAGTACTAAAAGATTTTGTCAGGACCCCTCAACATTATTACACAATGAAATGATATACAGTGGCAGTATAGACAGTGTAGAAAACATATGGAACAGCTGCCGGGCCTGGTCTGAGAGAGCGATCTTTACTAGCCACAGGAAAGGGGGCGGCGTGAAAGGAAGGGGTTGTGAAAAAATTACTGGGGGAGGGGGCCCCATTCAAAAATTTGCTGTGGGGCCCAGTCATTTCTAGTTACGCCACTGGTTTAGTGGTTAATACCGTATAGCACTGGTGGCCCAGGGTGATATCTATTACAGTGCCTTGCAAATGTACTCACCCCCTTTGACCTTTCTCGTGTTTTGTTACATTACAGCCTTAAATTCAATGTTCTGTTAATCTGAATCTTATGTGATGGATCAGAGCACAATAGTCTAAGAAAAATCTATAAATAAAACTATTGTTCAGAAATAGAAAACAGAAAATTGCCCTGTGCGTATGTATTCACCCCCTTCATATGCGTATGTATTCACCCCCTTTGTTAGGAAGCCCATAAAAAGCTCTGGTGCAACCAATTCCCTTCAGAAGTCCCATAATTAGTGACATGATGTCCCCTGTGTGCAATCTAAGTGTCACATCATCTGTCATTACATATACACACCAGAGGCTGCATATCTAAGGCCTAATTCACACGACCGTAGATGTTGCGGATCTGCAATACACCTTGCCACCAGCCCTATAGTGATGCCTATACTTGTCCTCAATTGCGGGCAAGAATAGGACATGCTCTATATTATTGTGGAGCCGTCGTCGGCGCGCTCCTCAAATGCGGATGCGGAGAGCACAGTGTGTGCTCTCCGCATCCATCACGTCACCATTCAAAATGAATGGGTCCACACCCATTCCGCAGATTTGCGGAACGGGTGCGGATGAACATTGCGGACATGTGAATAGGGCCTTAGCAGGAGGCATCACTAACCAAACACTACCATGAAGACCGAGGAACTCTCCAAACAAGTACAAGGGACAATTTTGTATAGAAATACAAGTCAGGGTTAGGTTATAAAAAAATATCCAAATCTTTGATGATCCCCAGGAGCACCATCAAATCTATCATAACCAAAGGAAAAGAACATGGCACAACAGCAAACCTGCCAAGAGACGGCCGCCCACCAAAACTCATGGACCGGGCAAGGAGGGCATTAATCAGAGGGGCAGCACAGAGACCTAAGGTAACCCTGGAGGAGCTGCAGAGTCCATAGCAGAAGCTGGAGGATCTGTACAGAGGACGACAATAAGCCGTACGCTCCATAGAGTTGGGCTTTATGGCAGAGTGGCCAGAACAAAGCCATTACTTTCAGCAAAAAACAAAAAGGCTCGTTGTGAGTTTGTGAAAAGTCATGTGGGAGACTCGCAAAATGTATGGAGGAAGGGGCTCTGGTCTGAGGAGACTACAACTGCACTTTTCGACCATCAAAGAAAACGCTATGTCTGGCGCAAACCCAACACATCACATCACCCAAAGAATGCTTTTCAACAGACGGGACTGGGAAACTGGTTGAGGGAAAGATGGATGGTGCTAAATACAGGGATATTCTTGAGTAAAACCTGTACCACTCTGTGCGTGATTTGAAGCTAGGACGGAGGTTCACCTTCCAGCAGGACTGACCCCAAACACACTGCTAAAGCAACACTTGAGTGGTTTAAGGAGAAACATGTAAATGTTTTGGAATGGCATAGTCAGGGGCGGACTAAGCGGTCGGGCATGTGGTCCGAGGACCCGGCCGGGAATGGGGCCCGCGGCGGCGACGGCAGATCACAGGGAGATGAACGCTTCCATTGTGAAAGCGTTCATCTCCATAGTCATCTGTATCGACGTCCTGTGGACAGCGATACAGATGGCTGTGCTGTGGGGCAGGGGAGGGAGAGGCGTCTCCCTTCCCTGTTCCTCTGATAGGCTGACAGGCTGCCGTCATTGCACCGCCTGAGCAGTACAGCGCGGGACACAGGCCGGAAGAGGTCTGCATCGCATCGCTGGCATGAAGGTTATTGTCATATGGGGGGAGAGGCACTTGTTACTGGCACATAAGGGGAAGAGAGGCACTTGTTACTGGCATATGGGGGGAAGAGAGGCACTTGTTACTGGCACATGGGGGAAAGAGAGGCACTCGTTACTGGCATATGGGGGGGAGAGGCACTTGTTACTGGCAGATTGGGGGGGAGGCACTTGTTACTGGCACATGGACGGGGAAGAGAGGCACTTGTTACTGGCACATGGGGAGAGGCACTTGTTACTGGCACATGGGGGGTGAGAGGCACTTGTTACTGGCACATGGGGGGAAGAGAGGCACTTGTTACTGGCACATGGGGGGGAAGAGAAGCACTTGTTACTGGCACATGGGGGGAGAAGAGAAGCACTTGTTACTGGCATATGGGAGGGAGCCACTTGTTACTGGCAGATTGGGGGGGGAGAGAGGCACTTGTTACTGGCATATGGACGGGGAAGAGAGGCACTTGTCACTGGCACATGGGGGAAGAGAGGCACTTGTTACTGGAACATGGGGGGGGGGAGGCACTTGTTACTGGCACATGAATGGGGAAGAGAGGCACTTGTTACTGGCACATGGGGGGGAGGCACTTGTTACTGGCACATGGGAGGAGAGGCACTTGTTACTGGCACATGGGGGAGGAGAGGCACTTGTTACTGGCACATGGGGGGAGAGGCACATGTTACTGGCATATGGGGGGGAGGCACTTGTTACTGGCACATGGAGGGGGGGCAATTGTTATTGGCACATGGAGGGGTGAGAGGCACTTGTTACTTGCACATGCGGGGGGAGAGAAGCACTTGTTACTGGCATATGGGGGGAATAGAAGCACTTGTTACTGGCACATGGGGGGAGAGAAGCACTTGTTACTGGCACATAGGGGGGAGAGAGGCACTTGTTACTGGCATATGGAGGTGGGGGAAAAGCACTTGTTACTGGCACATGGGGGGCACTTGTTACTGGCACATGGGGGAAGAGAGGCACTTGTTACTGGCACATAGGGGGATGGAGAGGCACTTGTTACTGGCACATGATTGGGGGACATCTATGGGGGCACTTGTTACTGGCACATTATTATGGGGGCTTCTACTGAGGCCACAAAGAAGGCATATTTTATATGGGGGGCTCTGTGTGGTACTAGTATTATCAGGGGTATTATATGTTTCTGCAGTATAGTATTGGGGAGCACGGCAGCACTGTATTGGGGATAGAAGGATGATTTGTCCAGAAGATGGGAGGATGATGGAAAAGTAGTAAACTAAGATTTTTTGTTGTTGTCAAACTGCAGAGACAGAAAATGGTGACAAAATGTTGGTCTGGTCTGAAGGTCTAAGGAGAAGACGAAGACAGAGAACATCTACATCAAAGGAGACGTGACTGGATATAAGAGGTATGGGGCGCTGTATTTCTGTAGTGATGGGATCAGGGGCATAACGATCTCGGTGCGACCACGACCGGGGGGTGGAGGTGGGATATGGGTGTGGCTGGAGGCGGAACATGGGCGTGGCTGGATGCGGGACATAGGTGAGGCCTGGAAGGGGGCCCTTGATTTATTTTGCCCGGGGACCCTGAGGGTTCTCAGTCCGCCCCTGGGCCTAGTCAAAGCCCAGATCTCAATCCAATAGAAAATCTGTGGTCAGACTTAAAGATTGCTGTTCACAAGCGCAAACCATCCAACTTGAAGGAGCTGGAGCAGTTTTGCAAGGAGGAATAGGCAAAAATCCCAGCGGTAAGTTGTGGCAACTGCTCATAGAGACTTATTCAAAGCAACTTGGAGATGTGATTGCCGCAAAAGGTGGCTCTACAAAGTATTGGCTTTAGGGGGGTGAATAGTTATGCAGATTTACTTTTTATGTTTTTTTGTCCTATTTGTTGTTTGCTTCACAATAAAATAAAAAAAAATCTTCAAAGTTGTGGGCGTGTTCTGAAAATTAAATGATACAAATCCTGGTGGGTGAATACTTTTGCAAGGCACTGTATATCTCTGTGTCCCATGGTGATATCTATCATCCTTGGTGGAATTTTCTTTAGTGGTCTAGGGTGGTATTGGGTATAAAAAAAAACAACGTCCCTAGAGGTTTTGAGTAGCGTTAAGCGGACACCTAGATGTTCGGGTTTGACGAGTTCGGCCGAACTTCGCAAAAAAGTCAATAGGGACCCGAACTTTTGGGCACTAAAATGGCTCTAAAAATGTCATGGAAATGGGCTTAGAGGGCTGCAAAAGGCAGCAAAACGTGCTTAAGAGCATAGCAAGTTCTCTGCAAGCAAATGTGGATAGGGAAATAACATAAAATAAATAAAAATTAAAAATAACAATCTTGAACTAGGAGGAGGAGGTGGATGTGGAGTAGGGGGTTGAGGAGGCGGTGACCGTGGCGGTTTAGGTGGAAGCAGGGGTGGAGCCAACACTGTTTTGGGACATATAAAAAAATTAAACAAAGAATAAGTGCACTTGAGTACAAGAATGGATGGTTGAGGCCGGTATAAATGTCTATTCTGCACAAGGTACGGACAAGTCCTGTGGGATCCATGCCTGGTTCATTTTAATAAACGTGAGCTTGTCCACGTTGGCTGTGGACAGGCGGCTGCGCTTGTCTGTGATAACACCCCCTGCCGTGCTAAATACACGTTCATACACTGGCTGCAGGGCAGGCCAGCACCTCCAAGGCATAAACGGCAAGCTTAGGCCATGTGCCCAATTTGGAGACCCAGAAGTTGAATGGGGCAGACCCATCAGTCAGTACGTGTAGGTGTTCTGGCTTCAACATTCGTAGAGCAGCATTCGGGCCTACTAAATAACGCTGAAGGTTCTGTCGCCTACTCGCACCTGAGGAAGGTGTTTCACTTGGGCGGGTAGCTGGCACAGAACAACCACGTCCTTTCCCTGCAACAGGAGCTCCACCAACACCAGCAGCACCAAGACCAGGACCACATCCCTTGTTTGACGTTCTCCTCATTATTTGCGTTCACCCACCAAACTAACAGATGTTTTATCTGAGGTGACAATTTAACTGAAAATAGTCAACAATTAAGTTCACTAACAGTAAGGCATTGCCCGTGTCCTAAATAGACAAAATTTCTTTAGGTCACACAACAGTGTAACGTAGCAAGCAATTCAATACAATTACTTCACTATCACAAATAATGTGATTTTTCCAACCAACAATGTAACAGCAGAAGTTAACGGTTTAATTGGACTGTCAGAAACGCAGCGTAGGACGCAAATGTGCAATCTATCACAAAAACTGTGCCTTTTGCAACCAGCTGTGTAAATGCAGTAGTTTACGGTTTTATTGGAATATCAGAAATGTAGACTAGGCCGCAAATGTGCAATTTAGCACAAAACCAGTGTTTTTTGCAACCAACTATAAAAAAGCAGTATTTCACTGGTTAATTGGAATATCAGAAATGTAGACTAGGCCGCAAATGTGCTATGTGTAACAAAACCAGTGTTTTTTTAAACCAACCATAAAAATGCAGTATTTCACTGGTTAATTGGAATATCTGAAATGCAGACTAGGCCGCATATGTGCAATCTACCCCAAAACCTGTGTTTTTTGCAACCAACTATAAAAATGCAGTATTTCACTGGTTAATTGGAATATCTGAAATGCAGCGTAGAACACTAATGTGGTATGTGGCACTATAACAGTGTTTTTTGCAACCAACTATAAAAATGCAGTATTTCACTGGTTAATTGGAATATCAGAAATGTAGACTAGGCCGCAAATGTGCAATCTAGCACAAAACCAGTGTTTTTTGCAACCAACTATTAAAATGCAGTGTTTCACTGGTTAATTGGAATATCTGAAATGCAGCATAGAACGCAAATATGCTATCTAGCACAAAAAGTGTGCTTTTTTACAGCAGCAAGGAAACTGCAGTATTTAACTGTTTTATTGGACTGTCAGATATGCAGTGCTTGTGGCACACAGATAAAAAAATCGCTTTAGGTCACAAAAATATGTGACAGACTAATCTAATAGAATAATATTCACTGCCAGGTATGCACTGCAGGGCACAGGGGTACTTGACCGGCCAAAAAACGGAATTTGTCCTCCACTGAGCTACCAGAACAGAATTAAAGTAAAGTCCCTGGCACACATGCAGTTCACATGCAGTTGCAAGGGCACTGCACTTGCAAAAATGGCCGCCGATGCCCACCTAACTAACAGATGGATTAAAAGTTTTTTGGGCGTGTCAATGGGCTCAGGGCTGGGTACAAAAATGTAGCATAACACCCTCTATAATCGCTATAGTTTGAAGATTGCAGTACACCAAGAACACCTAAATCCTTGCCTAATCTCTCCCTCACAGCAGCTGCGTCCTCTCCCTACACTAATCAGAGCAGTGTGATGTGCGGCGCTAAGTGACTCCAGCTTTTATAGTGGCTGGGTCACATGCTTCACTTGGCCAATCACTGCCATGCCATTAGTAGGCACGGCTGTGATGGCTTCTAAGGGCAGACTAGTTAAACGCTTGCTGATTGGCTGCCCTGCAGCTTTTTAACAAGCGCCATAAAACGGCTGAACACCGAAATCAAACCCGAACATTCCGTAAAATGTTCGAATCCGGGTACTAAAAATTGTAAAGTTCGGTACGAACCCGAACTTTACAGTTCGGGTTCGCTCAACTCTAGTTTTGAGTAGTTTAGTGGTACCCTACATCATACCTCATATGTCTTGTGGCCCAGGGTGATGATGATGATGTATAATCTTTTATACACACAGTCTTACCCATAGGGCTTAAATGCGCTTAGCTGGCAGAAAAAAAAGGCATAACACTTGACCATAGGCCGCAAGACCCATTTCACCGCCAACCACCTAACACATATCAAATGGAGAAGTAAAAAAGGGAGAAGAAAAAGAGTGTCCCAGAGGTTCGAGCGGGGTGTAGAAATGTGAGGTGCAAATTAATAAGCGTGATGAAGATGTCTTTCAAAATGAAAACAATACCACGTGTGAAAACACGGACCAAAACCTTAAAAAGCCCCCATATTTGTGTAAACCAAACCTAGTGTTACATAGGAAGATCAAACGCCTGTTTGAAAGGTAGGGTTTTCAGTTCACGTCTAAATGAGAGAAGATTGGTGTTCCTTTTCAGTGCCAGAGGTAGATGGTTCCAAAATCTTGCCCCTTGGGTGATATGTGTTATCCATGGTGGTATTATTCTTGGTTGTCTAGGGTGGTTATTGGGTAATAAGCAACAACCCTGGAGGTTTGGACTGGATTAGTGATTAGTAACTTATTTCTGGTAGTCTAGAGTAATATCTATTATCCATGGTGGTCGAGGGTGGTTATCGGGTAAAAAAAAACATCCCTGATGATGTGGTTGAGTTGTTGGTACCTTATAGCTATCGATGTTATCTTTTATCCACAGCAGTGACTCGCTATGACCAGTGATTGGCTGCAGCATCATACGTCCATGCTAAGAGGAAGCAGGAAGCAAAGAACAGTGCGGAGCCTGGGAAGGATCGGAACAGGAGCTGTGGGGGATTAGTAAGGGATGACTTTTTTTTAAAAACATTATCAGCTGTTTTTTTACTGAAATGGCTGGACAACCTCTTTAGGACAAGATTTGAGACCACGAGCTTAATTGCATCTACAAAATGGCCCCTCACTAGGTCAAAGCCCTTAGACTTTTTATACAAGAGAAGTGTCCCAGTGATGGGTTCCCTTTAAGTTGTTCTTTACTACTCAGGGGCTGGAATTTGTTTTCTCTTATTTTATTCTCTTTATGTTTCTTTTGCCATCTTTGGCTGTAATATACGTCAACACTCAGTGTCTTGAGCTGATCAAATGTTTTTGGAGGTTTCACTAAAGAAACAAATACAACATACAGAGTCATCAAGACAATAAGATGTCCAATTCCAGGGACTGATGGGTTCAGAAAGTCAGAAGCTGAGATAACACGCCTGGGTTCACCCTGCCGGGGACTTATTACAAATAATCAATCGATGACAGCAAGAGTTTTTTTTCCTGATTTATTTCTTATAGATTTATAGTGGTGATAGCTCCTTTTTTTCTGCTTCAAAAGTCAAAATCCTCTGCATAAAATTCTTATACAATTCTGCCTGCTAGTGGCTGCCACTAGGGGGAGCTTAGGTGCTTGCTGCATTCTGTGCTATTGTTGAGTTCAGTCTAGAAATAGCATGCACTGTGCTCCATAGCGCTCCATGTGGTGACTGTAATCAGACAAAATTTTAGATTTCTACTCTATCTGCAAGATGAGCCACAGTGCCTATGTAAAAATACATGGGTCGGACATTGATTGCCTATCCTTTGGAAAACCCTACAATTTGAGGTCAGCAAAATGTCAATTTGTACCTTAAAGGGTTTGTATGAGATTAAAAAAACAGAAAGAGCGTCACCCTTTTGCATGGGTTGTGCCTGGTATTACAGCTCAGGTATGTTTAACTCCTTCGGGAACCAGGCCAATTTTGGAAATTACATTATCGACTTTTCCTCCTTGTCTTCCAAAAGCCATAACTTTTTTAACTTCTTTTGTCACTATTTCATTTTTCATATAATTATTGAAAAATTGTAAAAAAAAAAAAAAAATAGCTGTGGAGTGAAAAGAAAAAAAATGCAATTCAGGCACTGTTTTTTATTCCATTTTTTTTTACCAAAAAAAGGCAATTTTTGGGTTGGGTATTTTGTAATGGCATTTATTGTGCAGGATAAATAACATGATATTTTAGTAGATCAATATTGTTTTTAAGTAAAAGGCCCCCAGCTGCCATAAATGCTTTCTGGACCTCCCCCCTCCCCTTAAACCACTTAAATGCAACGGTCGATATTGACTGTGGCATCTGAGAGATTCAAGGGTTTTTCGGGCTACAGATATTAATGGCCTATCCTCAGAATAGGTCACATTTAAACACCCAGCACCTCTGTTGATCAGGCAGCCACAGCAACAGAAATTATACAGTGTAAGAAGCAGAAGCAGAAAGAACAGGAGCTGAGCTGCAGTACCTCAGCATGACCACTACACAGTGTGTGGAGCTGTCTGCCTCCATTTCCCTACACTGTATAGTTTCCAGTTCTGTGGCTTGCTGAAACAGCTGATAGGTGTAACAGCGGCTGCGGTACGCCGATGATCCCCCGCTCACCGCCGCAGTCCCGGGCACCGTGTTCATTGTGTACCTGTGGCCGGTGCTTCCATTCCACCACTGCGGTCCTGGGATCTGTTTGTGTAGCTGTTATTGCTTCTGAGGATTCCGCTCCACAGCTTCCACTCAGCCCTGGACACAGCATGAGTTCAGCTGGTTTCGTGTTACACTGCTCTAAGGGCGGATCGCATCACTCCCTGGGCTGTGTGGGTTGGGTCATGTGACCTCGCTGACCAACCATGGCTCTCCTGCATGTACTTAAGTGGCTCAGCCCCCTTCCCAGATGCCTCAGTGTCAAGGTCCTTGTGTTTGCTGGTTCCTGATACTCATGAGTGCTCCTGATCTATTCTGCTCCTACTCTGCTTATCGTCTGATCCCTGCCTGCTTGCTTTGACTCTCCTGTTGCCAACCCCGATTGCCTGACCTGTAGCTGTGCCGCCTGCCCTGACCTATTGCCTGTCTGCCCGCGTCTCTGCCTCATCCTTCAGTCCTGCACCGTTGCTCCTGGTAATGTCTCTGCCTGCCAGACTACGCTATTACTTCAGGTATCTCCTGGTCTGCCCGGACCAGCTGCCATTGACTCGGGATTGCTCTGGAGTAGCCCCTGGCAACTACCCTAACGGCTCAAGTGTATCCTCCCCATCTGAGGCTTTAGTAAAAACTAAGTAGTTGCTTAGACACGCCTCTCCAGAGTATAGCCAGTCAGTGGCAAAGTGGGTTCACACTCACTGATCCGTGACAGTAGGGCAGTGGTGTACCTACAATAGAGTGAGCGTAGAATAAACCGTGGCACTCCTGTAGTCAGTGTCAAATCTTCTTTATTTACCCAGTATGCAACGTTTCGACTTCACATAAGTCTTTCTTGAGAAAGACTTATGTGAAGTCGAAACGTTGCATACTGGGTAAATAAAGAAGATTTGACACTGATTACAGGAGTGCCACGGTTTATTCTACGCTCATTATATGAACAGGGGTCGGAGACCGGGACCTAACACCATGGGCACCGCCACCAAAACGCAAGTCTGATTGGCGACACAGGGTTAGTGCTGTCCCACTATTCCTGTTTTTTTTTTAAGTACCTACAATAGAGGCAGACCACGCAGCTGTTATGGAGCCTGTGGGGAAAAGGAGCCTGCAGTGAACCAAAAACCCTGCCCCCTAATTACACTCATTGCTGTCCAGCTCCAATATATTATCCCTATCATAAGTGGAGAAAGCTAAAGGACCTGTGATAATGTTGCGATGTGCTTCTCCCCAGGGCCGATCGTGTCCCAGGTCTATAGAAATGCTGAGTGGTGTGGTCCTCCTACCTGGATACAGTCGCTCTCGAAGCAATAAAGGGGGGAGTAATGGTGGAGGTGGAGAATTAGTCGAATACAGACTTTTATAAAGTTCAACAGCTTTACTTGCATCAACTTGTATCCAGACAATATTCAAGCTTTCTCTCGGTTCCAGCAGGTTTTGGCATAAACTGGCAGGCAAACTTGAGTACTCTACTCTCTCTCTCTGCTGTGCTAAGCTCAGCTCTATTCTGGCAGCTGGACTTTCGATCTGTTCTCTATCTGTAGAGTGGGGTACCTTTGGCTGTTGACCCCCTTGTGACACTCTGTAGGTAAATCTACAAGGAGTCATGGTGCTCTATGAGCTGCTTCCCTCTGGAGGGGCTCCTGCTGCAGAAGATGGAACTTTCCCCTCACTGCTACATCTTGACATGCCTTTTTAGCTACAGTGTCTAGACTACACTGGAATAAACTAGAACTGCAACCACTCCCTTTGGTAGGAGGCAGAACTAGCCCACTTCTGCCCAAAAGGGGGAGAATGGAATGGTAAGTTCCATTCTACCTAAAGATCTGTCTGCCATATATGCTGCCACCTGCTGGTGAACCAGGCACAGTACAAGGACAAAACAGTTTCATAGCGACATTATCAATGCACCATGACAAAGGACCTAGAAACAATACACAGATGACATTGTGGTTAGCAATTAAAGACAGTAGCAGAGTGTAGGAATGGTAATACCACTCTGGGGCATTACAATGTCATCAAAGGTCCTGTACATCTAGTAAAGGAACTTCACAAAGAATGGTGTAGTTCCCAGGTAAGAAAGGAGCATCTGCCAGGGCTGTGATGACATCATCTTCACCATCACAGGTCCTGGACATCTAGTAAAGCACAGGGAATGCTGTAGTTTTCAGGTTAGATAGGAGCATCTGCCAGGACTTATGATGACATCATCATCACAGGTCCTGTACAGATAGTGGGAGGGGCATGGGGCCAATTTAGATTCTTGCTATGGGGCCCACTGATTTCTATGTACTCCCCTGATGGACCCTACCAATCTGATATTGATAACCTATCCTGAAGATAGATCATCAATATATAAGTCCTGAAAACCCCCCTTTAAATTTACGAGATCGGAGTTATTGACGATCCCAGTAGCATCAGCAGGTGTAAGCTGTATCACACAGCCGGCATCTGTTGGGTATGGAGGGGGCTCAGTTTCTGAGCCCGCCCCATACAATCCTCACACATCTGTGATGTAAATGTAGATCAGGGTGTGCAAAGAGGTTAAGTGAATGGGGCTGACCTGTAATGCCAGGCACAGACTGTAGACAAGAGAGGCGCTGTTTCCATGTTTTTCTACTCTCACTCAATCCCTTTAAAGTTTCCTTCACTTTTGTAAGTTTTCGATCTATGGTAGATCAGAGGATGGACAGCATTGCTCATAAAAGTTAGAATATTAATAAAACTGGTTTGATATGAAGCTCTGAGTCATCTCTTGTATCCTGCCTCACCAGTATAAATATAGCGTCATGCCTAACATAGACACAGTCCTCCCAGACAATAAGAAGGAATGTCACATTGTGCCAGATCCGCAGATATTATCTGTCCAAAATTCAGTGTTTATGTCCTTTAGTTGGACTGGGTTCATAGTTGGGAAATGTCCATAGACAAAGTGCAATATCCAAGGATTTGCCCTTGGTTCATTTTCTTTCAGTTTGGTAAATATAAAAGGGCTTTTCTGAGTTATTGATAATGATGACCTATCTTCAGGATCGGTGGTGGTCTGATACCCAGCACCCCCATGATTAGCTGTACCCTGCTGTCTGCGGTGCAGGAATCGGAAGAACAGCTCCCTTGAAAGTGTAGTGGCCACCGTGGGGTACTGCAGCTCAGCTCCCATTCAAGAGAATGTAACCTAGCATGGTCACTACAAGTGTTAGTTCCTGCAATGGAGGCTCATAGGGACAGCTGATCAGTGGGGGTAGTGGGTGTCTGACCCCCACCAATCTGATATTGATGACCTATCCTGAGGATAGGTTATCAATATCATTAATCCTGAAAATCTCTGTAATGAGCTAATGATCATGGTCTACAACTTATGCTCCATCTTTGATGGCCACTCTGACAGATCGCCCATGTACTATGGCAGGCTACTGAAATAATAATAATAAAAAAAGCCTAATGTTGTGTTCCTGAGCATAGACACGGTTGCATTTGCATTTGGGCAGCTGCCAGGGAAGCCTGCGATGTCAGTGATTACATCAAAGGGATAGAGATAGCTAGTGGGCAAGCAGAGAAGACACAATCTATGTCCTCTCTGCACGTTCCTCTACATAGATCAGCGGTAACAACTATCTAATGGGCTATTGCCATTAGATTACTGTTATCATGAAAAATAAAATTACAGGAGGACGAAGGATAGGTTGAAGCAGGCTTTGAGGCAGATTTTACATAGTTAATATGTTTGAAAAAAAGACATAAGTCCATCAAGTTCAATTAATGGATAGGTGGGGACGTGAATTTAAGAAAAGAGGAGTGAGACCCAGACTTCCACACATCTACAAAGGCATTAATGGTAACTAGTTTTAACAATTGATCTACAGTAAGCCTTTTATAAAAACTGTCCACATTTCCTGCTGTGACCACGTCCGGAGGTGTCTATTCCACAGATTCTGCATGTGTGCCAGTCTGCCAGGGACATCAGTCTAATTATTTTTTGGTAGCTCAGTGGAGGAAAAATTCCTTTTTTTCTGGCAGGTCAAGTCCCCCTACATTACCTATTTTATAATATAGGGGTGACATAGTGCATTTCTGTAGTTGGGGGAATTAACCTGTACTGTCATATCACAGATCACGTTTGTATACACAGCTGAAAAACCTATTTTAAAATTTTGCGTTGACACACTGTATTTCTGTAGTTGCTGTAATAAACCCGTACTGTCGTACACAGTTTACGTTTGCATACACCGCTGAAAAACCTATTTTAAAATTTTGCGGTGACATACTCCATTTCTGTAGTTGCTGTAATAAACCCGTACTGTCGTACACAGATTACGTTTGCATACACCGCTGAAAAACCTATTTTAAAATTTTGTGCTACATAGCAGATCTGAGGCCTACCCTGTATTTCAGTCACTGTACTCTGTACTCCGCATTTACATAGTTGGTTGGGAACACACAGGTTTTGTGGTAGATTGCACATTTGCAGTGTACGCTGCATTTCTGACAGTCAAATTAAACCGTTAACCTCTGCTTTTACATTGTTGGTTTGAAAAATAAAATTTTTGTTGATAGTGAAGTGATTGTATTGAATTGCTCCGTTACACTGTTGTATGACCTAAAGAAATTTATTCTGTTTATGACACGGGCACTGCCTTACTTTTAGTGAACTTAATTGTTGACTATTGGCAGTTAAATTGACACCTGATACAAACAATCTGTTAGTTTGGTGGGTGAACGCAAATAATGAGGAGGACATCAAATAAGGGATGTGAAATGTGCCAATTTCAAGGCAAATAAAGTTCCACGGCACTCAGGATTTCGTATGCAAGATTAATGAAGTATTTATTGAAAAGTAGTACATCAAGGGCCAACGTTTCGGTCCTACGAGGACCTTAATCACGGCCTCATGTTCTTGCATACGAAATCCTGAGTGCCGTGGAACTTTATTTGCCTTGAAATTGGGCTTATAGCCCCTTCACGTAGCACCAACTAGAGGACACGTGAAATCCTCCTTTTGTGAATATGGAGACATTAAAACATGATTTAAAATTATATTATTGAATAAAATTTAAATAAATAAATAAAAAGGATACATATTATGTATCGCCGCGTCCGTAACAACCTGCTTTATAAAAATAACACATGACCTAACCCCTCAGATGAACACAGCAAAAAAGATGTCAAAAGCCATTTTTGTCACCTTACATCACAAAAAGTGTTATAGCAAGCAAACAAAATGACATACGTACCCCAAGATAGTGCCAATCAAACCGACATCTCATCCCGCAAATAATGAGCCCCTACATAAGACTGTTGCCCAAAAATAATAAAATAAATATGGCTTTCAGAATGTGGAGACACTAAAAAATCATTTTTTTCAAAAATGCCTTATTCTGTAAAACTGAGACAAAATCCCCCAAAAAGAAGTCATATTTGGTATTGTCGCGTCCGTAACACCCTGCTCTACAGAAATAGCACACGATCTAACCTGTCAGATGAACGATGTAAATAACAAAAAATAAAAACTGTCCCAAAACAGCTATTTTTTGCAAATTTTCCATTTTAATCTATTTTTCTAGTAACAAAGCAAGGGTTAACAGCCAAACAAAACTCAATATTTATTGCCCTGATTCTGTAGTTTGCAGAAACACCCCATCCGTGGCCGTAAACTGCTGTATGGCCAAATGGCAGGGCGCAGAATGAAGGTAACGCCATATGGTTTTGGAAGGCAGATTTTGATGGACTGTTTTTTTGACACCATGTCCCATTTGAAGCCCCCGATGCACCCCTACAGTAGAAACTCCAAAAAAAGTGACTCCTTCTAAGAAACTACACCCCTCAAGGTATTAAAAACTGATTTTACAAACTTTGTTAACCCTTTAGTTGTTCCACAAGAGTTATTAGCAAATGGAGATGAAATTTCAGAATTTCTATTTTTTGTTACCTTTCTTTAAAAAAAGTGTAATATAGAGCAACCAAAACTCATATTTACCCTAAAATAGTACCAATAAAACTGGCATCTTATCCTGTAGTTTCTAAAACGGGGTCACTTTTTTTTTGTAGTTTTTACTGTAGGGGGGCATAGACTGGGACATGGTGTCTAAAAACCAGTCCAGTAAAATCTGCCTTCCAAAAACCATATGGCGTTCCTTTCCTTCTGTGCCCTGCCGTTTGGCCATACAGCAGTTTACAACCACATATGGGGTGTTTCTATAAACTACAGAATCGGGGCAATAAATATTGAGTTTTGTTTGGCTGTTAACCCTTGCTTTGTTACTTGAAAAAATGGATTAAAATGGAAAATTTGCCCCAAAAAAACAAAACTGTTTTGTAAAATCAGTTTTGAATACCTTGAGGGGTGTAGTTTCTAGAATGGGGTAATTTTTGGGTGGTTTTTATTATGTAAGCCTCAAAAAGTGACTTCAGACCTGGACTGGTCCTTAAAAAGTGGGTTTTGGAAAATTTCTGAAAAATGTCAAGATTTGCTTCTAAACTTCTAAGCCTTGTAACGTCTCTAAAAAATAAAATGGCATTCCCAAAATGATCCATACTTGAAGTAGACATATGGGGAATGTAAATTAATAACTATGTTTGGAGGTATTACTATGTATTATAGAAGTAGAGAAATTGAAACTTTTTGGTAAATTTGGTATTTTTTTATAAATAAAAATGAACTTTTTTGACTCAATTTTACCACTGTCAAGAAAGACAATATGTGACGAAAATACAGTCTCAGAATGGCCTGGATAAGTAAGAGCGTTTTAAAGTTTGCATGCACCGCTGAAAAACCTATTTTAGAAATTTAGCGTTGAAAAATTGCATTTCTGTAGTTGGGTGAATAAACCCGTACTGTTGTGCCGCAGAGCACGTTTGCATACACCGCTGAAAAACCTATTTTAAAATTTAGCAGTGACATACTGCATTTCTGTAGTTTGTTTGCAATAAACATTGGTTTTGTGCTACATAGCAGATCTGAGGCCTACCCTGTATTTCAGTCACTGTACTCTGTACTCCCCATTTACATAGTTGGTTGGGAACACACAGGTTTTATGGTAGATTGCACATTTGCGGTGTACGCAGCATTTCTGACAGTCAAATTAAACCGTTAACCTCTGCTTTTACATTGTTGGTTTGAAAAATAAAATTTTTGTTGATAGTGAAGTGATTGTATTGAATTGCTCCGTTACACTGTTGTGTGACCTAAAGAAATTTATTCTGTTTATGACACGGGCACTGCCTTACTTTTAGTGAACTTAATTGTTGACTATTGGCAGTTAAATTGACACCTGATACAAACAATCTGTTAGTTTGGTGGGTGAACGCAAATAATGAGGAGGACATCAAATAAGGGATGTGAAATGTGCCAATTTCAAGGCAAATAAAGTTCCATGGCACTCAGGATTTCGTATGCAAGATTAATGAAGTATTTATTGAAAAGTAGTACATCAAGGGCCAACGTTTCGGTCCTACGAGGACCTTAATCACGGCCTCATGTTCTTGCATACGAAATCCTGAGTGCCGTAGAACTTTATTTGCCTTGAAATTGGGCTTATAGCCCCTTCACTTAGCACCAACTAGAGGACACGTGAAATCCTCCTTTTGTGAATATGGAGACATTACAACACGATTTAAAATTATATTGTGTAAAATTTAAATAAATAAATAAAAAGGATACATATTATGTATCGCCGCGTCCGTAACAACCTGCTTTATAAAAATAACACATGACCTAACCCCTCAGGTGAACACAGCAAAAAGAATAATATAAATACGATGTCAAAAGCTATTTTTGTCACCTTACATCACAAAAAGTGTTATAGCAAGCAACCAAAATGACATATGCACCCCAAGATAGTGCCAATCAAACCAAAATCTCATCCCGCAAAAAATGAGCCCCTACATAAGACAGTCACCCAAAAATAATAAAATAAATAAGGCTTTCAGAATGTGGGGACACTAAACAATAATTTTTTTCAAAAATGCTTTATTCTGTAAAACTGAGACAAAACCCCTCCAAAAAGAAGTCATATTTGGAATTGTCGCGTCCTTAACAACCTGCTCTACAGAAATAGCACACGATCTAACCTGTCAGATGAACGATGTAAATAACAAAAAATAAAAACTGTCCCAAAACAGCTATTTTTTTGCAAATTTTCCATTTTAATCTATTTTTCTAGTAACAAAGCAAGGGTTAGCAGCCAAACAAAACTCAATATTTATTGCCCTGATTCTGTAGCTTGCAGAAACACCCCATCCGTGGCCGTAAACTGCTGTATGGTCAAATGGCAGGGCGCAGAAGGAAGGGAACCCCATATGTTTTGGAAGGCAGATTTTGATGGACTGTTTTTTTGACACCATGTCCCATTTGAATCCCCCCTGATGCATCCCTACAGTAGAAACTCCAAAAAAAGTGACTCCTTCTAAGAAAGTACACCCCTCAAGGTATTCAAAACTGATTTTACAAACTTTCTTAACCCTTTAGTTGTTCCACAAGAGTTATTAGCAAATGGAGATGAAATTTCAGAATTTCTATTTTTTGTTACCTTTCTTTAAAAAAAGTGTAATACAGAGCAACCAAAACTCATATTTACCCTAAAATAGTACCAACAAAATTGGCACCTTATCCTGTAGTTTCTAAAACGGGGTCACTTTTTTTGTCGTTTTTACTGTAGGGGAGCATCAGGGGGGCATAGACTGGGACATGGTGTCTAAAAACCAGTCCAGTAAAATCTGCCTTCCAAAAACCATATGACGTTCCCTTCCTTCTGTGCCCTGCCGTTTGGCCATACAGCAGTTTACGACCACATATGGGGTGTTTCTATAAACTACAGAATCGGGGCAATAAATATTGAGTTTTGTTTGGCTGTTAACCCTTGCTTTGTTACTTGAAAAAATGGATTAAAATGGAAAATTTGCCCCCCCAAAAAAACAAAAAACAGTTTTGTAAAATCAGTTTTGAATACCTTGAGGGTTGTAGTTTCTAGAATGAGGTCATTTGTGGGTGGTTTTTATTATGTAAGCCTCAAAAAGTGACTTCAGACATGGACTGGTCCTTAAAAAGTGGGTTTTGGAAAATTTCTGAAAAATGTCAAGATTTGCTTCTAAACTTCTAAGCCTTGTAACGTCCCTAAAAAATAAAATGGCATTCCCAAAATGATCCATACTTGAAGTAGACATATGGGGAATGTAAATTAATAACTATGTTTGGAGGTATTACTATGTATTATAGAAGTAGAGAAATTAAAACTTTTTGGTAAATTTGGTATTTTTTTATAAATAAAAATGAACTTTTTTGACTCAATTTTACCACTGTCAAGAAAGACAATATGTGACGAAAATACAATCTCAGAATAGCCTGGATAAGTAAGAGCGTTTTAAAGTTATCACAACATAAAATGAAACTGGTCAGATTTCCAAAAAATTGCCTGGTTCTTAGGGTGAAAATGAGCCCAATTCATAAGGGGTTAAATCATTTTCCTATCCACATTTATTTGCAGGGCACTTACCCACATTTTGCTGCCTTTTGCAGCCCTCTAGCCCTTTCCAGGACTTTTTTACTGCCATTTTAGTGCCCAAAAGTTCGGGTTCCCATTGACTTCAATGGGGTTCGGGTTCAGGGTCAAGTTCGGGTTAAGTTCGGCCGAACCCGTCGAACCCGAACTTCCAGGTGTCTGCTCAACTCTACTCATCACTAAGACCCTCCATGCCCCTTATCAGTTTAGTCTCTTTGCACTTTTTCCACCTCCAGGGCATCCTTTCTATGGACTGGTACCCAGAATTGAACTTCATATTCCAGATGAGGCAGCACCGACACTTTATAAACTGGTAATATTACATCCCTGCCCCGCAAGTACATGCCTCGTTTAATGCATGACAATATGCTGCCGACTGCCAGCATTTCTGCCAGAACAGGCTACTGGAACAGCCTGCTTATTGTCCAACTGCAACTGTGAATGTAGCTTAATACCTTCCTACTCAAAAAATAAATAAAAAAAACTCTGTGTGTACCTACCCTAGGAATACAAAAATATCCACTATCTTCCTTGGGTATCAAGACCCAAAACACTCCTGGTCATGAAAGGTGTCAAGTGATAAATGCTGTCCGTGAGTTTTGGGGCAATCATGGCCTCCTACAGGAGTAGCAGATACTGGGTGTCAGCCTCTCGTGGCCATCATTACCTGCCTTTAGTAAAAACCACTTTCCACCCAACGAGAACGGCCTATGTTTTTTTGAATAAAATATCACAAAGCGGATTCTCAAGAAAATTCAAGATTGCTTTTGTTAGTAAATAGGAGTCTCCATCCCTACCTGAGGTGTTGACGCTGCTGTTTTAGGATGAGCTCTACCACCGCAGCACATGATCCTGCGGAGAGTGTGACTCCGAGCACGCTCATCACTGGCACCTCCTTGACTTTTAACACATCGTTATCGCATCTTCCTTCGCCTCATAGTGGCTTAGATAAAATACCTTCCCCGTGTAATCTGCCCACTTTACATCTCACATAGTGTTGTAGAACATGAGAGCTTTATGGCAGGGCATGCTGGGAGACCTGACAGAGATACGGAGGCAAACCAGCAAAGTCAACCAGTGACTAGGAGAATTCAGCTATAAGAGTTCCTCTAGGAAGTGATTTACAAGAACATGGTCTTCCGTTTCTCTTTTGTAATATCTACATCACACATAGCACACCTTCTGTCCAGTTCCTTCAATTGTTTGCACCCCACCACTAGGGTTACCATTTTTCCTACGAAGCACCATAGACTTTTACTGTCTGGTACTCTTAGGATTTAGGTTATTTAAGTGGTAATTCTCTTTTCTAGAACTTCAATATCTGATCGGTAGGAGTTGGACTCCCGGGACCCCCACGATCATCAGTTGAAAGGGCAGATCCCTGTGGGATCTTCCTCAACCAGTGGCATCACCTCCATTGGTCACTTTTTGTAAATAGGATTAAGCTGCAATACCAAGCATAGGGAGACAAGTGTGGTGTGATCTGTTGTTAGCCCTACTTTGGTGTGAACAGACAGTATTTTGTTTCTTGAGCCTTGACAGAACTCCTCACGGTCTCTTTTCTCAAGACTCTGTTACCATGAACAGACGCACTTGCTGTCGGCTGTCACTGTATTATGCAGAGGAGGCAGAGTCGATCTAATAAACATATTTCATGGAAAGTTATGTCACTTCATTGCTTTGGCTATATTGAAGACAAGGATGAGGAGATGTTTGGCTGCGAGATGATTCCCTGGGTCTCTTCATGTGACGGGACCCAGAGTCAAGTCTCTTCATTTGTGATGATAAACATTGAGGCCTTCGTCCCTATCATAACCTCCTACACATAGTGTATTTAGTCTGTCAGAGCTTAGGCAAGATCTATCTTTATTTATATCCATACGTTCCCCAGTTACTGTATTCTGTAGGTGATATAGTTGCCTAGCAACCACCTTTTCCCTGTTTGGGTGACCACCATTCAAATACATATAAGGTTGAGGTAAATCCCAAATGTTCTATCTGCTTCTGTATATAGTGGATGGCCTCTCTTAGCTATATGCTGTATGAACTATTCTCATGGAAAACAATAGGAAGCGGAATACAAGATGTTTTCTCGTGGGTTTAGGCGTGAAACAATTTTTGTGAACTTGCCCTTATGCAGCACATGAAGTGAGGTTTGAAAATCTGTTTTACATTTGTCTTGTGGTCATCATCCAACCCTAAGACATTTAAATGACCAAGTAGTGACTATGAACTTCTTCATCACACAACAAAATGAATACAGTCCCTAAGCTAGACCCCCTAATCAAATAAAGACCCAGACAAGACCCCTTTAACAAGTACAGAGTTCCTTAATAAGTACAAACCCCAGTGTAGAACCCAAAGTAGAAAAACCAAATGAAAAAACAAAATGAACTCGGTTCCTGATTAGACTCTGAAGATACTCACCTTTCCTTCATCCTGAAGCTTAGAATCCTGGGCAGTGCTATATGCAATGAGATGGTGTTGACCCTGGTGCCAGGACTTTGTGGTGTCACCTAGGGTTAAGAGGACTACAGCAATAAGATGAGCCAAGTATTCAGTTAGGACATGGTTCCCTGGTCACTTGCGTGCTCTTTCAGGAGGTCTCTACTTCAGGAGTCTCTTGGACATTCCGGGTAAGTAGGCAAGTATGCTACAACCATTTGTAGTTAGAAAGTTAAACTTTGAAAGAGGTGAGAATAATATAAGCTTTTAGACTAGTGTTGAGCGTGAATATTCGCATTGCGAATTTTTATCGCGAATAACGGCACTTTGAGAATTCGCGAATATTTCGAATATAGTGATATATATTTGTTAAAACGAATATTCATCTATTTTTTTTCATCTGAACCCATTACCTGCCTGCTTCTTGCTTGTGGGCCAATGTAAGAAGGCTGCAGAATCGTAGTCTGTAGTGAATTAGAATATTCTTCATTATTTAATTTATTTCATCTTATGCAAAAAATCGGCAATGTAATATGTGCGTTAATCGAGTAAGGGCGGGTTATAGGCAACTTTCCTATTGGGTTGGCTTGCTAAAATTCACGAACATGAAAAATATAATGTATATATATATGAAAAAAGGAATATTCATTTTTTTTTTATTTGATCCCGTGCTGAGCCACGCCCCCTGCACTGATCACATGACAGTGACGTCACCCCAGGTCCTTCGGATGTTCAACAGTTCGGGTTGGTGGCAGCCGCCCCTTATGGATTCCATATGCCGCTATAGTGGAATCCATAACGGGATGCGCGACTTACCACAACCCGAACGCCGAACGCCAGACTTTTTTTTAAAGTTCGCTCATCTCTACCCGCAAGACTAAGCCACACCCATATATGCGCATGCGCACGAATATTTCAATGAAGATTTTTCACAAATATATAACGAATTTGGCAAAATATTCGTGAAATATCGCAAATTCGAATATGGCACCTGCCACTCATCACTAATTTAGACTAGTGAGAGAACTGTCAATTATTCCTCTCAGAAGGTTAATATGGAAGCATTTTTCCACTTTTCAGACTCATTTGTTCCGAGCAGAAGGGATTCTCCTGCTGCCTCATCTTCTCCAGTCTACTGGTATTGTTTAGAGCAGTTTCTATGCAGCTACCTTACACCTATTCCATTAATGTGGGTCATCTGACTACTTTTTCCACCTTAGGGAGGAGTATCTGATTAGTTAGTATAAATGGAGAGAAACAAGACTGGATCGCACATCCACAACGCCTAACCCTTGATATGCGCTCTTCAGCTCCATTACTATAGTACTAGTCCCCCATATCGCATGCAAATATTGGAGACATTGGTGTACATTTTGATCAAAAGGTAATAAGCCCACTCACCCCGTCACGGTTGTCTCCTCGAGTGGGTCACTACTCTGTCCATAATCTTATAAAAGCGCCGTGCTGCATGGCGGCACGTGGCACCATCCCAGCAGGCTGCAGTTACGCCGGCCAGCCAGAAAAGCACCACAACAACAAAGGCCACCATGCAGCACAGCACTGTCTGAACAGGAACCTAATGTAACCTGCTCAGTACTAACAGACTATCTGATTAGTTAGCCTTCCTTAAGTATTACTGCTTTCAGCATTGAAGTTGTGGAGTATAGTGAGACCTCTGTACATGTGTATTCAGAATCCTGTTATTCCTTTTATCTTGTTTGCAGTGTAACTTGGTTTGCTTCTAGCCCTTACTTTTCCTCTGAGTTGAAGTTTGTTGTTTTTCTGTGGAATCTGTTGTCTGTTTGCTGAGTTTAGTTTTTGATTTTCTTTTCTCTGGGTTCTAGGGTCTACTTGTTATCCTGTTGGGGCAGCATTATTCACCGTCATTCATCTGCTTCCACTCTGAACACCATCACCATCTTATGTCTGCTCCATTACCTGATTGCCATCTCCTTCATTTCATTGTGCCATCATCCATTTACCACCATCATTCTGTTCCTGTCATCTTTCAGTGAGTTCACTTCTGTATATTTACTTACCAATACTGGTACTGGCTTCATAATATTATTCTTGTGACTATATAGTTGGGGCCTATTATAAGTTCTGGAGGTATCTTAGTAACAGGAGACACTGTTGGGATCTGGGAAAAGCGACTGGCATAGACGAAGTCCATTTCTGCAGTCTTGGTAACAACTGGTGTCAATATGTTATTACAGTGTTCTTTACTAGTCTAAGGGGTGGGGAAATGCTGAGTGAAGCCTTCTACTCTTCTGAATCACCAAGAAGACATCTGGTTGGCTGCCATGAGTAGTGCCACTCTTCATCTTCTACATTTGGTTTATATAAAGTACATGTTTTCATAATGTTGTTTGCTGATAACATCCTTGACTTCATCACATTGGGATTTCCAAGCATGTTCCTCAGAAATGGCTACCAAGATGATGTAGCCACCTTCTTCTTGTTCATTTACCCTCAGTCTACATTAAAGTCTGGTATTTGCAACCCTAAATTTGTCATTGACATTTCTGTTCACTGTTGACTTAGGACTTCCTTCTTCTGTAGGTTCCAAATCCCAAGAAGTTACAGCTCGTTTCTTGGACTGGTTTTGAACTCAGTTAAGGTCAACCTATGGTTCAAAAACAATGTCTAGACTTATCTCAACCAGAAGAAGAATGAAGCATTCTCAGCAAGGAACTGGGGGAAGTTATTAATTTGGAGGACAATGCATATGCTTATTTTGCTTTAAATAAAATAAATCCTACAGCATTCTGCTCCCACCCCACTGTACCATAGATGTAAACATAGATTCCTGCTCACATGCAAGTTCCCATAGTCTCTCAGTATGTTCATCCGAGCAGGCCATATATGCAGATATTGTAATCTGCATTGCAAAATCTAAGAGGTCATCAACCCATTTGTATTTACGGCCAACTTTATGCAGCATGTTCTCCACCATAAACCCAATACTAATGTTTTACAGATCCCCAAAAATCTGTTTACTGGCTTTGGTAAGAAGTTGTACCATATGAGGCCACTGACTTGTGTTGATGATAAGATCACAATTCCCAGCTTTGCCTAGGATCTCTGCTTTCACTTGGGATTGGTAGAATAACTGGGTCCAAGAATTAGTAATGGTGTGACCATCTCCTGTAAAAAATAGAATCCCAAACAGTCATACTAAGAAGCTAGTGGTTAATGTATAGTTCCCATCTCTGGCTTGGTAGCTCCCATATTTTAGGTTAATTCCATAGAGTACTTGGGTGCAAGGCCTAGTAGTGCTGACCATTTTCTTCCAAAGACTTTGATCAGTTTCTGCAAGATTTTGTCTCACTTAAAGTCATACTTTTGTATTGGTGGGAAAGTCACAGTACCCATCTCTGACTCAAATGATGCCTGATTTCAGGTTGAATAAGTAGAATAACCTGGCCAAGACTCAGTGGGTCAATTATTATTAGATATAAGGCAATATTCGGCGTATATCTGTCATAGATACGGTCGCAAAGGGGATTGGCGGACGAATCTGCGACTTTTTCCTGTTCACACCAGGTCTAAAAAAGGGGGTGGTTTATCTGCCTCCAGAGTTTGGGTTGGTACAGTACAGCAGCAATGCCTAAGGCCTAGTTGTGAAATCCCTTGACTAGAATTTCTAGTAGTGTTGAGCAAATCAAAGTTAATGAAGTGGAATTCGATCCAAATTTCAGGAAAAATGCGCGATCACCCATGATGCAGTGCAGCCAGCCAATTGCAGGCAGACATCCCCTGTGATGCCCCAGCCCCATATGAAGCCTCATCTTGGGCAGTTTCCGCAATTTCACTGTGAAATGAGCATAGGGAGAAACATGGCAAGTGCTAGGGAAAGTGTTTCAGATGGCTTTTAATTGTAGAATATTGGATAGGGAGACTGCAGGGACAGTGTAGGGACAGAGTAGGAAGATAGTAGGGAGAGAAAAGGGAGACTGCAGGAGTAGTCCAGGCTCAATGTAATTACCCTGTGCATGTTGTTCACCATGGTATTTAGCCAGTTCCCTCCAGTTTTCCAGATCCGGTTGTTAAAATTACAACTGGATCAGAGAACCGTGTTACCGGCTGAGCCCTGATCCCGTGCTCTGGCAGGGCAGCTGGAGATGTTCTCTTCCATTGCTTTGCGCGCCCCTGAAAGTTTAGCTCCTTTGTTGGGTGGTATGTGTGTGTAGTGTATATATGGTGTATTTATGTATGTGTACCATGTACAGTATATGGTGTATTTATATGTATGTGTGTTGCATATGGTGTATATGGTGTATGTATATGTAAACATGTGTTGTGATGCTGTGTGTCCACTGTTGAGTAGGGAACCTGTTGTTAAAAATTTTAATCCCACCCCTGCTGCTGCGCCATTCATACTTAAACTGTTCTGTTATATCTAGACTTACTGGGGTTCATCAAGACTAGCGTTTTAGACGGCAATCCCTCCTTTAATTCCCCCTTAACTGACAGTGGATGCGCCGAATTTATGTAGAGGCGCCAGCCTCTACATAACTTTGGCATATCCAACGCCTGTCTAAATCTGATTTAGACCATTTTCTATGCCTAAAACACAGCCCTGCCCCTTCCTCGCCCATGCTACCTGGCGTGAGCGGGGAAAAGTCACAGATTTCAGCACAAATAACCTTTGTGCCGAAATCTGCGACAGATCCATGCCAAAAAGTGGATTATATATCTGTTTGTAAATGACCCTTATTGTGCGTCAGACTCATTGTCAACAGGCGGTTTAATATAAAGGCGCGTTTATCTAATTCAACTGATGCGCCATTAATACTTAGTTACATAGTTACAATACTGATTCAGTTTCTGTACACGAGGGGGAACAGACACTTGCCTGGCCTACCATAAGAATGGGCAGTGGCAATGGTTGACTCGCTCTTCAACATCATCTCAGGTGACAACAGATACACACAGCCAGTAATCGGTGGGTTCCTCTGACACCATACTTAGTTGGCATGGCCCAGGAACTGCCTCTGTGCCCTCACCTGTCCTGAACTTGCCTCTTTCTTTTTCTGCTCCTTCTGCTCGGGAAGTAATGTATGCTGCCGGCTCTGCTCCGCTTTTCAGCGAGGACGAGCTTACTGAGGAAACTAAGCAGCTACAGGCCAGCACAGTCTTGGAGGAGAGGTCCGCTGCGTTCTCCTTCAGACTTGCAACTAGCAATAATGACAGTTGGGTGGAAGCATGTGTTGTGAGCTGTCAGGGATGTGGCCATGAGACTGGTGAGGGTGACATAAGTGACGACCACATAAAACATGCCCTCCTTGAGCTGCAAAAGCAGAATAGTGTTCCCCAACATCGCCTCATATGCGACATTTCCACCCATTGGAACTCCACCCTCCACATGTTGCACCGACTGTATGAGTAGAGGAAACCCGTAACTGATTTCTTGATGATGCAGACGGACAGGACTATTCCCCAGTGTAACTTTGACGTTAGACAGTGGCAGCTCATGTGTGACACCTGCTGTTTGCTCAGGCCCTTTGAGGAGGCCACTTTATTTGTCAAAAAAAAAAAAACTTTTAAGCAGCACTACATAACCCAAATTTGGGAGAAAAGGCTTGAGAAAAACTGAAATAGTCGAAACGTCGCAATTGTATGCTGCTATCTAAATAAAGACACCGGACTTCATTGCAAACGGAAGAGTGCTGCGGATTTATTATTTTTTTGCACTTTATTTGTCAGTCACCAGGATTACGGGATGAATGTCATTACACTCCTTCAACTCCTGGAGGGGATGCTGATAAATATGACTGGCGAGGGGACAGAAAAAGTGGCGCCTACATCTCATGGCCACCTGAGCCCTGTGGGGGCTCAACTGGCACAGGAGGAGAAGGAGAATGTAAATGCCCTGGAATTCTATACAGAACTAGGTGGTTTATCTGCCCAAGCGACAGAAAAGGAGCATGAGGAGCGACGATGAAGACAATGCAGATGACCCAGACAGACTGTAGCAGTATACAGTGGAGATGGAGGCAGTGAGTCCCTCTGAGTCCCTTGCGCAAATGGCCAGATGCATGCTGATTTGCTTGCATAATGACAGCCGCATTATCACCATTTGGCAGAGGGATGACTACTGTATCTCTATCATGTAAGACCCTCGCTACCGGTCAGAAATAGGGGCCTTTTTTACATCTTCTGAGAGGGAGGAAAAACTCAACTACTATCGAGACATCCTTTGTAGTCAGTTGGTCGCTGCCTATGTGCGCTTTGCCCACCCTCACAAAGGTCTAACCGGGGGTTCCCTATGAGCTCACGCTTCACGGCTATGACTCTGATGGGGATGGGGGTGCAGGAGCAGCACCAGCTCCATCAGTAGCAACTTAAAGGGGTTGTCTGGATTTAGAGCTGAACCTGGACATACCGAGAATTTCACCCCTCCGACCCCCCTGATGTTGCTCCGATGCGCTACCCTGACCTGAATCGCGCAAGGCAAGGGCTTTTTTATTTGCCATAACACATTGCTAGGCGGAGGCTTCCGCCCAGCAGTGTGTTCGGTGCTAAAGCCCGCCCGTCAGTGCCGGTAATGTCACCGGGCTCACTGCTAGGTGGAAGCCCCTGCCAGGCAGCCCTAAGGAGAGCCAAGTACATCACCGGATAGCCTGAAAATGTCTTTGTCCTGCGCGATTCAGCGCAGGGCAAAGGAAAGCATCGGAGCATGATATGGGTTAAATTATAAACCCAGACAACCCCTTTCAGTCTTGAGTCTCTGATAAGCAGTTTTCTTCAGCCGCCTACTGAAGAAACCACCCACCACCAGCAGCAGGACATGGAGCAGAACCTGAACCAGCAGGTTGTGGCATACTTGGACTGCACCCTGTCACCCCAGATCCAAGAACCCCTGGACTACTGGGCATCCAAACTTGAATTGTGGTTGCAACTGGCCGAGTTTGCCATGAACATGCTTTCCTGCCCGGCCAGTAGTGTGGCATCAGAAGGGGTGCATAATGTGGCAGGTTACCCCAAAGAAAACACGCCTTTCAACACAAAATGTTGACAGACTAAGGCTACTTTCACACTAGTGTTTTTGTTGGATCCAGCAGGGTCTAGAAAAAACGCTTCCGTTACTGATAATACAACCATCTGCATCCGTATCAACGGATCCGGTTGTATTATCTGTAACATAGCCAAAGACGGATCCATCATGAACTCCATTGAAAGTCAATAGGGGACAGATCCGTCCCCATTGACTTTATAAAGATGAATCAGGCCTGGATCAACTAGAATTTCTAGAGACCAGTGCCTGATGCAACAGAATAGATAATTCTGGCAGTAATAATCTGACTGTAGTGCACTGGCACACTGGAATATTGTGCAAAATGGGCCGTTACTTTTGCCCATGTGCTGCTGGCACTATTCTGATGCTGCCACCCGCCTGCTGCCACATGCCTAGTACCTCCCTCTAATGTTATCTGCTCCTTCTGTGATCTTCCACCATCTTGTGCTGTTGCTGCCACTGCTGTTACCCCCCGTCCCCACTGTTCCGAGGCCACTATTGTTAATTTTAAATGCTGTTGCCTCCCTCACCACTCTGTTATGGGGCCACTAGTGTCCCTGTTTGGCCGTGTTAACATCACTGTTTATTTTTTCGTTCTTCTGATCCGTCGGAAGAACAGAAAAATAATTTTAAAAAAGGGTCCTGTCATTTAAGGACTCTATCACATGGTCAGTATTTTTCATCAGATATGCTCATGATTTGGAAGCTAAAAGCAGGAGTGGGTACAAACCACCGAAGACATGCAAATATTTCCATCACATTTTATCTCTGTTTTGGACCCACTCCTGTTTTTGCCTTACCAATACTGATCAAATGCTGGCCAAATACTGACAGTGTGAAGGTGGCTGCTCAAACAACATGATCTTTTTTGGGCTGTTCTTCTGATGGGTCAGAAGAACGGAAAAATGAACAGTGATGTGAACACAGCCTTACTGCTGACACCATCCCCACTGTCATGGGGCCACTACTTGAATCTTGGGCCACTGCACGATTAAGTCCACACCGATAAATTAGACCTGATGCTAACATTGACCTGTAAGACTGAGTTCACACTTTTGTTATTTGGTCAGTTATTTCCATGACTTATTGTGAGCCAAAGTCAGGAGCTAAGCCTACTCTCGGATTAGGTATCATGAATAGATCGGCACCTGTTCGGTGGTTTTGACCCACACCTGCTTTGGGCTGAATAACTGATGAGAATGACTGATCAAATAAGTAAAGTGTGAACTGAGCCTAAGGGCCCTTGCATATGGTCGTGTGCAAGGGCCCTAATAGTGATGAACATTCATTGTACATTCTACTGCATGTGTTTGCACTGCCACAACATGGATTAAAATAACCTATTTTTGCTCCACTACTTTATTGGTGCTGCATCCATGTCCTTAGGGACACAGCTCCTGCAGGGGAGTGCGGTGTTCATTTTTGCTTTACTGAAGGCTGCTGTATGCTTTTATTTTAGTTTAGCTAGGGATTAGCTAGGACTGTTGGTGGCCTGCACGATCACGTCCATATCTGAGACCTGCCTGTCATATAGATGCACAGTAACTGTTTCGTTACCAGAAAGGATTAGCTATAGAAACTGAAATTTGTCCCAGAGCTTGGTATCTAGTGGTATAGTGAACCAGGGCCTGGTGCCCATTGGTTCAGTGTCCCACAACCTGGTATCTAGTGGTGCCCATTGGTTTAGTGTCATGGTACCTGGTGTCTAGTGGTTTAGTAAAATAGTACCTGATGTTCTGGGGTTAGGTGTTCTACTTCTTCATGTCCATTGGTTTAGTGTATGAAACCCTAGGGTCTAGTTGTTTAATCACCCAGACCCTGATGTCAATTGGTATAAAGCCCTAGTCCTTGGCATCTAGTGATTTAATGACCTAGTCCCTAGTGTTCAGTGGTTTGGTGTTCTGCTGCTTTGTGTCAATTCATTTAGTGCCCCAGTCCTTGCTGTCGTTTAGTGACCCAATCTCTGATGTCCTGAGGATCATTGGTTTACTGCTTGTTGTCCAATAGTCTATTGCCCCAGACTCTGGTGGTTTAGTGACCTGTGGTTTAATTTTAATGATTGTGTCCATTGGTTAACTGTCCAAAACTCTACTGTCTGGTGGTTTAGTGACCTACATGTAGGCCCTAGTGTCCTGAGGTTCACTGGTCTACTGCTTGGTGTCCATTGGTTTAGAGTCCTATACCCCAGTATCTACAGGTTTAGTGACCCAGACCCTGATGTTCTTTGGATTAATGCACCATTCCCTAGTGTCTAGTACCTTAGTGACCTAGTACCTAGTGTCTTGTGGTTTGGTGCATTATGGCTTGGTTTAGTGTTATAATGTCTGGTGTCCATTGGTTTAGCCTTCTAAGGATAGGTGTCCTTTGGTTTAGTGTCCCAGACCTTGGTATCCATTGGTTTAGTCTCCTGAGTCCCAGACCATCGTCTCTAGTGGTTTAGTGACCAAGTCTCTAGTATCAATTGGTTTAGTGACCCAGTCCCTGGTGTCTATTGGTTTAATCCTTTAGTCTTAGTCTTTAGTCCTGTGGTTTGGTGTTTTACTGCTTTGTGTTCATTGGTTTAGTGTCCAAGTTGTTGATGTCTAGTGGTTTAGTGACCCAGTCTCTAATCCCCTTTGGTTTAAGGTGGATTTAGACTGCCCAATATTCATTCCCGACAATCTGCCTATCTAAACGTGCCACCGATCACCCGATGAACGAGCGAAACGCTTGTACATCGGGTGATCCCGTCTTTTGTGCAGGCACAGATGGGCAGCAGATCGTGCTGTCCAAACAGCAATCTGCGTCCCAAAAGCAATGATTCTGTATGAGGACGAGGGATCGCAATAGCGACTGCTCGTCCTCATACTGCATGTAAATGTGGGGGTCTCCTTCACTGAAAGAGCAGCCGACTGTCGGGAAGGAACGCTTCCTTTCCGACAATCGGCTGTAACATTGTGCAGTGTAAACCCGCCTTAAGTAATCTAATATTTATTGTCCTTTAGTGTCCCAGACTCTGGTGTCTAGAGGTTTAGTCACCTATTGCGATCCCTCATCCCCATAGAGAGTCATTGTTTCTGGACGGCAGATAGCTGTACAAAGACCACTAACTGCTGCCCAAAAATGATGATTGGTGCCTGCACAAACAACAGGATCCCCTGAGTATTGATCGGCGGCACATTTAGGTGGGCAGATGGTTGGGAACGAGTATTTACAGAAGCGGTCGTTCTCGATAATCCACCTCTAGTCTCTTGTATCCATTGATTTGGTCTTCCAGACTCTGATGTCTAGTCGTTTAGTGACCCAGTCCGCTGTGTCCATTGGGTTATTGTCCCAGAACCTGGCATCTAGTGCCTTAGTACCCAGTCCCTGGCATCCATTGGTTTAGTGCCCCAAAAGTCATAAAAAAAACAAAAACATAGATGAACTCGAGAAACTCTTAAAAAGCCTATCGTCCTCAGGGGAAATCTTCCCCACTCTCAAAACATTGGGTATCCCTGGTTTCTACATTGGCAATGTTGTTATAGCACAGGGGTGGGCAACCTCCAGCACTCCAGCTGTGGTGAAACTACAACTCCCAGCATGCATACTAACTGTGCTCTTCTCCGAACTCCTGTAGAAATGAATAGAGCATGCTGGGAATTGTAGTTTCACAGCAGCTGGAGTGCCGAAGGTTGCTGATGCCTGTTATAGCGTATGGCTGTTTGGCTCATATTCCAGGCATGGCACGGTTCCTTTACCATATATCAGAGTAGTTTAAATTCTGCGCATACCTCATGAGCCGAATGTCGGAGAGTGAAATATGTACGTTAGGTCATATTAACACAAGTGAATGCAGAAATGTGTAATGAATATATGTGCGTGCAAACACCTACATCAAACATCGGGCACAAGTATTAACCGCTCGACGCGCACACATCCCAAGACAGACGAGCTGCAAGGATGGATTTCATAACAAACCTGAGCAGCAATATAAACTCTGCCACCTGCGGAGACGCTATTTCTCATCTGAACCCTGTGTGGTTCTCCTGCACAAAATGTTCTGATACACAAATAAAAATTTTCAGCAATAGACAAGAGGGAGGGTGAGCGTCCTAAGGCTGGCATATTAACCCTACACTGTCTCAGAACGTTTTATGGGTTCTTTGTGTCTGTATATGTAACAACAGTAACCATGTTTAGTGATCCGGTCCCTGGTGTCCTGTGGTTTAGGTTATACTGCTTGATGTCCGTTGGTTTAGTGCCCAAGCCCCTGGTGTTTAGTGGTATAGTCACCTAGTCCCTGGTGTCCTGTGGTTTAGTTTTCTGTTATGTGGTGTGGTGCTCCAGTCTCTGGTGTCCGTTGGTTTAGTGCCCAAGCGCCTGGTGTTTAGTGGTATAGTCACCTAGTCCCTTGTGCCCTGTGGTTTAGTCGTCTGTTATGTGGTGTGGTGCTCCAGTCTCTGGTGTCCGTTGGTTTAGTGCCCAAGCGCCTGGTGTTTAGTGGTATAGTCACCTAGTCCCTGGTGCCCTGTGGTTTAGTCGTCTGTTATGTGGTGTGGTGCTCCAGTCTCTGGTGTCCGTTGGTTTAGTGCCCAAGCCCCTGGTGTTTAGTGGTATAGTCACCTAGTCCCTGGTGCCCTGTGGTTTAGTCTTCTGTTATGTAGTGTGGTGCTCCAGTCTCTGGTGTCCGTTGGTTTAGTGCCCAAGCGCCTGGTGTTTAGTGGTATAGTCACCTAGTCCCTGGTGCCCTGTGGTTTAGTCGTCTGTTATGTGGTGTGGTGCTCCAGTCTCTGGTGTCCGTTGGTTTAGTGCCCAAGCCCCTGGTGTTTAGTGGTATAGTCACCTAGTCCCTTGTGCCCTGTGGTTTAGTCGTCTGTTATGTGGTGTGGTGCTCCAGTCTCTGGTGTCCGTTGGTTTAGTGCCCAAGCGCCTGGTGTTTAGTGGTATAGTCACCTAGTCCCTGGTGCCCTGTGGTTTAGTCGTCTGTTATGTGGTGTGGTGCTCCAGTCTCTGGTGTCCGTTGGTTTAGTGCCCAAGCCCCTGGTGTTTAGTGGTATAGTCACCTAGTCCCTGGTGCCCTGTGGTTTAGTCTTCTGTTATGTAGTGTGGTGCTCCAGTCTCTGGTGTCCGTTGGTTTAGTGCCCAAGCGCCTGGTGTTTAGTGGTATAGTCACCTAGTCCCTGGTGCCCTGTGGTTTAGTCGTCTGTTATGTGGTGTGGTGCTCCAGTCTCTGGTGTCCATTGGTTTAGTGACTCACTCCCTTGTGTCTTGGGGTTTGGGTTTTTTGTAGCCAGGATCTTTGCATGCCGTGGTTCTGCTGATTCCAGCCCATGGGGTATTTCAGTATTCCTGTCTATTGAGGTTTTATGCCCTGGTAGGAAGAAAGTTCCAGCACTCCATTTGTAATTGAAGATAAAAGTTTTCTCTTTATTTACTCACTTGATAAAATCATTTCATATCACATCAGGCATAGTTCACACTACAGACAGTGCAGTTGCGGTTGGTTTCGAACACAAAGTTCTTTATCTTTACACCAAGCGCAACTGCAATGTCTGTAGTGTGAACTATGCCTGATGTGATATGAAATTATTTTATCAAGTGAGTAAATAAAGAGAAAACTTTTATCTTCAATTACAAATGGAGTGCTGGAACTTTCTTCCTACTACTGGTTCAATGTTAGTCTGACTCGACTGTTCCGTGCATGCCGCAGGCGAAAAAAGGTGAGCTGGAAATCTTATAAGATATTTATGCCCTGGTCCATGAAATCTAGTAATTTGGTGTCCAATCACTTGATCCCCATTGGTTAATTGCCCTGGTTGATTGACAGTGATTTAGCACCCCAGTTCCTTGTGCCCATTGGTTTAGTGGCCAAGTCCCTGGTGTCCTGTGGTTTAGTGTTCTACTGTTTGATGTTGATTGGTTTATTGTCCTGGTCTCCAGTGTCTACTTGCTTAGTGATGTCTAATGGTTAGTGACCCAGTCCTTGGTGTTCTTTGGCTTAGTATCCCAGTCCCTGATGTGTAGTGGTTTGCTGACCCAGTTCCTGTCATTTTGTGTTCTACTGATTGGTGTCCATTGGTTTAGTTTCCCAGTCCCTGATGTCTTATGGTTTCCTGACCCAGTCTCTGGTGTCCTGTGGTTTACCCTGGGAACACACCTGAGCGTTTTTTCCTGCGCGTTCATATGTGAAAAGCCACGCGCGATCCAACCCATATTCTCACATATGACGCGCGCTTCCATAAAACAGCCACTTCGCGGCAGAAGCGCGCGTCATATGCCCGCCCTGGGAACACGCAAAGTGTGTTCCCAGGGTTAGAGTTCTACTGATTGGTGTCCATTAGTTTAGTGTCACTGGTGTCTAGTTGTTCAGTCTTCTACTGCTTAGTGTACATTAGTGCCCCAGTACCTGGTGTCTAGTGGCTTCCTGACCCAGTCCTTAGTGTTTTGTGGTATAGTGTTGAATTATTTGATGTTGATTGGTTTAGTGTCCTTGTTCCCGGTGTCTAGTAGTTTAGTGAACCAATCCCTGATATCTAATGGTTTAGTGACCCAGTCCTTGATGTCTGTTGGCTTAGTGTCCCAGTCCCTGATGTCTAGTGGCTTGCTGACTCAGTCCCTGATATCTAATGGTTTCCTGACACAGTCCCTGGTGTCCTGTGGTTTAGAGTTCTACTGCTTGGTGTACATACAGGTAAAAAGTGCCCTAGTACCTGATGTCTAATGGTTTCCTGACCCACTCCCTGGTGTCCTGTGGTACAGTGTTCTGCTGTCCATTGGTTTGGTATCACTGGTGCCAAGTTGTTTAGTCTTCTACTGCTTGGTGTACGTTAGTATCCCAGTCCCTGGTGTTTAGTGGTTTTCTGTCCCAGTCCTTGTGTCCTGTGTGTGTGTTTTAGTGTTCTTCTACTTGGTGACAATTGGTTTAGTGCCCCAGATCCTGGGTATGTTGTAGCCTGGATCTTGGTTTGCTGGCTCCAGCCCATGTGGTATTTAGTAGCTTGGCTCCTCAGTATCTGCTGGTTATGTGCCCTGATCCGTGAAATCTAGTGATTTATTTGATTTCCATTGATTGTTTTAGATATGGTGTCCACCGGATTTTTTCCCCAATCAGCGGCATATTTTTGTCGTCTTCAGTGGAATTTTCTCCCCCAGTCCTTGGTGGCCTGTGTTTTCGGAGTTTTGTGCATTGGTTATCCTTTTTGCTACAGTCTAGGGCACGGATCAGCAACCTTCGGCACTCCAACCGCTGTGAAACTACAACTCCTAGCTTGCACGCTTACTCGGCGGTTCTTCTAACTGCCACAGAAGTGGAAGGAGGATTCTGGGAGTTGTAGTTTCCGAACAGCTGATGTGCTGCAGGTTGCTGATCCCTGGTCCAGGGAATCCGTGAGCCTTAATCCCTGATATATGGCGGTTTAGCACCTTCAAGGCCTGTTTTGTGAGGTCACTGTCCCCGTCATGTTGAAGGGGCCTAGATGACTACAGGTTGTCACGCATACATTTCTCTCAGGCGGTGTAAGCATGGTGTGTCACAGGCAGCTTCAGTTGGCGCGTGGCCGTGAAATATTACTCAATATAGCCCACTGATCACATTGCCAGGTAGTAAAAACGCCCTCTCTTCCCGCTCTGTCTCCAGCTGTCCGGCCTGGTGCACTGATGAGAAATATGACACGTGTATGTGCATCATGATGGTCTGCGGAGCTTTGATATATAAATACTCAGACATTGTGGTGAGAACAGATGCTTAAATCCATGGTCTCGGAATGTGTATTGCAAACTTAAAAAAAAAAAAAAAGCATATGAGTATATTCATTAATGACTCCGAGTTTGTTGTTTTTGAAATGGTTGGTAGATATGGATTAGTCTTCATTCTTCTTCTTGTTTTCTTGGAGACGTCCATTTTCCTTTTCTCTCCATCTTCTCACTCCATGTAATTGGAGGTATTCATTGCGCTTCCCCTTTAATTCCTCGTAATGTAGTTGGTTAGCGATGTCTGATACCTGGCCGCATTCCTGAAGTATGAAGTAACTGTACATGCGTACTGATCTTCAGGTGGGGCTAGGAGGAACCAGAAGAATCGAAAACCTCTAGATATGTAACAAAGAGCTCGGCTCCATTGATCTGTATTTTTCCCGAATCTCAGATCTCACGATAATACGGCCCCTTTAATAAGGCCACTCCCTTTCCAGACACTTGAGCCGAAACCAGAGCTAATGGATTTCTGTCTTTATTTTCTAGAGTACTCTTTGTGATAGTGTCCATCTCATACCCGACATCCAGGGCTGTGGAGTTGGGGGTCAGTTTTGGATGGAGTCGGGGTTGGTAGAAATATAACGACTCCAACTCTGGCTTAAAAAAATAAATATCACATGATTGTGATGAAAGGCCTGAGGTTACCATTATTTTCACTACAGTAAAGTTATTAACAATTATTATACAAGAGCCACTCAGGCTCGGACTGGCCTCTTATGAAGGAGGCAGAGCTGGAGTCGGAGTGTGGGAAAAAAGGAATTGGATTGGAAAGTTGGGCTGACCATCATAGACAGTTCTGAGAGTTTTGGCATCAGATATGGTTTTACGGTCACATGTTTCCACCAGATGAACTCTTACTTGCAGCATACTGGTAGCTTCTTCATCAGAACTGTAGGTTCTCTTGAGAAAGACTCATTAGGTCTTTTCTCCAGCTCTTTCTTTATTGTACTCCAGAACAATGGCACCTACTGTCCCCATCCGGAAAGTCCTTCTCCCAGATCAATGTTTGATCAGAAAATGCAAAACTAAGACGTTGGTGGAAAAAGAACAGAAAATAAAGTGTGATGTGACTTACCAAGGAAAGAACAAGTCCAGCCACAGTTAAAGGAGAACTCCACCGGAATCTATATTTACTTAGATCCCCGTGCTTAACCCCTTCCTGAGATCCACCATGCATGTTGAGTCTTTAAGGCAGATTTGCACCTATGACACTGGCTGACCTGTTACATGTGCGCTCGGCAGCTGAAGGCGTCTGTGTTGGTCCCATGTTCATATCTGCCCGCATTACTGAGAAAATTGATATTTTAATATATGCAAATGAGCCTCTAGGAGCAACAGGGGCGTTGCCATTACACCTAGAGGCTCTGCTCTCTCTGCAACTGCAGCACCCCATGCACTTTGATTGACAGGACCAGGCAGTGCGATCAGCTCATTTTTCACAGCGGACACCTAGTAACACAGTCTGTGATAGGAGACAACTCCAATCACAGACTTTTAACCCCCACAGATGCGACCACAGCATCTAAGTGATCGTTTACTGTGAGCACTGCTCTTCCAATGACTGAACGTCTCCCCTGCGATGAGATAGCGGGAGCCATTTGGTTGTTATGGCAGCCTATCTAGGAACATAGTTATCTCCCATAGACTGCAAGGGTAAATTATTGCAGGTAATGGTAAAAAGGATTAGATGATCGCATGTTAAAGTGCCCTATGGGGCACAAATTATTTAAAAAATATATATATATAAAAAAAAGAATTCGTTCAAATTACCCCCTTTCTCCATTTTACAAATAAAAAAATATATGGTTATTATTTTATTGATATCTCTGCATCCCAAATTGGCCAAACTTGATGGCTGATTAAATTTTTTGGTTGCTTCACCTCAAAAGTGATCAAAAAAAGTCATATACCCCCCGAAAATGATATCAATGATAAATACAGATTGCTTTGCAAAAAATGATCCCTCGCACAGCTCCACAGACTTGAATGTAAAAAAGTTATGGGGGTCAGAATAACAGTATTTTTCGCCCTATAAGACGCACCTAGGTTTTTGGGGAGGAAAATAAGAAAAAAAAATATTTTTAACTAAAAGGTGTGCTTTTGGTGAGTTTGGAACTAATGGTGGTCTGTGGATGACACTATTACTGGGGATCTGGGGATGGCACTTTTATGGTGGATCTGTGGAGGACACTGTTATGGGGGGGATCTGTGGATGACACACTGTTATGGGGGGGATCTGTAGATGACACACTGTTATGGGGGGGATCTGGAGATGACACTGTTATGGGGGGGATCTGGGGATGACACATTGTTATGGGGGATCTGTGGATGACACATTGTTATGGGGGAACTGTGGATGACAAATTGTTATGGGGGATCTGTGGATGACACACTGTTATGGAGGATCTGTGGATGACACACTGTTATTGGGGATCTGTGGAGGACACACTGTTATGGGGGATCTGTGGATGACGCACTGTTATGGGGGATCTGTGGATGATACACTTATGGGGGATCTGTGGATGGCACTGTTATGGGGGATCTGTGGATGACGCACTGTTATGGAGGATCTGTGGATGATACACTGTTATGGAGGATCTGCGGATGACACACTGTTATGGAGGATCTGTGGATGACACACTGTTATGGGGGGATCTGTGGATGACACTGTTATGGGGGGATCTGTGGATGACACTGTTATGGGGGGATCTGTGGATGACACACTGGTTTGGGGGATCTGTGGATGACACTGTTATGGGGGATCTGTGGATGACACACTGGTTATGGGGGATCTGTGGAGGACACGTGTTATGGGGGATCTGTGGATGACACACTGTTATGGGGGATCTGTGGATGACACACTGTTATGGGGGATCTGTGGATGACACACTGTTATGGGGGATCTGTGGATGACACAATGTTATGGGGGATCTGTGGATGACACACTGTTATGGGGGATCTGTGGATGACACATTGTTATGGGGGATCTGTGGATGACACACTGTTATCGGGATCTGGGGATGACACATTGTTATGGGGAATCTGTGGATGACACACTGTTATGGGGGATCTGTGGATGACACACTGTTATGGGGGATCTGTGGATGACACATTGTTATGGGGGATCTGTGGATGACACACTGTTATGGGGGATCTGTGGATGACACTGTTATGGGGGATCTGTGGATGACACACTGTTATGGGGGATCTGTGGATGACACACTGTTATGGGGGATCTGTGGATGACACACTGTTATGGGGGAGCTGTGGATGACACACTGTTATGGGGGATCTGGGGATGACACATTGTTATGGGGGATCTGTGCATGACACACTGTTATCGGGATCTGGGATGACACCCGGTTATGGGGGATCTGTGGATGACACCCAGTTATGGGGGATCTGTGGAGGACACACTGTTATGGGGGATCTGTGGATGACACACTGTTATGGGGGATCTGTGGATGACACACTGTTATGGGGGGATCTGTGGATGGCAATGTTATGGGGGATCTGTGGATGACACACTGTTATGGGGGGATCTGTGGATGACACACTGTTATGGGGGATCTGTGGATGACACTGTTATGGGGGATCTGTGGATGACACACTGTTATGGGGGATCTGTGGATGACACTGTTATGAGGGATCTGTGGATGACACTGTTATGGGGGATCTGTGGATGGCAATGTTATGGGGGATCTGTGGATGACACTGTTATGGGGATCTGTGGATGACACTGTTATGGGGGATCTGTGGATGGCAATGTTATAGGGATCTGTGGATGACACTGTTATGGGGGATCTGTGGATGACACTGTTATGGAGGCTCTGTGGATGACACACTGTTATGGGGGATCTGTGAATGATATTGTTATGGGGGATCTGTGGATGACACTGTTATGGGGGATCTGTGGATGGCAATGTTATGGGGGATCTGTAGATTACACTGTTATGGGGGGTCTGTGGTTGACACTGTTATGGGGGATCTCTGGATGGCAATATTATGGGGGATCTGTGGATGACACTGTTATGGGGATCTGGGGATGACACTGTTATGGGGGATCTGTGGATGACACTGTTATGGGGATCTGTGGATGACACACGGTTATGGGGGATCTGTGGATGACCGTGTTATGAGGGATCTGTTGATGACACTGCTATGGGGGATCTGTGGATGACATACTGTTATGGGGGGATCTGTGGATTACACACTGTTATGGGGGATCTGTGGATGACACACTGTTATGGGGGATCTGTGGATGACACTATTATGGGGAATCTGTGGATGGCAATGTTATGGGGGATCTGTGGAGGACACACTGTTATGGAGGATCTGTGGATGACACACTGTTATGGGGGATCTGTGGATGACACACTGTTATGGAGGATCTGTGGATGACACACTGTTATGGGGGATCTGTGGATGACACTGTTATGGGGGATCTGTGGATGATACACTGTTATGGAGGATCTGTGGATGACACACTGTTATGGGGGGATCTGTGGATGACACACTGTTATGGGGGATCTGTGGATGACACTGCTATGGGGGGATTTGTGGATGACACACTGTTATAGGGGATCTGTGGATGACACTGTTATGGGGGGTCTGTGGATGACACACTGTTATGGGGGATCTGTGGAGGACACACTGTTATGGGGGATCTGTGGATGACGCACTGTTATGGGGGATCTGTGGATGATACACTTATGGGGGATCTGTGGATGGCACTGTTATGGGGGATCTGTGGATGACGCACTGTTATGGAGGATCTGTGGATGATACACTGTTATGGAGGATCTGCGGATGACACACTGTTATGGAGGATCTGCGGATGACACACTGTTATGGGGGGATCTGTGGGTGACACACTGTTATGGGGGATCTGTGGATGACACTGTTATGGGGGGATCTGTGGATGACACACTGGTTTGGGGGATCTGTGCATGACACTGTTATGGGGGATCTGTGGATGACACACTGTTATGGGGGATCTGTGGATGACACGCTGTTATGGGGGATCTGTGGATGACACACTGTTATGGGGGATCTGTGGATGACACATTGTTATGTGGGATCTGTGGATGACACACTGTTATGGGGGATCTATGGATGACACATTGTTATGGGGGATCTGTGGATGACACACTGTTATGGGGGATCTGGGGATGACACATTGTTATGGGGGATCTGTGCATGACACACTGTTATCGGGATCTGGGGATGACACATTGTTATGGGGAATCTGTGGATGACACACTGTTATGGGGGATCTGTGGATGACACACTGTTATGGGGGATCTGTGGATGACACACTGTTATGGGGGATCTGTGGATGACACACTGTTATGGGGGATCTGTGGATGACACTGTTATGGGGGATCTGTGGATGGCACACTGTTATGGGGGATCTGTGGAGGACACACTATTATGGGGGATCTGTGGATGACACACTGTTATGGGGGATCTGTGGATGACACATTGTTATGGGGGATCTGTGGATGACGCACTGTTATAGGGATCTGGGGATGACACATTGTTATGGGGGATCTGTGCATGACACACTGTTATCGGGATCTGGGATGACACATTGTTATGGGGAATCTGTGGATGACACCCGGTTATGGGGGATCTGTGGATGACACCCGGTTATGGGGGATCTGTGGAGGACACACTGTTATGGGGGATCTGTGGATGACACACTGTTATGGGGGATCTGTGGATGACACACTGTTATGGGGGGGATCTGTGGATGGCAATGTTATGGGGGATCTGTGGATGACACACTGTTATGAGGGGATCTGTGGATGACACTGTTATGGGGGATCTGTGGATGACACACTGTTATGGGGGATCTGTGGATGACACTGTTATGGGGGATCTGTGGATGACACACGGTTATGGGGGATCTGTGGATGACACTGTTATGAGGGATCTGTGGATGACACTGTTATGGGGGATCTGTGGATGGCACACTGTTATGGGGGATCTGTGGATGACACACTGTTATGGGGGATCTGTGGATGACACTGTTATGGGGGATCTGTGGATGGCACACTGTTATGGGGGATCTGTGGATGACACTGTTATGGGGGATCTGTGGATGACAACTGTTATGGGAGGCTCTGTGGATGACACACTGTTATGGGGGATCTGTGAATGATATCTGTTATGGGGGATCTGTGGATGACACTGTTATGGGGGATCTGTGGATTGCACACTGTTATGGGGGATCTGTGGATGCACACTGTTATGGGGGATCTGTGGTTGACACTGTTATGGGGGATCTCTGGATGGCAATGTTATGGGGGATCTGTGGATGACACTGTTATGGGGGATCTGTGGATGACACACTGTTATGGAGGATCTGTGGATGATACACTGTTATGGAGGATCTGCGGATGACACACTGTTATGGAGGATCTGCGGATGACACACTGTTATGGGGGGATCTGTGGGTGACACACTGTTATGGGGGATCTGTGGATGACACTGTTATGGGGGGATCTGTGGATGACACACTGGTTTGGGGGATCTGTGGATGACACTGTTATGGGGGATCTGTGGATGGCACACTGGTTTGGGGGATCTGTGGATGGCACACTGTTATGGGGGATCTGTGGAGGACACGCTATTATGGGGGATCTGTGGATGACACACTGTTATGGGGGATCTGTGGATGACACATTGTTATGGGGGATCTGTGGATGACACATTGTTATGGGGGATCTGTGGATGACACATTGTTATGGGGGATCTGTGGATGACACACTGTTATGGGGGATCTGGGGATGACACATTGTTATGGGGGATCTGTGCATGACACACTGTTATCGGGATCTGGGGATGACACATTGTTATGGGGAATCTGTGGATGACACACTGTTATGGGGGATCTGTGGATGACACACTGTTATGGGGGATCTGTGGATGACCCACTGTTATGGGGGATCTGTGGATGACACACTGTTATGGGGGATCTGTGGATGACACTGTTATTGGGGATCTGTGGATGGCACACTGTTATGGGGGATCTGTGGAGGACACACTGTTATGGGGGATCTGTGGATGACACACTGTTATGGGGGATCTGTGGATGACACATTGTTATGGGGGATCTGTGGATGACGCACTGTTATAGGGATCTGGGGATGACACATTGTTATGGGGGATCTGTGCATGACACACTGTTATCGGGATCTGGGATGACACATTGTTATGGGGAATCTGTGGATGACACCCGGTTATGGGGGATCTGTGGATGACACCTGGTTATGGGGGATCTGTGGATGACACACTGTTATGGGGGATCTGTGGATGACACACTGTTATGGGGGATCTGTGGATGACACACTGTTATGGGGGATCTGTGGATGGCAATGTTATGGGGGATCTGTGGATGACACACTGTTATGGGGGATCTGTGGATGACACACTGTTATGGGGGATCTGTGGATGACACACTGTTATGGGGGATCTGTGGATGACACTGTTATGGGGGATCTGTGGATGACACACTGTTATGGGGGATCTGTGGATGACACTGTTATGGGGGATCTGTGGATGACACACTGTTATGGGGGATCTGTGGAGGACACACTGTTATGGGGGATCTGTGGATGACGCACTGTTATGGGGGATCTGTGGATGATACACTGTTATGGGGGATCTGTGGATGGCAACTGTTATGGGGGATCTGTGGATGACACTGTTATGGGGGATCTGTGGATGATACACTGTTATGGAGGATCTGTGGATGACACACTGTTATGGAGGATCTGTGGATGACACACTGTTATGGGGGATCTGTGGATGACACACTGTTATGGGGATCTGTGGATGACACTGTTATGGGGGATCTGTGGATGACACACTGGTTATGGGGGATCTGTGGATGACACTGTTATGGGGGATCTGTGGATGACACACTGGTTATGGGGGATCTGTGGATGACACTGTTATGGGGGATCTGTGGATGGCACACTGTTATGGGGGATCTGTGGATGACACGCTGTTATGGGGGATCTGTGGATGACACACTGTTATGGGGGATCTGTGGATGACACATTGTTATGGGGGATCTGTGGATGACACATTGTTATGGGGGATCTGTGGATGACACACTGTTATGGGGGATCTGTGGATGACACATTGTTATGGGGGATCTGTGGATGACACACTGTTATCGGGATCTGGGGATGACACATTGTTATGGGGAATCTGTGGATGACACACTGTTATGGGGGATCTGTGGATGACACACTGTTATGGGGGATCTGTGGATGACACACTGTTATGGGGGATCTGTGGATGACACACTGTTATGGGGGATCTGTGGATGACACACTGTTATGGGGGATCTGTGGATGGCACACTGTTATGGGGGATCTGTGGATGACACACTGTTATGGGGGATCTGTGGATGACACACTGTTATGGGGGATCTGTGGATGACACATTGTTATGGGGGATCTGTGGATGACGCACTGTTATGGGGGATCTGGGGATGACACATTGTTATGGGGGATCTGTGCATGACACACTGTTATCGGGATCTGGGATGACACACTGTTATGGGGGATCTGTGGATGACACCCTGTTATGGGGGATCTGTGGATGACACACTGTTATGGGGGATCTGTGGATGACACACTGTTATGGGGGATCTGTGGATGACACACTGTTATGGGGGATCTGTGGATGACACACTGTTATGGGGGATCTGTGGATGGCACATGTTATGGGGGATCTGTGGATGACACACTGTTATGGGGGGATCTGTGGATTACACTGTTATGGGGGACCTGTGGATGACACACTGTTATGGGGGATCTGTGGATGACACTGTTATGGGGGATCTGTGGATGACACACGGTTATGGGGGATCTGTGGATGACACTGTTATGAGGGATCTGTGGATGACACTGTTATGGGGGATCTGTGGATGGCAATGTTATGGGGGATCTGTGGATGACACTGTTATGGGGGATCTGTGGATGACACTGTTATGGGGGATCTGTGGATGGCAATGTTATAGGGGATCTGTGGATGACACTGTTATGGGGGATCTGTGGATGACACTGTTATGGAGGCTCTGTGGATGACACACTGTTATGGGGGATCTGTGAATGATATTGTTATGGGGGATCTGTGGATGACACTGTTATGGGGGATCTGTGGATGGCAATGTTATGGGGGATCTGTGGATTACACTGTTATGGGGGGTCTGTGGTTGACACTGTTATGGGGGATCTCTGGATGGCAATGTTATGGGGGATCTGTGGATGACACTGTTATGGGGATCTGGGGATGACACTGTTATGGGGGACCTGTGGATGACACTGTTATGGGGATCTGTGGATGACACACGGTTATGGGGGTTCTGTGGATGACCGTGTTATGAGGGATCTGTTGATGACACTGTTATGGGGATCTGTGGATGGCAATGTTATGGGGGATCTGTGGAGGACACACTGTTATGGAGGATCTGTGGATGACACACTGTTATGGGGGATCTGTGGATGACACACTGTTATGGAGGATCTGTGGATGACACACTGTTATGGGGGATCTGTGGATGACACTGTTATGGGGGATCTGTGGATGATACACTGTTATGGAGGATCTGTGGATGACACACTGTTATGGGGGGATCTGTGGATGACACACTGTTATGGGGGATCTGTGGATGACACTGCTATGGGTGGATCTGTGGATGACACACTGTTATAGGGGATCTGTGGATGACACACTGGTTTGGGGGATCTGTGGATGACACTGTTATGGGGGGTCTGTGGATGGCACACTGTTATGGGGGATCTGTGGAGGACACACTATTATGGGGGATCTGTGGATGACACACTGTTATGGGGGATCTGTGGATGACACACTGTTATGGGGGATCTGTGGATGACGCACTGTTATGGGGATCTGGGGATGACACATTGTTATGGGGGATCTGTGCATGACACATTGTTATGGGGGATCTGTGGATGATGCACTGTTATGGGGATCTGGGGATGACACATTGTTATGGGGGATCTGTGGATGACACACTGTTATGGGGGATCTGTGAATGACACACTGTTATGGGGGATCTGTGGATGACACACTGTTATGGGGGATCTGTGGATGACACACTGTTATGGGGGATCTGTGGATGACACACTGTTATGGGGGATCTGTGGATGACACTGTTATGGGGGATCTGTGGATGACACATTGTTATGGGGGATCTGTGGATGACACACTGTTATGGGGGATCTGTGGATGACACACTGTTATGGGGGATCTGTGGATGATACACTGTTATGGGGGATCTGTGGATGACACACTGTTATGGGGGATCTGTGGATGACGCACTGTTATGGGGATCTGGGGATGACACATTGTTATGGGGGATCTGTGGATGACACACTGTTATGGGGATCTGTGGATGACACACTGTTATGGGGGATCTGTGGATGACACACTGTTATGAGGGATCTGTGGATGACACACTGTTATGGGGGATCTGTGGATGACACTGTTATGGGGGATCTGTGGATGGCACATTGTTATGGGGGATCTGTGGATGACGCACTGTTATGGGGGATCTGTCGATGACACACTGTTATGGGGATCTGTGGATGACACTGTTATGGGGGATCTGTGGATGACACTGTTATGGGAGATCTGTGGATGACACACTGTTATGGGGGGGATCTGTGGATGGCAATGTTATGGGGGATCTGTGGATGACACACTGTTATGGGGGGATCTGTGGATTACACTGTTATGGGGGACCTGTGGATGACACACTGTTATGGGGGATCTGTGGATGACACTGTTATGGGGGATCTGTGGATGACACACGGTTATGGGGGATCTGTGGATGACACTGTTATGAGGGATCTGTGGATGACACTGTTATGGGGGATCTGTGGATGGCAATGTTATGGGGGATCTGTGGATGACACTGTTATGGGGGATCTGTGGATGACACACTGTTATGGGGGATCTGTGGATGATACACTGTTATGGGGGATCTGTGGATGACACTGTTATGGGGGATCTGTGGATGGCACATTGTTATGGGGGATCTGTGGATGACGCACTGTTATGGGGGATCTGTGGATGACACTGTTATGGAGGATCTGTGGAGGACACTGTTATGGGGGATCTGTGGATGACACTGTTATGGGGGTTCTATGGATGACACACTGTTATGGGGGATCTGTGGATGACACACTGTTATGGGGGATCTGTGGATGACACTGTTGTGGGGGATCTGTGGATGACACTGTTGTGGGGGATCTGTGGATGACACTGTTATGGGGGATCTGTGGATGACGAACTGTTATGGGGGGATCTGTGGATGGCAATGTTATGGGGGATCTGTGGATGACACACTGTTATGGGGGGATCTGTGGATTACACTGTTATGGGGGACCTGTGGATGACACACTGTTATGGGGGATCTGTGGATGACACTGTTATGGGGGATCTGTGGATGACACACGGTTATGGGGGATCTGTGGATTACACTGTTATGAGGGATCTGTGGATGACACTCTTATGGGGATCTGTGGATGGCAATGTTATGGGGGTTCTGTGGATGACACTGTTATGGGGGATCTGTGGATTACACTGTTATGGGGATCTGTGGTTGACACCGTTATCGGGGATCTCTGGATGGCACTTTTATGAAGGCTCTTTGGATGACACACTGTTATGGGGGATCTGTGGATGATATTGTTATGGGGGATCTGTGGATGGCAATGTTATGGGGGTTCTGTGGATGACACTGTTATGGGGGATCTGTGGATTACACTGTTATGGGGGATCTGTGGTTGACACTGTTATGGGGGATCTCTGGATGGCACTGTTATGGGGGATCTGTGGATGACACTGTTATGGGGGATCTGTGGATGACACACTGTTATGGGGGATCTGTGGATGACACTGTTATGGGGGATCTGTGGATGACACTGTTATGGGGGAATCTGTGGATGGCACTGTTATGGGGGATCTGTGGATGACACTGTTATGTGGTATCTGTGGATGGCACTGTTATATATGTGTCATCCACAGATCCCCCACCCTATAACAGTGCCATCCACAGAAGTGCCATTAACAAAAGTTATGGCTCATGGAAGGCAGGTAGTAAAAAACTAAAATGAATAAACAGAAAATTGCCGTGTCAGGAAGGGGTCGTAAAGGGTTGTGCCACCATTAAATGCTAATACAATTCAGCATGAAAAATTAGTCACTTTTGTAATTTATTTCTGTTATAAAGTGTTCCAGTTGTTAGATATTCTCTTTACTACATTATAATGGCAGCCCCTGGTGTCTAATTTGTATAAAAGTTTACACGTCCACCTACTGAGGGGGTCGGGCATGCTCAGTTCCATCCTCCAACTGCCACCAGTAGTATCTACTGTGACAGTTACAGGGAAAGAGCTGCAGCAGAATGGTCACATTCCCTGAGCTATTATGAGGAGAGAGCTGCTGCAGAAAGGACACCCCCTGAGCAAGGACACATACCCTGTGCTGTGATGGGGAGAGAGCTTCTGCAGAAAAGACATGTTTCCTGAGAAAGGACACATATCCTGAGCTGTGACATAGACAGAGATGTAACAGAAAGGACATGCCCCCTGAGCTGCCAGCCGGAAGAGAATCTAAAGCAATGAAGGGGAGATCTCTGGATCCATGTGAAGTACAGGGCTGGTTCTACCTTTGTTAGAAAGAGATTATCTGGCCCTATATGATTTCTGGTTGTCATTTTTACATTTGCAATGGGTGCCTCACCATAGGGCCCTCTATGTCGAGCGACCCAGGTGTAGGAATGCCGAGTGGTTTAGTGCGGCCTATTAGTGTCTTTAAGTGTGTCACTGTGCTTCTTCCTGGATACCGCTGGACCCCAGACTTTGGCTCTGAAGCAATAAATAGGGGGAATAATTGAGGGATTTGAAAGATAGATTAAGTCCAGACCTTGTATGTAGTTGAACAGCAACTTTACTTGAATAAACGTTCATCAGAAACAGTCTTCAAGCTTTTTCTTGGTCCCAGTAGGCTTTAGCATTGAACTGGCAGGCTTCTTCAATAACTCTGCTTGCTTTCTCTCTCTCTGCTGTACTGATAAGCTGAATAGGTAACTTGGCTTCCTTTTATATGCTGCACTTTCTCTCTGTAGTCTGACTCTAAGTTATGCCAGGGAACTTTCCTCCTGGTACCTGCGGCTTTAAGTTTTGGCCTCAGAGCCAGCAGAGCTTAAGGTGCTCTGGCTAGCGTGGGCACGTCCAGCAGAGACGTGCCGCTGCACACCCTTCCCCTGGCAGGGGGTAAGCTAGACTAAGGCCTCTTGCACATGACTAGAAACTGGTCCCCACCCCTCCTGCAGGAAGTGGGACTCACCCCCTTCTCCACAGTGGGGGTTAGAATGGAATGGAAAGCGCCATTCTACCTAGGTACAGCTCTGGCGTGTTTGCTGCCACCTGCTGGCTAACCAGACACATTACATTTGAAAAGTTACATAACAAAATTGGAATGCACAGTGTGGAGGACCTGGAACAAATGCATAAGATGACATGAGGTTAGACCAATAGAGATAATAGCAAGGTGCAGACGCGGTAACACCACTCTGGGGTGTTACACGTTAGTCATAGGAGAACTCCTTAGCATGCCGTGCTGCAAATGTAAATGTGCTCCAAACCTATTGAGGTTCAGCCTGACAAAGATCGGTAAGGATTCTGGTTGCCCCACCCCACTGATTTCATTTATAAGAATGTCTGAAAAGGGGAGTCCAACTTTAAGAGGGTGTGCAAAAATGGGTAGTAGGGCGGGGGGGGGGGTCTTTGGGGGGTTTAGCTCTTTTGGGCTCCAGCGGTGTCCAGGTTGACATTACTCCGGCCAATCACAGGCCGCAGTGGTGTCTGGATCCCCTTGCGGCCATGTGGCCATTTGTCAAGATGGACACCGCTGGGGCCTGTGATTGGCTGCGACAATTTCAAACCGGATGTTGGCATCGCCAGCCTGCAGGAGAAGGAGCGGGGACCCGGCGCCGGGAACAGATAAGTCATCTTCCCCTTGCAGGTCCGGCAGAATTGGGATGGAGGGGGGGGGGGGGCATTACTTACAAACCCTCATTCTGTTTGTGGCATATGTCAGAATGGGGAGTGGCTTAGTAACAAAGGGGCGGTGCTTAGCCTTGCTGTGCCTCCATTGCTCGTTCTAGGAAAGGTTTCTGTTTCAAGCTGCCTCCCAGCCAGAGACCAGAGATCACTACTACCACTTATTTTCCAAAACCGATAAGGATGAATTCACACATACCAGATCTGGTGAAGATACCTTTACAAGTTGGGTTTGCAGAAATCCATGCGCTTGCTGCCGAATCAGCCCCATTCAGATGAAGGGAACTGATTTCCAGCCGTATAAATTTCTGCAACATATCTGTTGCATGTGAATATGCCCTTAAAGGGGTCGCCCACTCCACAGGATAGGCCATCAATATCAAATTGGCAGGCGTCTGAACCCCTGCACCCCTACAGATCAGCTCCATTGGCCCCAGCAGTACACAGCTCCATCCATTGTGTAGTGACCAGAGCTGCTTACTGCAGCACTGTCCTCACTTTAATGGGGGCAGTGCTGCTGTAAGAAGCTTCAGCCACTACATAATAGCTGGACTGGGCTGTCTTGTTCCAGCACTGACTTCCTGCGCCACAGCTACTCTGAAGCAGTTGATTGGTGGGGGCCAAAGGATAGGCCATCTACAGTAAAGGACTGGACCACCCCTTTAATATTCAGTTTCTTTCCCCTAGATCCCAGATTTAAAGGGCCCATGACCATTTAATTCTTTGAAGATTTATTTCTGTGCTCAGCGGAGCTGGGGTGCCCTGGCAGTTTTGGGATTGTTGGGGTCTTGGACATTAATGGCCGGATTTCCCGTTTAAATTTACATCCAGATAATCCCAGGCCTGGCTATTCCTGGACCCTGTGACAGGTGTGTTAGGATATCCACTCTCTAAGAGATCTGTTTTATAGACTTGCTATGCGTCTAAACATGGATATACATATATATATTACCCGCTCAAGCCATTGACCTACGCAGGTGTCCATATTTTGGAATTCTATATATTCCACCCGGGGAGAGAAGGACAGATGATAATGGACTGGCACGCAGCTGGGCGCGAGGAGTGATATCCAGCATGCTGAAATCATAGCGTGCTTAATTTAGGTAACACTAATCCCCTTTAAACAGTAGAGCTGATAACGACTTTAGTAACCGAGATTATCAAAGCTGGGTGAGAAAAAAACAGACATAAAAATTCTGCATGTTGGCCTTCCGGGACTGGCTAGTAGTGTGTGAACCCAAGGGACTGGGAAATGGCCGTGTCCTGCTGGAGCGTGATAACATTGTGTACCAAATAACTGCAATAGTCCGCAGGTGAATAGTGCCTGAAACATTTCCTTTGCATGTGAAGTGTGCATTTACATGTGCACCCCTTGACTTCCTCCTCTGAGAATACCCACCAGTCTTGACCTCTTCTAAAACGACTCGAAATGAGTCTTTTCTTGGGAATAAACTGTATTGTTTAAAGGGAATATCCACCACAAAAGGCAATTTTTATTCTAAATAGGTTCAAAGCTCTGTCCTTATTTTTGTTTGTAGCCATCAAAGCTCCAAATCCTTTGCATAGTCATAGTTAAAAAATACAATTCTTTCTGCCCACAGCCACCACTAGAGGGCGTATACTGCACAACTGTGTTACTGCTGCCTAAACAGCTCCGCCTAGTGGCAGCTTCAGGCAGCCAAAATGACACTGCAGGCTAGTTGGAGGTCTATATCCGGAAAAAATGGAGAAAGAGATATTAAATTCATCAGCAGAGAATGTGTGACCTACCGACAGCATTTTGTTTAAGGGCAGACATTCACTTTAACAGGTTTTTGCAGGAGTTCAATACTCATGGCTTATCCTAAGGATAGGTCAGTAACTTATCTGCTGGGGTCCGAATTCTGGTTCTGGTGAACAGAGCGGCGTCTTCCTAGGCAAAAGACGTCATATTCATTGATCACATGACCTATTTGCGGCTCACTTCTATTCAAAGGAATGGGTCTGGGCTGTAATACCAAGAACAGCCACTAAACAATGTATGGCACTGTGCTTGTAGGCTGTGAGGAGGCTGCACTGCTTACCAAAGTGCCGCGGCCTCTTCAAACAGCTCATCAAAACCCCAATTATTAGATATTGAGGACATATCCTGAAGCTGGACCATCAATAATGAACTCCTGGGAAACCCTTTCAGATATTGAAGACTAAGGTTTGAGATACACAGCAGAACCCAGCGCACGAAGCCTGTATGAAAGTGCGTGGAGTCCATACAGCTACAAAGCCACGTCCATGCACCACCAAACTGTCTCTTTCAGGTGGAGATGGAGCATGCCACATTTTTTTGTTTGAAATTAGCGCCAATGTAGACATCTCATGGACTTCTCTGGCAGCTGCACACAAATACGTTATCTGGACATTGCCCTTAGTTCTTGGAACATCTTCAAGACTGAGAGACATGGAAATAGTGAATTGACTGTAATGAATATCCCACAAGTAAGATCACCATGAATTCCACCTTCCTACTCGCATCATTGGTAGGAATTATAAGGCAAAAAGACTCCAGACTGTCATTCCAAATTCCCAAAAATGAATGACCGTCTCCATGGCCATAAATGTATGGTCACTGAACCATTCTATCTAAATGTCCAGGATGAAGATCTTACTGGAGATCCAGTAGGACTTTCCAATACACCTTGGACCTACAGAGAGTCACGTCCATTCAGCTGCAGGACCATTAGTAAGTTTGGTTCCTGATGTAGGATCATAAGATCTGGGATTTTTTTGGCTCTCCAGTTGTACCACTTGTTGGAAGGATCATGTGATCAGAGCTCAGTGAATGCCTTCCTTCATTTGAACCTCAGTTTGTCTCTGAGGGATTGTTTTCCTGGAACAGATGAGGAGGATTGAAGACCTTTCCCCAAAAAGTTGGTAGTACATAATTCTGTAATTCTGGAGCCAAGGGACTAAAAGCATGGGAAACAGCCCATACCGAAACCTTACAGTTCATACTATGTATTTGGACAATTAAAAGAATTCTCCACCAAACCCAGACTCATCTCCCAGTTTGACCCAATAGTAATATTCTTTACACAGCTCCAGCTGATGCCTAGCATCGTCCATGAAGATCCAATCCATGAAGGTTCTAATGATCATGTCTTACGATGGTGTTGCTACCAGAAGCTACAGTACATGGTACTCAGTAGGGGATGTAACCACTGACGAGAGACAATTCATAGGTTCTTCATCACCTGATGGTCCTGCTACTATGGCAGCTCTAGAAAAGTAAAAAATTTGCTGAACTTCCAAGTTTCAGTGATATGAGAGTGTCATGTTGGAAGTCACCGAATAAGCTCCACAATAGAATCCATTCTGAAAGATATATGGCTATATACTTGACTTTACTAATGTTTGTGTGATGCAGCGGGTGTTGAATGGATTTAGTATGGGGCTACTTCTGAAGGTGTTGTCAAGGTGTACCTCTGGTTTTCACCCCGTCTCCCTTGTACAGGGATCTAGACTTTGCTGCAGGGACCACTAGGCAGCCACCTCCAGGAGTAGCCTCTGTTCAGAGGCTGATGACCCAGACGCCAAGAGAACAGGCCAAAGCATGGTCTGAGGACAAGCCGAGGTCCTGACAGACAGAGTTTGTGAATGCGGTAAACAGGCAATAGGTCAGAGCAAGTGGCAGAGAGTTGATACAATGACCGTGCTCAGGTCAGGACAGCCAGCACAGTATGGTAATCAGTCACTAATCAGGCACGAAAGGTCAGAACAATACAATATTGCACACTTGCAGGACTACACCAGTTAGGAACCTATAGCTCAGAGATCTTTCCATAAGGAAAGGTCAGCCTACAGTATATACCCCAAGGAATGCTGCCATGGATGGAAGCCTGTGAACACGCTGGTCCTTTTAGAGCCAGGAACAGACTGTGCATGTCCCCAAAGGAAGTGATCACCGAAAAGCACGCAGGGAATCCTCTTAAATGGATTGGTCCATGTAATGATCATACATGCCTAGTAGGTCAGTCCCATAACCCGGGTCCTCTTGTGTATGGGCGGTGGAGTGATTATTGCTGTTGTGCAGCTTGACAATAAGAATCAATGGACTAGAAATTACATTATAGGCTATCTGGTTAAAAAATGGCTGCACATTACGTCATAAACTGATAGCAAAAAATAGGAAAAAGGGCTCATTCCAAATAAAATGGAATGAAGGAAGCATTAGCGCACATTTTTGATCAAAAGTATGTCGGGCCCAAGTACCACGTCACGGTGGCTTCCGCACAAGGGTCCCTAACATTACAGATACTGCCTCTCATGGACTTACCAGTCTCCTGGTGCGTAATCCACCATGACGTGGTACTTGGGCCCGACATACTTCAGCTCTTCCAGTGCATTAGAATAAATTAGATTCAAGACAGCAATACAGTTGTATCTAGTAGGCAGGCAGGACATTCGGAGCCTGGAATAAAACATCACGAGCCCAGGCCCCTGGTTGGCATTGTCATTTATGGTGGCATGTGACATCCATGTGTTGGAGCCAGGTATAATATTAGGTCTGGCACATCTCTATAATAGTATATATAGTTTCCGGGCCACTCGTGCATCATGCTTTCACGTCTTTTCTGAATGCTGATGTTCCTGAGACAAGAATCTCCTTATTCTGTGACTTCCTCAATTAGTTTACGCTGGTTATTGAAAGTCATAATTATGTCTATTAGGGACAGATTTTGGGTGAGGTGGATTTCCTTCCACTCTTGAAACAATACGTCTTCTTGACCTTTGCCGCTTGTTTTGTTGAAGAGGTTTTATTGCCTGTTTTTGTCCCTTGTGCCTCAAGGCGAGAGAAGGTCTGAAAAACAATAAGAGTCAGACATATTGTAACATCTCCATAAACTAGCGTTCCCTGCAGAGACCCCCAGGAGGGGAGAGGAGGATAGGAGGGGTGGTAGTGGCACTGATATTGGTAGTAGTACTCACACTTCACGATGGCAGTCCTCACCTTGGCTCTCCCTGGGCCTTACAGTGAATGGAGGGAACACCCTTTCTTCCCTTCGGGCACAGCCTGGTATTGAGAATCCGGCCTGGTTGTAGTTGGGATGACCTTGATGGTGAATAGTTGACAAGGTGCAAGGAAGAAGGACAGATGGCAGGGGAGTTATTGGAGGTCTGTTGCTGCACTGTTATTGGAGGTCTGCGGCTGTCTTTTTATTGAATGTCTGTGGCCGCACTGTTATTGTAGGTCTGTGGCTGTACTGTTATTGGAGGTCTGTGGCTGTGGCTTCACTGTTATTGGAGGTCTATGGCTGTCTTTTTATTGGAGGTTGGTGGCTGCACTGTTATTGGAGGTCTGTGGCCTATCTATCTATCTATCTATCTATCTATCTATCTCATATCTATCTAGTTATTGGAGGTCTGTGGCTGTCTTTTTATTGAAGGTCTGTTGCCGCACCGTTATTGGAGACCTGTTGCCGCACCTAGAGGTCTGTGGCTGTACTGTTATAGGAGGTCTGTGGCTGTAGTGTTATTGGAGGTCTGTGGCCGCACTGTTACTGGAGGTCTGTGGCTGTACTGTTATTGGAGGTCTGTGGCTGTACTGTTACTGGAGGTCTGTGGCTGTACTGTTATTGGAGGTCTGTGGCCGCACTGTTACTGGAGGTCTGTGGCTGTCTTGTTATTGGAGGTCTGTAGCTGTCTTGTTATTGGAGGTCTGTGGCTGTACTGTTATTGGAGGTCTGTGGCTGTCTTTTTATTGTAGATCTGCGGCTACACTGTTATTAGAGGTCTGTTGCTTCGCTGTTATTGGAGGTCTGTAGCTGTCTTGGTTTTGGAGATCTGTGGCTGTACTGTTATTGGAGGTCTGCGGCTGCACCGTTATTGGAGGTCTGTGGCTGCACCGTTATTGGAGGTCTGTCGCTGTCTTGTTATTGGATGTCTGTGGCTGTCTTGTTATTGGAGGTCTGTGGCTGTACTGTTATTGAAGGTCAGTGTCTGCACTGTTATTGGAGGTCTGTGGCTGTCTTGTTATTGGAGGCCTGTGGCCGCACCATTATTGGAGGTCTGTGGCTGCACCGTTATTGGAGGTCTGTGGCTGCACCGTTATTGGAGGTCTGTGGCTCCACCGTTATTGGAGGTCTGTGGCTCCACCGTTATTGGAGGTCTGTGGCTGCACCGTTATTGGAGGTCTGTGGCTGCACCGTTATTGGAGGTCTGTGGCTGCACCGTTATTGGAGGTCTGTGGCTGTACTGTTATTGCAGGTCTGTGGCTGCACCGTTATTGGAGGTCTGTGGCTGCACCGTTATTGGAGGTCTGTGGCTGCACCGTTATTGAAGGTCTGTGGCTGCACCGTTATTGGAGGTCTGTGGCTGTACTGTTATTGCACGTCTGTGGGTATACTTCCCCCCGACTGTGGCTGTTATCACCATTGAGTGGCCTTTGGCTCAGTGGCGTATCCAGGGGGCAACGGGCAATCGCCCCCGATATTGTGGCAGCACCGGCGGCAGTGACAGGAGATGAACGCTTCCACTGTGGAAGCGTTCATCTCCATAGCGATCTGTGTCGCCGTCCTCTGGACAGCGATACAGATTGCTGTGCAGTGCGGCAGGGGAGGGAGAGGCGTCTCCCTCCCCTGCTCCTCTGATAGGCTGCGGGCCTCGTGCCGACAGCCTATCAGAGCGGTTCAGGCGGCGCTATGACGTCATCGCGCCGCCTGAGCAGAGGACAGAACGGGACACAGGCCGGAAGAGGCCTGCATCCAGCGCTGCAAGGAGGTAAGTAGGGAGGTAGGGAGGGGGAAAAGAAAACCTGCACAATATTGGGGGGAGGGGGCAAAGAAAACCTGCACAATATTGGGGAGGGGGAAAAGAAAACCTGCACAATATTGGGGGAGGGGAAAAGAAAACCTGCACAATATTGGGGAGGGGGAAAAGAAAACCTGCACAATATTGGGGGAGGGGAAAAGAAAACCTGCACAATATTGGGGGAGGGGGAAAGAAAACCTGCACAATATTGGGGGAAGGGGAAAAGAAGCCTGCGCAATATTGGGGGGAAGAAGCCTGCACAATATTGGGGTGAAGGGGGAAAAGAAGCCTGCACAATATTGGGGGTGAAGGGGAAAAGAAGCCTGCACAATATTGGGGTGAAGGGGGAAAAGAAGCCTGCACAATATTGGGGGAGGGGGAGAAGAAGCCTGCACAATATTGGGGGAGGGGAAAGATGCCTGCACAATATTGGGGGAGAAGCCTGCACATGATTTTGGGGAGGGGGGAAGGAGCCTGCACATGATTTGGGGGCTGGGGAAAGGAGCCTGCAAATAATTTTGGGGGAAGGGGGATGGGTGGGGAAAGGAGCCTGCACATGATTGTGGGGGGGACGGGGACATGATGGGGGGAGAGAGGAGACTGGCACTTTTCACTAGCACATGATCGGGGGGCACTATGGGGACATTACTGAGGTATTTTATATGGGGGTAGTAGGATAATTTGTCCAGAATATGGGAGGATGATGGAAAAGTAGTAACTGAGATTTATTTTGTTGTCAAACTGCAGAGACGAAACCTGTCGGTCTGGTCTGAAGGTCTGAAAGGAGAAGATGAGGAAAGAGAACATCTACATCACAGGAGACGTCACTGGATGGAAGAGGTAAGTGGGGCTGTATTTCTGTAGTGATCGGAGCAGGAGCGTATCAATCGCCCAAAGTGCCCCTCCCGAGACCAGGCTCTGGATCCGCCAGTGCTTTGGCTGTCATAGTTGGTTTTCCTTTAGCTGTCACTGTTATGGGGGTCCTTTGGCTGCCATAGTTAGTTTTCTTTTCGCTGTCATTGAGCATCTGTGACTGTTATTAGGTCTGTGAATGTGACCCCTGCAGCTGTCACCATGGCCATGAGACCGTCACTAATACTGGGGATCCTGCTGGGTTCGGGTGTGCCTGGCCATACAGCCACTGTGGTTGTTTATGGGGGTCCTGCAGCTGTCGCTGTCACTGGGGGTCTCGATGCCGTCAGTGTTAGGCTCTGTTCACATCTGCATTTGTTTGAAGCCTCTGACACAGATTCCATCATATGTTACAGAAAAAAGTGCTTCACGCCGTGCTACAGTATTTCTCCTCCCTGCTAGGACCTGGCAAATCCCATTATAAGCCATTGGGATGGGACCCACCAGGCGTGTCCATCCTCTGACAGATCCAGCAGAAAGTTGCGGTTTCAGATGCGAAACTTATTGGGGGTCCTGTGGCTGTCACTGTTATTGGGGGCCTGTACTGTGAATGGGGATCTGTGCAGATGTTGCACTGGGGCCGCCCGGGGCTGTTACTGGCAGCAGCTGATGTTATTAGCGGTAACCTGTCAACAATACTAGGGGTTTTACAGTAAGGTGACTGCTTCAATAGCCCCCAAAATAAGACACCATACCTGGGACAGTGGGTGACGGTTAGGGTTGCCACCCGACCACTATCTCACCGGCAAGTCCAGTATTTTGGTGGCCCTGCCAGTGCCGGTAAGTTTTTTTCTACCAGCAATATTAACTGCCGGTAAAGGCTGCCTACAAGGACTACTACTAGTGAGCGCTTCCATTGTGGAGCGCTCATTAGTGCAGCCTTTACCTCCCCCCTCCCCTGTGTTAATAATAATTAAAAAAAAGCCCTCTCCTCCTCCATTTGCTGGCACTGCTGACTAGATGTGCAGGACAGGACCTCAGGACCTGGGAGACGTCATCACACTGGAGCGCAGGTCCTGTCCTGACAGTCAGCAGTGAGCGCTCACCGCAACGCGAGCGAATGGAGGGGGTGAGTGCTTTTTTTTTTGCAGAAGCAGAGAAGGGGGCATTATTCTAACTGGGAGCACTAATGGGTAGCATTATTCTAACTGGGAGCACTAATGGGTAGCATTATTCTAACTAGGGGCACTAATAGGGGCATTACTCTAACTGGGGGCACTAATGGGTAGCATTATTCTAACTGGGGGCACTAATAGGGGCATTACTCTTACTGGGGGCACTAATAGGGGAATTATTCTAACTGGGGGCACTAATGGGTAGCATTATTCTTACTGGGGGCACTAATAGGGGCAATACTCTAACTGGGGGCACTAATGGGTGGCATTATTCTAACTAGGGGCACTAATGGGGGCATTATTCTAACTGGAGGCACTAATGGGGGCATTATTCTAACTAGGGGCACTAATGGGGGCATTATTCTAACTGGGGGCACTAATAGGGGCATTATTCTAACTAGGGGCACTAATGGGGGCATTATTCTAACTAGGGGCACTAATGGGGGCATTATTCTAACTGGAGGCACTAATGGGGGCATTATTCTAACTGGGGGCACTAATGGGGGCATTATTCTAACTGGGAGCACTAATGGGGGCATTATTCTAACTGGGGGCACTAATGGGGGCATTATTCTAACTGGGGGCACTAATGGGGGCATTATTCTAACTGGGGGCACTAATAGGGGCATTATTCTAACTGGGGGCACTAATGGGGGGATTATTCTAACTGGGGGGCACTAATGGGTGGCATTATTCTAAATAGGGGCACTAACAGGAGCATTATTCTAACTGGTGGCACTAATGGGGGGCATTACTTTTACTGTGGGGCACTAATGGGGCCATTACTTTTACTGGGGGCACTAATGGGGGGCATTTATTCTGGGGTGCACTGATGGGGGCATTACTATTATTGGGAGCCACAGTATGATAGTGAGTTAACACCCCGTGTTAAGCCACGCCCCCACAACCACACCTTCTTTGGGATGTGGCGTAACTTGGCCGGTATTTTTTGTTGGGAAAGGTGGCAACGCTAGTGACGGTACAACACACAGAATATAAACTGTCATCTATGTACCAGCATCATTACATTACAGGGAGTAGGTAGAAGAGGAAAGAACTACAACTCCCAGCATGTCCAGGTCATTATTATGGGATATCAGAGAATATTTCAGGGAGGAGGTATAAAATGAGAGGACTACAACTCCCAGCATGTCCAGGCTGATATTATGTTACATCAGAGGACATTACAGGGGTGACGTATGAGGAGAGGACTACAACTCCAAGCATGTCCAGGTTGTTATGGGATATCAGAGGACATTTCAAGAGACAATTCAGAGAGGGAGTATAGGAGGAGAGGACTACAACTTCCAAGGGTTCTCAGGCCCATAGCAACCAATCATAGTGCAGCTTTCATTTTAGAAGAGCTCTAGAAGAAATGAAAGCTGCGCTGTGATTGGTTGCCGTGGGCAACAAAGAGTTTTTCTTAGGCAGCTTCATAAATCTCATTGATTTTTACAGCATGTCTGTGTTCAGTTATCTTCCTCCAAGATATACAGCAACATTCTTTTCATCCGGCATCCTGTCAAGTGCTGTATTATCAGATTGTCTGGATTACAGACATTTATCAGATTGTCTGGATTACAGATATTTGTAAAAAAAAAAAAAAAATTCTCTCTAGTGGAATCCGATGTCAGATGATCAGATTGTCTGGATTATAAAACGTCAGATTAAAGGATTTTTTTATGTCAGTTGTGAGCTAATTTTGTAGTGTACGGGAGCTGTAATGCCCGTCACTACAGAAGGGTCACTTGTGTGTTATCGTTTCCCCTTATTTATGGGGAGGTTGGTATAAAACATCTTCTGTAATGTAATGCCGTATACTTCCCTGTTACTGTTATATTGCCATGTGCAGGCCTGCTAGGGGTGTCATTCCAGCTCTAGGTCAGTAGAGGGAGCTAGGGAGCCCTAGTTTATAAATAGGCCCAGTCAGGGAAGGGAAAGGCAGTCTAAGTCAAGCAAAGGCCATGAGCCTGTGAAAGCAGAGCAGGCCTGGAGCCTGCAGACTAGGAGAGGGCATTGTAGTCCCTGTAACCGGGTTCCAGATCCAAGGAGAAGGTTCCCCTCATGAGTCCGTATTTGCAGAAGTAGGAACGGCACTGTTAACCAGCCTGAGTGAGCTGAGGGAAGGCAGAGCAGTAACCAAGACAGCAAGAGGTACTACAAACACCAGAGGAGGTATTCAATAATTACAGACCCAAGGGTATACGCCAGATATAGGGCATTGGGGCCTAGGAGGATAGTTTCCATGTTCCAGGATCAGACAGGTAGAGGGTGCAAGCCGCCTGTACTGCAAGAGTCCTGCGTTTTACCCACTGTGAGTCACCTTGCTATGTAAGTGCCTGCCACATGTGAACTGTAACCTGTAACCTGCTAAACCAACCGTCTTTTAAGGAACTGCGCTTCCATCTATGTCCATGTATGACTACTACTAAGGATCCAGTAAAGTTCAAGTTCTGTTTTATTACAACGTGGTTCCTCAATTATTCCACCTATCACTACACGGTGTGCCACCGTTCAATTGGCACTGGCGTCACGACATTCATCACCTGCCTGTTCCAGTGCTGACCCCATTGAAGACGACAGTCAGTCCCAGGTTAGCGGGTTGCCCTGCACTACAAAGCCCAGCATACCTAAAGCTACACTACTGACCCCCTGGGGCACTGCAATTTCTCACAAGCACTTCGTTAATGGCGCCATTTCGTGCAGCGTTACATAGAAAACAAGCCTAATGAAGTTACAACGGCCATGACTGATGGCTTCGAGGGCCAAAAGTCACCTGAAATCGGTCATAAGGCAAAGAAGGAATTTACGAAGAGCTCTCCCTGGATGTTATCAGGGAAGGAATTGGTCTGAATTGCAGAGGAAGAAATACAATCCAGGGCTTTAGGGGGCGTGCCTCTTTTTGTAGGATTTTCTGCATTTCCTTGCTCTGTCTGCATTTTGAGCTCCTTGCCCGGCAGAGAACAATGATATCTGAGGCAGGAAGATAAATGGCTGAGCGAGAGGGAAACAGGAATCGTCCGCGGGGTTAAATTCTCGTAGAATCGGTCTTGTGGGAAAGGGGAAGTCACAGAGGACTCTGTTCCCACAGCACATGAATAGACCTGTCAAGTTATGGCTGCCAGAGTTACGATTGTCACCTACGGCCTATGTTATAGCATCCTTCTTTCCTCCCTAGGTGAATGCTCTGGTCATGCTCACATAGAGCTCATATAGGGGGCGTCACCCAGCTTTCCCAGACTCCTGAATGACAACGCCGTCTTACTATGTCATGAAATTCCATACTTTGCTCTCATGTTGCTGCATAACTGGGTCAGATCTGGGATGTAGTAGTGCCAAGTTGGTCAGATGTAGCAGAGCTTAGTTTGTGATATTGTGGTGTTTAGGTGTAACTTGAAGCAGTTGGGTCCCATGACAAAGGTATGGGCTATTGTGCTCGTTACCCGAACCCCCACCCCCAACCCACCACCTTGTCCCAATAACGACAAGACTCCAGGTTGGATTTTAATCGGCCACAGCAGCTGTTTTATTATTATTATTATATATATTACAATTAAAATTTTCAATAACAGATTTTTTAACAACCAACCCATATGCAACAGCATATGATACCAAACATATGTATAACATATAATAACGACGAGGGAGATCCTCGAAGCCTCCACTGTTTTGTTAAATTCTCCTCCACGGGGTACTCCATCTTGCCCCCAGCCGATGAGCGCCAGCTCGGAGGCACCACAGATGGACGAAAAACCTGCCCTGAAAATGCAACCATGGGAGTCCAGCCCCAACCATGGAGCCCTCCATCCTCCAGAACCAGATATTCCACCAACTCTGACGACCTCCCGCCGCCACGAAAGCGTAGGCATGAACCCTTATGCCTGAGCGTCTCTCCACTACAGTGTTCGTGTCAGCTGTCACACTGGCATTATTTTGATACTTGACTATGATATCTGAGCATGTCCTAAAATGAACACTGTACTCCACACTCCCAATGCCGTTTCTATGCCCCCTTGCAGGCCAAGACACCATAAATCAATTCCAACTGCATTAAGATGGACACAATCGCTACGCCAGAAGGCCCCCGACCCTTGCTCCAAATGGGCATGACTAACTGCCACGGCCCTGTTTCGTTCCATGAACCTTCCCACCGCCCGGTTCACCTTTATTCGTGCTTTATTCACCCGATCAGCTGACCGAGCCGCCCGCCACACATGCCTGTGAACAACATCGGACCACACTGTAACTAATCCAGGGAATACTGCCCATATCCTCAATAAATCAAATTGTATGTCTCTGGTTAATACTCGAAACGGTCTAGCCCCCAAATCGTTACCCCCCACATGTAAGACCAACACATCGGGGGGTCTGTCTTAGCGCACAAACTGTATATCTCCGGTAACACACTACTCCACACCATACCTCTCTTTCCTATCCATCGGATCACTGCTACCTCTCTTGAGAAACCTAGCTGGCGCCTATCCTGCCTCACTGCTGCTCTCAAAGCTCCCCAAAAAACAAAGGAATGACCAAGTATCCACACTAACACCGGTCGCTGATCTGCAAAGAGAAAAGAAAAAACAGAAAACCTATCCCTATTAGGTCAATGTTACTGATTATTTTTATGAACACAAACACAGGCAAACCAACAACCTTACATCGTACAACCTAAAGACGAGACGGGCGAACATAGGACCTGAAGCGAAGGGATTCCCATCGGCCAATCCGTTTAACAACCTCATCGCCCACCCCGCGACTCGCAGCCTCGGTGGCTGCCCCTATGCAAAAGGAATGACCCGTATAACCTGCCCGTCCCACCCCAGACGGGCCAGACACCGATGAAAGACTGACAAAAATTGAAAACGGGATAGCGACGAGCCTGATGAATCAAAAGGGGGGAAGCGTTTTTCTTCCTAACCTCCCAAAACTCGCCTAGGCAATGCACTGGGCACATTGCACACCCTGGGACCGCATAAAGAACAACTCTATACCCCCTCCCACTAACATCCGTCTTTGACCGTCGTATTCTAAATTCAACCCTGTCCGGGTAGAGAGCGACATCCTCCTGTAATAAACCACCCACTCTACGAACACCACCACTAACTAATTCCCCTAAGGGCAACGCCACAAAGAAAGCAAACGAAAACGCAACCAAACATACCAAACTAAACATAGAACACTCAAACGCTGACCGACACGCAGACTCAACCTGCCTGTCCAAATTCAACAGCAAAGCAAAAGATACCGGGCACCTCTCATTTTGCGCTCCCCTTTGGCGTCTCCAACCCTTCAGTGCCTTTGTAATGACTGGCAAACCCCGCAACCAAAACCCAAAAACCAACCCTGCTCATAATCTGTTCAATTTGGCTACCGACCAGCCCTCCTCCTTACCATGCTCGAGAAACATCAACATAGGGACCTCCAGATCGACCCCCACACCGTCGACATCAACCCCCAACGAGTTCCCCCAAGTCTTCCAATCATTCCAAGCCCTAACGTAGGAATCCCATGTTTTTGGGGCCAACGATGATCTGATCAGCCCGCTACCGACAAGAGATAGTCCTCCGCTTCTGGCGCCAGCATCCGAAAACGCTCCCACTGGAAACGAGAAAGCACATCAGCTATACAGTTTTGAACCCCTGGCACATGAATTGCCACCACCCAAGCATTCAGCGCTAAGCATTCCAGGACCAAACCTTGCAACAACTCCACGACTTGGGGCGATGCCGCCGTCAATGAGTTGATTGACTGTACCACACCTAGATTATCGCAGTGGAACCGCACTTTTTTGTTGCAAAATTTTTTCCACCACAGAAAAACTAACACCAGGATGGGATAAAGCTCAAGCAAGGCTAAATTGCGTACCCAACCCCTTAAAAACCACGCCTTTGGCCAGCTGTCCGCGCACCATTGTCCTCCACAATAAACCCCAAACCCCGTCTAACCTGCCGCATCTCAAAACAATTTGAAATCAAAACAATTGACTGCCTCACCCAAAATTAGCGACTGTTCATTGTTAGATGAGAAAAAGGAACCCCAAATGCTCAAATCAGCACGCAATTCCTTGCCCAACCGAATAAAATGGTGAGGCGCCGACACCCTTGAAGTCGCCGTTGAGAAATGCAGTGAAAAAACTGTGCCCATTGGTATTATCCGGCAAGCAAAATTAAGTTTTCCCAACAGCGACTGCAGATTTCGTAATTGTATCTTTCTCAAATGCTGCGCCCGCTGCACCGCAAGTTTTAAATCCTCCAATTTGTCTGATGGCAACCAGTGTTCCATCCTTTGAGTATCAATAATGATACCCAAAAAACTTAGCTCGGTTGCTGGGCCTATAGTTTTTTCTGGCGCCAGCGGGACTTGCGAACAACGCACCCAACATATGGAACAATAAAGAGCACACTGTCGAGTTCGGTGGACCTATGCACAGGAAGTCATCCAAATAAAGAATGATAGTAGTGCAACCCGCCGTTGCCCATTCCAAAAAAGAGCTGAGAGATTCAAAATATGTGCAAGAAAGCGAGCACCCCATTGGGAGATATCTATCCACAAAAAATGTTCCCTTCCAAAAACAGCCGAACAATGTCCCTTTTCCAAATTTCTTAACCCACCCTACAGCCGCGTCAAATAACGTATAAACCATCGAACACAATTCGGGATCTATCCCATCATTGACCGACGCCCCCTTGGGGTATGACAAATGATGGATGAGACAAAATTTATTCTAGTACACTAGGAGTAATATTAGGTGGCTCACCTGGGGTAGGTCTGGAACGGGTGCTCAAAGTCCTGTTGGATCTCGCCTTATCCCAAAAATGTGTCGTAATATATAATTGGATCAGGACGGGCACACCTCACAAGGGCCCAATAGATAAACCATAAGAGTCAGCAAAAGAGTCCTTGATGTCAGTCCAATAGCAGCGATGATATTTTGTCTCTCTAGTGCTGTACACTGTGATTTGCGTTTTGGGTAACTTTTATATTATATACCCTTCATCTCACTATCAAGATGAATATTTTGTCACCTTTATGTCGCAGCACCCTCTTTCAGTTTAACCCGGCAGTTACTGTGTGAATACGAGGCTATCCGCTCCGCTGTGTTCACTGGCGTCCCACGTGATACACATGCACCGAGTGGCTTACCTCCTCTGACGCTGCTGAACGGGCTTCTGCTGTAGCGGGGGTATCGCTGCTCGGTTCGCATTCTGATGAAATGTTCGTGGTAGGAGCGCTCCTGTATGTGTGGATTCTCTTGCTGTGTGGGGGTCTCTGCACCAAACGCGTTTCGGGACTTGCGCGTCCCTTCCTCACTGAGTGATGAACTTTTGTTTTACGGTTATCACTAATATTTTTATCTAACAATATAGAGAATATTACTGTAATATAGGGGTTTATGATCTTAATAGAGTTTTTTATTCTATTACCAATTTTTTATTCTAGTACGAATTTTTTATTCTAGTACGAATTTTAGTATGTTTTTATAATGTTTCATAAGCTATGGATCCATTATAATAAAATAATAAATATTTAATAAAATTTATTCTAATCTGACACCTGTGGTTCCGTGAACGGTCCCCCGCCATCCGCCCTAGCCGCACCTTCCGAAGCAGCTTTTCCGCGACTGCCTCCCTGTGCTCGTACGCCAAACGCAAAACTGCCTCCCCCAGGACAGAGGGGATCCGAAAACCGAACCGAAACCCATCCCTTAACAAACACGCCGCATAGACATCTGGATATATACTTAGAAAAGGCGCTATCACGTCCAGCTGCACCGGAGTCACCCCCTTTTGAGGCGTCGTCTCCACCTCTTTGATTCCCTCCTCTAAAACACCTGTTAGCCCCATGTGCTCCCCCGCACGAAGTGCTCTCATACTTGAATTTGCACTTCGCTCCGAACTTACACCCTCCTTCATTAAACAAGAAGCACAGTCCTTTTGCTGACGCTGCATTAAACGATGGTTGACTAGATCCCCTGCCTCCCCCCGAAAGGACTGAACCGGCCTTCCCGGCGCTGTGACTTTCAGCCATAACGCAATATCCTTGTGGTCCTGGCCTTCCGCTGGCGAAATTGTTCGTCGTAGTGGAGCCATGCTAGCCCACCATAAACCCGATACGCCTCCCCAATCGAGTCCTGATAGCAGAAAAGCGCCGAGCAACATTCTGGTGTTTTTTCCCCTATAAGGCTAGCTAAAATGACAAAGGTCTGCAGCCAATTGAGAAATGAGCGTGGAATCAATCGATGCCGGCGCTTTTCTTCTTCATCCTTTTTTCCGTCGTCTCTTTTTGCCCTATCCAAATTAAATGCTCCAGGGGGAGGAGAGAAAATATTTCAACATACTCCCACCTCCAAATTCGCTCCCTAATGTCCTGTTTTAAATGAGCTTCTAGGGGGCCCTCAAAACAGACATAAACTTCCTCATGTGCTGCGTCGTCCAAACGAAATGGCTCATCCTCACTTGAACCCACCAAATGCGTCTGCACTGCCACTGAACTCGCTGCCGCCGCCGTGTCTCCCGTAACTTCCCGTTGCGAATGTATTGCCCCCAACCCAACAGTTTGTATTTGGTAAGAGCCCAGCCCTGTTATCCCCCAGGCGGGAAGTGGAGACCCACCACACGCCCCCCCGCCTGCTACAAGTGACACCAAACCCCCCAACACTTTAAGAAGCCCTTGCCCCAATTCTCCCGAGGGTTCCCCAGCCTTCCCACTCCCTAGGGTACCAAGGAAAGATAAAATGGGTCCCCATGTTAAGTCACCATGTTGTGTCCCCTCACAGTAATATGCCCAGATGTGCCCCCTCATAGTAATATGCTCAGCTGTGCCCCCTCACAGTAATATGTCCAGCTGTGCCCCCTCATAGTAATATGCCCTGCTGTGCCCCCTCATAGTAATATGCCCAGCTGTGCCCCCTCACAGTAATATGCCCAGCTGTGCCCCCTCACAGTAATATGCCCAGCTGTGCCCCCTCACAGTAATATTCCCAGCTGTGCCCCCTCACAGTAATATGCTCAGCTGTGTCCCCTCACAGTAATATTCCCAGCTGTGCCCCCTTACAGTAATATGTCCAGCTGTGTCCCCTCATAGTAATATGTTCAGTTGTGCCACCTCCTAGTAATATGTCCTGCTGTGCCACCTCCTAGTAATATGTCCAGCTGTGTCCCCTCACAGTAATATGCCCAGCTGTGCCCCCTCACAGTAATATGCCCAGCTGTGTCCCCTCATAGTAATATGCCCAGCTGTGTCCCCTCACAGTAATATGTCCAGCTGTGCCTCCTCACAGTAATATTCCCAGCTGTGCCCCCTCACTGTAATATGTCTAGCTGTGCCACATCTCAGTAATATGTCCAGCTGTGCCCCCTCACAGTAATATGCCTAGCTGTGTCCCCTCACAGTAATATGTCCAGCTGTGCCCCCTCACAGTAATATTCCCAGCTGTGCCCCCTCACAGTAATATTCCCAGCTGTGCCCCATCTCAGTAATATGTCCAGCTGTGCCCCCTCACAGTAATATGTCCAGCTGTGCCCCCTCACAGTAATATGCCCAGCTGTGCCCCCTCACAGTAATATGCCCAGCTTTGCCCCCTCACAGTAATATGCCCAGCTTTGCCCCCTCACAGTAATATGCCCAGCTGTGTCCCCTCACAGTAATATGTCCAGCTGTGCCCCCTCACAGTAATATGCCCAGCTGTGCCCCCTCACAGTAATATGCCCAGCTGTGCCCCCTCACAGTAATATGCCCAGCTGTGTCCCCTCATAGTAATATGTCCAGCTGTGCCCCCTCACAGTAATATGCCCAGCTGTGGCCCTCACAGTAATATGCCCAGCTGTGTCCCCTCATAGTAATATGCCCAGCTGTGCCCCCTCACTGTAATATGTCCAGCTGTGCCCCCTCACAGTAATATGCCCAGCTGTGTCCCCTCATAGTAATATGTCCTGCTGTGCCCCCTCACAGTAATATGCCCAGCTGTGCCCCCTCACAGTAATATGCCCAGCTGTGTCCCCTCATAGTAATATGTTCAGTTGTGCCACCTCCTAGTAATATGTCCAGCTGTGTCCCCTCACAGTAATATGCCCAGCTGTGCCCCCTCACAGTAATATGTCCAGCTGTGTCCCCTCACAGTAATATGCCCAGCTGTGTCCCCTCATAGTAATATGTCCAGCTGTGCCACCTCAAAGTAATATGCCCAGTTGTGTCCCCTCATAGTAATATGCCCAGCTGTGTCCCCTCACAGTTAAATGCCCAGCTGTGTCCCCTCACAGTAAAATGTCTAGCTGTGCCCCCTAACAGTAATATGCCCAGCTGTGTCCCCTCATAGTAATATGTCCAGCTGTGCCCCCTCACAGTAATATGCCCAGCTGTGCCCCCTCACAGTAATATGTCCAGCTGTGCCCCCTCACAATAATATGCCCAGCTGTGCCCCCTCACAGTAATATGTCCAGCTGTGCCCCCTCACAATAATATGCCCAGCTGTGTCCCCTCACAGTAATATGCCCAGCTGTGCCCCCTCACAGTAATATGCCCAGCTGTGCCCCCTTACAGTATTATGTCCAGCTGTGTCCCCTCACAGTAATATGCCAAGCTGTTCCCCCTGACAGTAATATGTCCAGCTGTGTCCCCTCACTGTAGTATGCCCAGCTGTGCCCCCTCACAGTAATATGTCCAGCTGTGCCCCCTCACTGTAATATGCCCAGCTGTGCCCCCTCACAGTAATATGTCCAGCTGTGTCCCCTCACAGTAATATGCCCAGCTGTGCCCCCTCACAGTAATATGTCCAGCTGTGCCCCCTCACAGTAATATTCCCAGCTGTGCCCCCTCACAGTAATATGTCCAGCTGTGTCCCCTCATAGTAATATGCCCAGCTGTGCCCCCTCACAGTAATATGTCCAGCTGTGCCCCCTCACAGTAATATGTTCAGCTGTGCCTCTTCACAGTAATATGTCCAGCTGTGACCCCCCACAGTAATATGCCCAGCTGTGCCCCCTCACATTAATATGTCCAGCTGTGCCCCCTTACAGTAATATGTCCAGCTGTGCCTCTTCACAGTAATATGTCCAGCTGTGCCCCCTCACTGTAATATGCCCAGCTGTGCCCCCTCACAGTAATATGTCCAGCTGTGCCCCCTCACAGTAATATGTCCAGCTGTGCCTCTTCACAGTAATATGCCCAGCTGTGCCCCTCACAGTAATATGCCCAGCTGTGCCCCTCACAGTAATATGCCCAGCTGTGCTCCTCACAGTAATATGTCCAGCTGTGCCCCTCACAGTAATATGTCCAGCTGTGCCTCTTCACAGTAATATGTGCAGCTGTGCCCCCTCACAGTGATATGTCCAGCTGTGCCCCCTCACAGTAATATGTGCAGCTGTGCCCCCTCACAGTGATATGTCCAGCTGTGCCCCCTCACAGTAATATGTGCAGCTATGCCCCCTCACATTAATATGCCCAGCTGTGCCCCCTCACAGTAATATGTCCAGCTGTGCCCCCTCACAGTAATATGTCCAGCTGTGCCTCCCTCACAGTAATGTCCAGCTGTGTCCCCTCACAGTAATATGCCCAGCTGTGCTCCCTCACAGTAATATGTCCAGCTGTGCCCCCTCACAGTAGTATGCCCAGCTGTGCCCCCTCACAGTAATATGTCCAGCTGTGCCCCCTCACAGTAATGTCCAGCTGTGTCCCCTCACAGTAATGTCCAGCTGTGTCCCCTCACAGTAATATGCCCAGCTGTGCTCCCTCACAGTAATGTCCAGCTGTGTCCCCTCACAGTAATATGCCCAGCTGTGCCCCCTCACAGTAATATGTCCAGCTGTGCCCCCTCACAGTAATATGTCCAGCTGTGCCTCTTCACAGTAATATGTCCAGCTGTGCCCCCTCACTGTAATATGCCCAGCTGTGCCCCCTCACAGTAATATGTCCAGCTGTGCCCCCTCACAGTAATATGTCCAGCTGTGCCTCTTCACAGTAATATGCCCAGCTGTGCCCCCTCACAGTAATATGTCCAGCTGTGCCTCTTCACAGTAATATGCCCAGCTGTGCCCCCTCACAGTAATATGCCCAGCTGTGCCCCCTCACAGTAATATGCCCAGCTGTGCTCCCTCACAGTAATATGTCCAGCTGTGCTCCCTCAAAGTAATATGTCCAGCTGTGCCTCTTCACAGTAATATGTGCAGCTGTGCCCCCTCACAGTGATATGTCCAGCTGTGCCCCCTCACAGTAATATGTGCAGCTGTGCCCCCTCACAGTGATATGTCCAGCTGTGCCCCCTCACAGTAATATGTGCAGCTATGCCCCCTCACATTAATATGCCCAGCTGTGCCCCCTCACAGTAATATGTCCAGCTGTGCCCCCTCACAGTAATATGTCCAGCTGTGCCCCCTCACAGTAATGTCCAGCTGTGTCCCCTCACAGTAATATGCCCAGCTGTGCTCCCTCACAGTAATATGTCCAGCTGTGCCCCCTCACAGTAGTATGCCCAGCTGTGCCCCCTCACAGTAATATGTCCAGCTGTGCCCCCTCACAGTAATGTCCAGCTGTGTCCCCTCACAGTAATGTCCAGCTGTGTCCCCTCACAGTAATATGCCCAGCTGTGCTCCCTCACAGTAATGTCCAGCTGTGTCCCCTCACAGTAATATTCCCAGCTGTGCCCCCTCACAGTAATATGTCCAGCTGTGCCCCCTCACAGTAATGTCCAGCTGTGCCCCCTCACAGTAATGTCCAGCTGTGTCCCCTCACAGTAATATGCCCAGCTGTGCTCCCTCACAGTAATGTCCAGCTGTGTCCCCTCACAGTAATATGCCCAGCTGTGCCCCCTCACAGTAATATGTCCAGCTGTGCCCCCTCACAGTAATGTCCAGCTGTGCCCCTGAAAGTAATATGCCCAGTAAAAAAGACTCCTGATAGTAACATGCCTAGTAAAGTGCCCCCTTCACAGTCAGTAAATAAAAAAAAAATAAAAAAATTCACATCACCTCGTTCCCCAGCAGCAGCAGGATGATACATGGAGCTCCTGGTCTGTTTCCCTCCGGGCTCTGATTTTGGAAGCTTCTACCTGATGGTGGATGGGCGTGCCCCTAGTGTTAGATGTGTGGTGACGGGGTGCAAGGCAGGAGTCTGGAGTGGATAGCGTTTGATGGTGGTTCAAGACAACAACCTGGCTGTATTTGGGGGTAACAAGTCCAAGGCACTTTATTGATGTAGTTTTGGTACTTTTATAAACAAGTTTATTTGTAGGAGCAAGTTCACGCAAAGTGGGGTACATTTACTAACATGTTTGCACCTGTTTTTAGTCTATAAAATGCTGTTTTATTCTTATTTTTAGTCGCATTTACTACTAAAATTGCACCTTTTTGGTGGGATTTTTACGCCTTGTTCAAGTATTATGATTTTTTTCACTAATTCAGAAGTTTTCTAACTAGTGTAGGTGATTAGATGCGGACCCATTCACTTCTATAGGGGCCCTTTTCTTCCGTTCCCTTGCTCCGTAAAACAAATAAAACATATCTCATACTTTTGTCAGTGAAAATCAGGACCTAGCCCCCATTGAAGTCTATGGGTCCGCAAAAATGCAGAATGCAATCCGTTTTTTGCAGACATGCTGAACTGTCCGCAAAATAACGGATTCGCATTTTTGCGGACAGCACATGGCCGTCTGACTGAGCCCTAATAACAATACACTTAAAAAACAATTAAAAAAATGAAATACACCAGTTTAATTTTATGGACAAAAACAGGCGAACTTGATAAGTGTGCCGCAGTAATGAATACAGGAGATGGCTGTAAGATGGCTGACTCTGAGTCTCTCTCTATTAAATCCGAACAACCTCCCAAATCAGCCAAAGGGGTGCAACATGTCTCTCACAATATGTACTGCAATTCCCATGGTGCGGGGTTCAGATCCTCAAACCGATCCGTTATAGAAGTGTGGTGAGCGCTGAAGTAATATACCTTCTCCACAAGCAGTAAGGTCTGTTGCCATAAACGAGTATTACCATTACTGTCTGTCCTTGCACCATGCCTTTGTGATGGCCCTGAATAGTCTGTAAATTCTTTACTTCTTTTGTTCTCAGAGGTTTGGCTCTTGTCCTCAGCATGCAAGGATGGAGGGTCAAAATAGTAGGCCTTACACTGCATAGACACATGCAGAGGGCGAGGACTAGCCCTGAGTAGGGCACCATAACTAGACTGTTAACCCATATTCAGCTCTTGGAATCACATACAATATACAATAGTATTGAAAAGTACATTTACCCTTTTAGCAGTGAATAAACTCTTTAGCAGTCATCCACTGGGTCACTGCAATAATATATGACAACCCCTTTCTAAGAAAGCTAGAACCTCCCCAGCCCTGTATCTCCCCATTCATTGCTCTATTTGCTCTGCTAGATGTATTTCAAGCTCTCTCCTTATCACAGCTCAGGGGGACAAGCCCTCTCCGCTGCAGCTCTCTAACTATCATAGATCAGGGGGTGTGCCCTTTCTGCTGCAGCTCTCTCCTTGTAACTGTCACCACTTCTAACAGTAGATCCGGCTGGTGGAAGTTGATAGATGGAACCGACCATGTACGTTCATCACAACTATGTTATTAAGGCAGAAGGAGAAATAAGAAAAAGAACAAACAACAGGTGGTGCTATACAGATCCATTTTTTTTTTTAATAACAGTGGCCACACTAAATTTTTAATTACCTACTGTTATGGCAGCAATCCGTGCTCACCTTTTCTCCACTCCTCCTGTTGGGCATAGGCACTGCTCTGCGCACCCGCCCCATCGCTGCTGTTTTCTGGCACCATTCCCCGCCTCTTATCTGGCTGACCCTTCCTGCTTCTACTGTGTCAGCACTCCCTCCAGCTCTTAAAGGGCCAGCGCTTACACACTCTTATCTTTCCCAGCCAATAACTGGCCACCTAGGGGTTCTTAAAGCACCTTCTCTTGTGAGAAGGTGTCTGAGAAATAGGTTCTAGTTCACTAGTTTCCTGCAAAGGTGTACCATTTGCCTTATCTGTGTACTGACTTATGCCTGTTTTCTGGATTCAACCCTTCCGTCTGACCTGACCTCTAACTGTTCTACATTCTAACCCTGAACTGCCGTTCCTAAACTCAGTCTGTTTATCGGATTGCACAAATTCTGTCTGCCCTGACCTCAGCCTGTCTATGTCTCGGCCTGTCTTTTGACCCCTGTGGGTCAGAAGTGGACTTGAACAGACAATACTCCAAGAGATAGTGGCCTGTTGCTTCCCCTGCACCAGAGTCCAGATACAGGGGTTAAAGGGTGACTATCAGGAAGGTCGCTTAGATCAGTGTTTCCCAACCAGTGTGCCTCCAGCTGTTGCAAAACTACAACTCCCAGCATGCCCGGACAGTCTTTGGCTGTGCGGGCATGCTGGGAGTTGTAGTTTTGCAACAGCTGGAGGCACACTGGTTGGGAAACACTGGCTTAGATAACACCCTTAGGAGTAACCCCAAAACCAAATCTCTTCACGTGACACACAGGATTCACATCTGCTTCGTCACACATGCAGTTGCAACAATATTCAGATGCAGCTGCTGTATCATTGCTTGCTGTCCCCAGTGGGGCTCACAGTGTTTTTGGAGGAAACCCACAGAGGAGAACATACAAACTCCATGCTGACTTTGTCACTGGTCGGATTCGAACCTAAGACTCCAGCACTGAAAGGCACTAGTGCTAACCACTGAGCCTCCGTGCTGCTCACAAGTAGTTTTCTATGGCATTTCCCACCTTTGAAGAAGTCATATACCTAGGACAGGGTAGGATGGGCATTGCAGATGAGCCGCCCCAGGAATAGTGAAAAATATCCTGTGGATTTACTGCACTGTGATATACTGTAAATGTATTGCATTGTTTATGGGTATGTTGTAAACACTGCTGTGGTTATTCTGCCACCTTGTGGCCAATTATATTATTCCTTTTGGATAATATGTTGTATGGATGCATAGGACCTAATTATTCTGTCCTTAAACTGTAGTTAGGGCACATGCTTGGAGGGAATACATATATATGTGCAGGCAAATTTTGATCAGACACAGAAGGAGAGCAGAGAGGAGACACAGGAATGCTGGAAGATGCTGCAAATTCCTGTGAGCAGCTAGCTAGCAGTAGAGGTAAGTGACACAGGTCTTAAAGGTTCACCACCTCAGGGCCTAGAGAGGGCAATGAAGCAGTGGAGTACCACAGAGGAGTTGAGTCCGGTACTGAAGTGCGCCTGTTGAAGATTGTGCAGATTATGGCGGTACTGCTGCAACGCGCCGTGCCCCAGGACCGATCGTGTCCCAGGTCTATAGGAATGCCAAGTGTTATGGCATGGCCCTTAGGCCTCTTTCACACGGGCAAAAATTCCGCGCGGGTGCAATCCGGACCCATTCACTTCAATGGGGCTGTGCAGATAAGCGGTGATTTTTTGCGCATCACTTGTGCGTTGCGTGAAAATTGCAGCATGTTCTATATCCTGCATTTTTCACTCAACGCAGGCCTCATAAAAATGAATGGGGCTGTGTGAAAATCGCAAGCATCCCCAAGCAAGTGCAGATGTGGTGCGATTTTCACGCATGGTTGCTAGAAGACGATATGGATGAGCAACCCCATTAAAGTCTATTTACTGTATTATTTTCCCTTATAACATGGTTATAAGGGAAAATAATAGCATTCTTACTACAGAATGCTTACTAAAATGTGACTTGAGGGGTTAAAAAATAAAAAACGTAACTCACCTCATCCACTTGATCGCGCAGCCGGCATCGTCTTCTTTCTTCTTCGTCAGGACCTGCAAAAGGACCTTTGATGATGTCACCACGCTCAACACGTGGTGAGCACGATGACATCATCAAAGGTCCTTTTGCAGGTCCTGAAAGAAGAAGAAAGAAGACGATGGCGGCTGCGCGATCAAGTGGTTGAGGTGAGGTAATTTTTTTTTTATTTTTTTTATTTTAGTAAGCATTCTGTAGTAAGAATGCTATTATTTTCCCTTATAACCATGTTATAAGGGAAAATAATAAAATCTACAGAATACCGAACCCAAACCAGAACTTCTGTGAAAAGTTTCGGGTCTGGTACCAAACATTTAGATTTTTCTCATGCGCGTGCAAAACATATTAAAACACATTGCACGCGCACGGAAAAATCGGACGATTTCCCGCAACGCACCCGTATCCTATCCGGCCTTCAAATGTGACGCCCGTGTGAAAGAGGCCTTATAGTCTTTGTCTGCGTGTCACAGTGCTCCTACCTGGATACCGTTGATCCCCTGGGTTTTACTCCAAAGCAATAAAGGGGATGAGTAATGGCGGTGAATAAGTTAGTCCAGACTCTTATAAATTTCAACAGCTTTACTTGCATTAATTTGCATCCAGACAATATTCAGGCTTTCTCTTGGTTCCAGCAGACTTTGGCATAAACTGACAGGCAAACTTCAGTCCTCTGCTTTCTCTATCTGCTATGCTAAACTCAGCTCTATTCTGGCAGATAGACTTTAGGACTGTTCTGGTATCTCTGTAATGGGGTGCCTTTGGCTGTTGACCCCCTCGCGACACTCTGTAGGTAAATCTGCAAAGAGTCATGGTGCTCTATGAGCTGCTTCCCTTTTCAGACTTCTGCTAAAGGAGGGGGACAATTCCCCTCACTGCTCCATCTTTCATGTCTTCTCAGCTCCACTATCGAGTCTAAACTGTAATAAATTAGAACTGCCACCCCTCCTACTAGGAAGGACTCGCCCACTTCTGCCAAAAGGGGGAGAATGGAATGGTAAGTTCCATTCTATCTAAAGATCTGTCTGCCATATACGCTGCCACCTGCTGGTGAACCAGGCATATAACATGTAATACAATGAATAACAGTTACATAGCAAAACAATTAATTCACAGTGTAATATGAAATTATTGTTAGCCTATTAGAGACAGTAGCAGGGTGTAGGAATGATGATACCACTCTGGGGTATTAAACTGTGCCATGCGGCATGAGCTTGGGTAATAACTGGAGATGCGACCATCTTTATTGCTGCTACTTTGTGGGTTTTTGCCCCACAAGAAACCAGTAAATACCATATTTTCAAGGTCCGCCTATGTCGGCCTGATTGCGTCCACAGTCCTAGAGTAGGGAGCTGTATATGCCACTGGTGGGGCACTTTGGGTGACACTATTATTTTGGGGCAGCACTACACGAGTGAGATTATTATTTTGGGGCGGCACTACATGACTTTATTAGTTTGCGTGAGACAGAATTATTTTGGGAGATAATGTGCAGCACTATTATTTTTTGGGGACAGTGAGTAACATTATTTTGGGGACACTACATGAATGAAATTCTTTTTTTTAGAGGGCACTAAGTGAGTGACATTATTTTGGGGAGAGGCACAAAAATGTCTGGTTCGCCATTTTTTTATTGCTTCACCTCCCAAAACAATTGAATAAAAAGTGATCAAAAAGTCATACACACCCCAAAATGGTATCCGAAATAGAAACTACAGATCATCCTGCAAAAAATGAGCCCCAACACCGATCTATAGACCTAACATAAAAAAGTTATAGGGGTCAGAATATGGCAATGCAAAGAAAAAAAATATTTTTAAGTATTAAATAGAAGAAAAAACGTAATAACGTAAATCTGTTATCGCTGTAATCGTACTGAACTGAAGAATAAGGGGCACAGGTCAGCTTTATTGTATAGGTAACGGTGAAAAAAAGCACAACAAACTGCCGGAATTTGTTTCGTTTTTTCCAATTCCACCCCATTTCTAATTTTTTTCTAGCTTCACTCTATATCCTATGCAATATTAAATGGAGCCATTAGAAAGTGCAACTTGTCCCACAAAAAACAAGCCCTATATGGCCATGTGAACGGAAAAATAAAAGAAAGTTATAGCCCTGGGAAGGCAGGGAGTGCAAAACAAAAATGCAGAAACAGAAAATCACCAGGTTCTGTAAGGGTTAATGGTGTGACAACCCCTTTGAGGATTATGCATTTGGTGCAGGAGCTTCCATTTTCACCTCAGTGGGTCCTTGTATCACCAGAGGAAACATCTGACTAGATGTCAGGCTGGTTCTGGCCCACAACTGCAAGTATCTGTTTAAGTAGTGGTTCCTTTGCAAGTACAAGTGCTGCCCTCTAGTGTCCACATTATCACATTACCCACCCTCGAATGGACCTGGACACTTAAAGGGACTGTCTGCTTTTTTCTATTGAGGACCTATCCTCAGGATAGGTTGCCAGTATCTGATCGTCGAGGATCCAACACCCGCCACCTCTGCTTAACAGCTGTTTTAAGAGGAGGCAGCGCTGCCTTCTCTTCTCTGTTTACCTGCTAGTAGGGTTGAGCAAACCCGAACTGCAAAGTTCGGGTTCGTACCGAACTTTGCAAGTTTGGGTACCCGGACCCAAACCCAGACTTTTTCACTGATTCGGGTGATTTTCCTATTTTCCATTATAACATGGTTATAACCGAAAATAATAGCATTCTTAAGACAGAATGCTAAATAAAATGGCCATTGAGGGGTTAAAAATAATCAAAAAAACTCACCTCACTTACTTGATCACCACGTGGTGAGCACGGTGACATCATCGCAGGTCCTTTTGCAGGTCCTGAAGAAAGAAGAGGATACCGGCTGCGCTATCAAGTGGATGAGGTGAGTTTTTTTGATTATTTTTAACCCCTCAATGGCCATTTTATTTAGCATTCTATCTTGAGAATGCTATTATTTTCCGTTATAACCATGTTATAAAGGAAAATAATAAAGTGACTCACTTTAATGGGGTTCGGGTTTGGTGTTCGGGTCGAATCCTGAACCCGAACTTTGACGTTTGGTCGAACCTGGTAAACCCGAACTTCGCCAGGTTCGCTTATCCCTACCTGCTAGCTATTACAGCTTCAGTGGTGAGCTGGGGTAATTACAACTATGGCGTCCCATTCACTTCTCTGGCTCTGTAGTATTCACTTGAACAGACGGGAGCCCTCCCATAGAAGTGAATAGGATGCTAAGGTTGTAATTACACCTGCTCACCACTGCGGCTGTGACTGCCAGCGGGTAAACAAAGAAGAGAACGCTGTGCTCATAGCTGATGGGCGGGGGTCCTTGGTGTCATCCCCCCTGTCCTCCTTCTCCGAACTGATATTGATGGCCTGTCCTGAGGATTGGTCATCAATAGTAAAAAGTGGACATTGCCTTTAAGGGTTCTCTTAAAAACCAAATTGTTTAACCCCTTCCTACCTTGTGTCGTGATAGACCCCTGTGCTATTATGGTGCACTGGTAGCATACTTGTCAACTCTCCCGGAAACCCAGAACAAAAGGCACATCTCCCAGGTGCGACTTTTTAAAATCACATTCATTTCTCCTCATTCCTGCACTCTTCTAAAAGGGGATATCAAGGATTAGATAAACATGGCTGCTGCCTTCCAAATGCAGTGCCCCCCCTGTACGCAGGTTGTGTCTAGTATTGCAGCTCTATTCCACAGTTTTATGGCTTTTGTTTTTACAGCGTTTCTTATGCTGTAAAACCGACCTGTTACTTTCATTCTCTGAGTCAGTGCAATTACAGTGATACCACACATGTAAAGTTTTTCTTGAATTTTAGTACAAAAAAAATTGAAAAGTTGGAAAAAACAACAAAATAGTTTTTTCTTTGCATCACCATATTAAGACCCCCATAACTTTTTTATTTTTATGTGTATGGAGCTGTGTGAGGGCTCATTTGTTGCGGGACGATCTGTAAGTTTTTATTGATACTGTTTTGGAGTGTGTATGGATACGATCAATTTTATTCAATTATTTGGGGAGGTTAAGTGATAAAAAAAAAGACAAATCAGCGATTTCGGGGATATATATTTTTATATATTAATAGTAAGGGCATTTTCATACTCAGCAATAACTATGATTTTTTTTTTATTGTTTATTTTTTTTATTATTTTGGGGAAAGGGGGATGATTTACATTTTTATATATTTTTTAATATTTTTCAAAAAAAATTCTCTTTCTTTTACACTTTTTAATAGTTCTTCTGGGAACTCGAACAAGCAATCATTAAATTGCTTCTCTCATAAACTCCAATGTATTAGAATATCTATGAAAATTTCACTATATTCCTATGGAGCTCTGCCACAGGCAGGGTCGTCATTAGAACATAAGTACGGCAGCCTCGGACCATTCAGGAGGACACCATCCAGCTCTCCCGGTCCGCGCTAGGGGGAGTCGGTGCATGGCCGGGAACGCACACTCCTGGTTTTTGAGCCCCCAGATGCAGCGGTCACATTTGACCACGGCATCTGAGGGGTTAAATGTTTGCGATCAACGTTTAAAACAGCAGGCACCCGGCGGCTATGCACAGCACAGCAGGTGCCATCTTTAGATACCAACGTATGTTTACATTGGGTGGTCAGGAAGGGGTTAAGAAAGGAATAAATATAAATAAAGATTTATGAAGTGGGCCTGATGTCTTCCTCTACGGCAGGGGTGCACAACCTTTTCGGGTTGGGGGCCACATTGTCGGCCTGAACCAATTCCAAGGGCCGAAAATAAAACTTAAAGTGGTATTACCAACTGAAATACTGTATTTTTGGCATATTGAACATAAAGTATTTACTATAAATGTCTAGTTACAGTTCCAGGACTCCCATCTAATAGGAGAATACATGAAAGATACATGTAAGTAGCCATAATACATAGACCTACATGTCTTTTGCCAGATGCTTGGGGGCCGCAAATAATGGTATTGGGGGCCACATGTGGCCCCCGGGCCGCAGGTTGTGCACCCCTGCTCTACGGTATTATTATTATGTACAAGGTTTTATATATAAGTAAATATTTGTAAAAACATTTGTGAAGCCAATCTCCTATGTGTCAGGCCACTCCCACCTCATGGCGCAATTCCTGAGGCTGCTGTATGGTACTTTCTATGAGTACTGCATGGCGCTATCCTTATTGCTGCCCGTTGTGTGGTACTACACAGCAAGGTTCTCTATGACATGACTCCTTTGGGCTAGAAATCATTTTTTTCAGTTGTCTGCGATTTTTGAGATACAAGGGTTAAAAAAATCTATTTGCAGAGTATCATTTCTCAGTCCTGTCAGCTGATGGCTCATGTGAAGCCTTATCGCCTGACCTCATAAACACTCATTATAGCTAAAGTGTTATCAAACTGATAAAAATATGGCATACATGAGTGTTTATGAGGTCAGGAGATCAGAGATAAGGCTTCACACGAGCTGTCAGCTGACAGGAGTGAGAAGTGATTCTCTGCAAACATACTGATTTTTTAAACCTTGTATGTCAAAAACGGCTGAACATGAAAAAAAGACCAACTGAAAGAATGATTTTTTTTTGCCCAAAATGAATAAAATGCAATCATAAAAAATTGCCCTTGAAGGCCTGCTTTGCTCGATTTATTTTTTACATGATTTATCTTTTAGCCTAAAGTCCTTGTAGACTTAAAATGCAACGTTTAAGCGAGGTCTGCTAAGGAATTTTTCTTGTAATTAAAAACTTGCGATACAGTATGTCAAACCACAGGGACCCCGACCAATCAGCAGGATGACGGTCCCCTCCATTGTACGCATAAGCACCCTATGGTTGCATGTGCCTGGCATTGCAACTCAGTCCCATTAAAGTGAATAGCCCCTTCCTTCTGCAGGGGCTGGACCACCAATCATACATTGATAGCAAAAATGATCAAATCTTGAGACTCAGAGGACCCCTTTAATGTAAGCTGTACAGAAAATACAAATTAAATTTCTAGCAGATATTTCAGCTGTGTCACGATTCATAATCAAGCGTTCTGCGGGTGACCACTCCATGTATGGAAAGGTTGTGGGATTTCCTGATCTTTAACCTTTAAAAAAAATGAAATAAAAACATGTAATAATCTGTTATGTAAAATAATAAAACTCATTTTCACGTTGGGGAGGGGAGGGGGTCCCATGATCACGATCCTCATCTCTTGGCCAGGGTGGGGAGTGGTCACAAAGAGCGACTCTCTCTGGAGGACGTGTCCTCTTCTGCATCACACAGACAACCTATTTATTACAAAAGGACGCTGTGTAATGTTTCATTTCTCCTGTGGTGGCGCTGCAGGGAAATCGAACACTTACGGCTAGGTTTATAGATGATCAGTAGAGTACAGCAGAGAACCAAAACATAATTTATTATCCTGGGGTTTACTAGGCCCCCCAGAGGAGATGATGGCCCCCCTGGTGGGATAGTCCAACAGAAGAAAGGACATTGGACATAACAAAAGCCAGGTGAATTAACCCCCTCACCACCTTAGAATGTGAGCTAACCCCTTCACCACCATAGATCACCAGAGAATCAGGTTTTACCTTCTCCACTAGCCTACCCCTCCACGAAAACATCCACTAACATCTCCATTGCACTAGACCACGAGAGAAAATGTATTGACCTCTCCACCACCTTAGACAGCGATTTAGACAGCAAATAACCCATTAAATACCCTAGACCACAATGGAAGCAGCTTTAAGAGTCAGGAAATAGAAATTAACCCCTCTATTAGCCTACACCACCAGGGAAGCAGCCACTAATTTCTTGATTTTTTTTTCTGTAATTTATATATTTATATATTTTCATCCGCACAATGCTCCGTTTTGTGTAGGATGCCTTTGTGGTGCATGTGGTCCGCGACGGCATCCTCCATTGTACGCATTTTTTGCTGGGGATGGTCGTTTGCTGCGGTCCACATGCGGTAGGACTGCTCCCTCAATGAGAAACACGCTACAGTGTTTGGGGTCTGAGCAGTTCCCCCATATTGGCCACTATATTTCTGTGATCTAATTTCTTGATTACCCTAGAACACCATGGAAAAAGACATTAACCCCTCCACTACCCTAGACTGCAGTTTAATCAGCCATTAATCCCTTCAATGGTCATAAAACTTTTTAAAACTGTCCATAAATAGCGGAAGCAAAGTTATGAAATGTTGTATTATACCTCATCAGAGAAAAATGCCTCTTTCTCCACTTACTTTCTTATTTAGACTCTTCCCTCTCAATTTTCTGCTAATTCCATTTTATGAGGCCAACATAGACTGTTAGCTTGCTGAAGGATCAGATTAGAGCTGCCCATAGAAATCTAGGGGAAGGGAAGCGTAAGCTGCTAGATGGAGAAAGAGGTATTTTTCTCTGATAAGATATATTACAAAGTTTAGTGACTATTTCAGTAACCTAGCCCATGAGGGAAGTATCATTGCTACAGTTAACCACCAGGGTAGAGGCAGTAATCCCCTTCGATACCCTAGGCCAGTGTTCAGCAACCTACGACACCAGCTGTTTTGAAACTACAACTCTCAGAATCCTCCTATCACTCAAGAACAGCCAGGAAAGTGTGCATGCTGAGAGTTGTAATTTCACAGCATCTGAAATGTCGAAGGTTGCTGATCCCAGCCTTAGACCACAAGCAGCCATTTGCCCCTCCACTATCCTAGACCACCAGGGAAAACGGAATGAATCCTTAGACTTTTCTAGACCACCAGGACAAGGAGCATTAACCCTAGATCATCAGAGAAACAACCTTTAAATCTTTTACTATCCTAGACCACCAGAGAAGCAGCCAATAAACCTCCTACTGCTGCCCGGGGGCCTCAGTGTAGAGTGCCATGCTCCTGTGTATTTTTTTGCATGTCCATCTACATTACTAGGCCACAACCAGCTGAGCTTTTATTAAACCCTTGAGATATATACAATATATGTTATACTTACTGCGCCTCCCCCGCCACTTACATTTGTCGCAGTCTGGTGATCTGTCACTTCCGAATATAGCTCCGAGCAACCCCTTGATAAGGCCCTGATTACATTTCCTACAGAATTCTTCCAGTTCTTGCTGCTCCTTCAGCCTCTGTTCTTGCTCCAGTTGCTGCTGGTTTGTTACCAGTTGATTAGTGTAACAGGTCGGACCGCCCGAGTATCTGGGGTCATAGCAGCAGCCAGCAGCTTTACAGATCTCAAAGGGGATCCCTGGAAATCCACAGACGGATCTGCTTTCGAGGTTAATGTCCAAACAGTTACAGGAGCCTGCGGGTAGTGGAGCCGAGAAGAGAACAGGACAATGGACATTATGTCATAGAGCATCCTACAGGGTCATGCTGGGGGTTGTAGTGTTTTATGTATAGAGCATAATAGAAGTGTATTATGGTCATGTCCAGTGCTCGGGTCATGCTGGGGGTTTTAGTGTTCTATGTATACAGTATAATAGAAGTTTATTATGGTCATGTCCAGTGGTCGGGTCATGTTGGGGGTTGTAGTGTTCTATGTATAGAGTATAATAGAAGTTTATTATGGTCATGTCCAGTGGTCAGGTCATGTTGGGGGTTGTAGTGTTCTATGTATAGCGTATAATAGAAGTTTATTATAGTCATGTCCAGTGGTCGGGTCATGTTGGGGGTTGTAGTGTTCTATGTATAGAGTATAATAGAAGTTTATTATCGTCATGTCCAGTGCTCAGGTCATGCTGAGGGTTATAGTGCTCAATGTATAGGGTATAATAGAATTGAATTATGGTCATGTCCAGTGGTCGGATCATCTTGGGGGTTGTAGTGCTCTTTGAATTGGGTATAAAAGAATTAAATTGTGGCCATGTCCAGTGCTTTGGTCATGCTGAGGGTTGTAGTGTTCTATGTTTAGAAAATAATAGAATTATATTATAGTCTTGTTCAGCGGTCTGTCATGTTGGGGGTTGTAGTGTTCTATGTATAGAGAATAATAGAATTATATTATAGCCATGTCCAGTGATCTGTCATGTTGGGCGTTGTAGCGTTCTATGTATACAGTATAACAGAATTGTATTATGGCCATGTACAGTGGTTGGGTCATGTTGGGGGTTGTAGTGCTCTATGTATAGAAAATAATAGAATTATATTATAGCCATGTCCAGTGATCTGTCATGTTGGGCGTTGTAGCGTTCTATGTATAGAGTATTATAATAATAATAATATATATTATATATTTTTTATATTTTTACCGTGTTAGCCAGTAAATACAATATGAAAAAAGATTAAGATTCTTCAGTGGTTGATACCTTTTAATGTGTAATCGAAAAGATGATGACGAAATTGCAAGTTTTCAAGGCTACTTGGGCCTGGAAAGCTTACAATTTTGTCATCATCTTTTCAATTAGCCATTAAAAGGTATCAACCACTGAGGAATCTCAGTCATAGAGTATAATAGAAATGTATTATGGTCATGTCCAGTGATCATTCATGTTCAGGGTTGTAGTGTTCTATGTGTAAAGTATAAAAGAATTGTATTATGGTCATGTCCAGTGGTCAGTAATGCTAGGGGTTTTAGTGCTCTATGTATACAGTATAATAGAACTGTATTGTAGTTATGTCCAGTGGTCAGATCGTATTGGAGGTTGTAGTGCTCTATGTGTAGTGTATAATAGAATTGTATTATGGTCATTTGTAGAGGTTGGTCATGTTGGGGGTTGTAGTGTTGTATAGAGTAAAAACAGAAGTGTATTATAGTCATATCCAGTGGTCAGGTCATGTTGGGGGTTGTAGTGCTCTATGTGTAGTGTATAATAGAATTGTATTATGGTCATTTCTAGAGGTTGGTCATGTTGGGGGTTGTAGTGTTGTATAGAGTAAAAACAGAAGTGTATTATAGTCATATCCAGTGGTCAGGTCATGTTGGGGGTTGTAGTGTTCTATGTATAGCGTATAATAGAAGTGTATTATGGTCATGTCCAGTGGTCAGGTCATGTTGGGGGTTGTAGTGCTCTATGTGTAGTGTATAATAAAATTGTATTATGGTCATTTCTAGAGGTTGGTCATGTTGGGGGTTGTAGTGTTGTATAGAGTAAAAACAGAAGTGTATTATAGTCATATCCAGTGGTCAGGTCATGTTGGGGGTTGTAGTGTTCTATGTATAGCGTATAATAGAAGTGTATTATGGTCATGTCCAGTGGTCAGGTCATGTTGGGGGTTGTAGTGTTCTATGTATAGCATATAATAGAAGTGTATTATGGTCATGTCCAGTAGTTGGGTCATGTTGGGGGTTGTAGTGATCTATGTATAGAGTGTAACAGAATAATATTACGGTCATATCTCTATATTAGATTGTTACACATTGTGAATTCTTACCTATATCCTCCGCTGTGAGCATCGGGAACAAGGCGATTGCTAAGACTGCACTGTACAGCAGCGCCCTGTCCATTGTGTTCAGCTTCATATTGTAGTATAAAGATCAGGCTGCTGTGGATGCAATGATATTTTATACCGCACCGCACTATTTACACAGGTAAGAAACTGCTTTCATGTGACATAAAGACATGATTGCTCTCACATCACTAAATCCTTTACTGATGTTTGAGGAGCCTCTTATAAAATTAGTAGCTACTGTAAGCTTCATTTGTGCAACCTGCAGATTTGGGGTATTTTTCCTTTTCTCTGCTGATTCCTGAAAATCTTCACGTGCTCTGATGTTTTGTGTATGCTGCGCCTCCTCCCCTCTCAAAATTACAAAATAAGTGTAGCCTTAGCACCAGAATATTTTCTACAATTATGACATTATTGTACTTTATTTGTGTTTGCAGAGTGCTGTTGCATTTTGTGTTTTTTTTCTTCATGTTTCTAGCCATGGCGACATGCACCTGCGCATTAGGATGTGCTGACTCACCCCCTTTTTTCTTGCAGCCTACACCAAGAGGCAGAGAACCTGCAGCCGCACCCCCCTCCTCCCTCTTCTCTATTTGTTTTACACTATGCTATAGAGTGTTAACAGGCACTCAATCATCTGGGACTGCGTTGAGGATTCATGGTTTAATACATCAATATAACATGTAAATAAGTAATTAAATCAAATTACCACAAATAGTAAAAAATAAAATAAAAAAATAGAATAGATAAAAAATTATTATATTGTTAAAAAGATAAAAAACATAATCACTAGTGTTGATCGAGCACCCAAATGCTCGGGTGCACGGTCTGAACACATCAGGATGCGAGTATAATGGAAGTCAATGGGAGAATGGGGATACCCGAGCATTAAACCCAAGCATTAAACCAGGCACCCCCTGCTCTGAAGAGGGGAGGGTCTCTGGTTAATAGAGGCACTCCGATATAACCTGTATATCACATAAAGGAGGGCATTATTCGCATTGTGGTACAATTGTTCAGGTAGTGGGACTCCTACATTAATAAAGCCTATGCACTAAGTGAAATGGCTGCCAAAAATTACAAGGAACCGGCACTTCATTACACCCTTTGTTACACATAAAGGAGGGCATCATACACATCCTTGAAAAATTATGATTGATAGCCTGCTGGTGACCCTCAAAAACATTTGGAGCAAGGGCCTGCTGATCTGACCATTTAAAAAAATTATGGGAGAGTGCCTGCTGCTTAGCTGACAATCGAAAAATTACGGTTGAGGGCCTGCTGCTGAGCTGACCCTCTAAAACACGGATGTCAAGCTCGTGGCCCTCCAGCTGTTGCAAAACTACAACTTCCAGCATGCCTTGATTGCTGTAGGATGTCCAGGCATGATGGGAGTTGTAGTTTTGCAACAGCTGGAGGGCCACGAGTTTGACATCCCTGCTCTAAAATATTATGGTTGAGGGCCTGCTGCTGAGCTGACCATCGAAAAAATAAGGGTTGAGGGCCTGCTGTTGAGCTGACCATCTAAAACATTAAGGGTGAAGGTCTGCTGCTGATCTGACCATGGAAAAAATTATGGGTAAGGGTCTGCTGCTGAGCTGACAATCGAAAAAATTATGGTTGAGGGCCTGCTGCTTAGCTGACCATTGAAAAAATTATGGGCGAGTGCCTGCTGGTGATCTGACACCATCGAAAACATTATAGTCGAGAGACTGTTGACGCTTTGGTGACTCTAGATAACCTCTGGCTGATCGCATGTCCCCGTGATAGCGACAATCCATTCGGATGTCTGCCCTATTAACTTTCGATGTTATTTTCTGCGCCTACCATGGTGACCACGGGTAACGGGGAATCAGGGTTCGATTCCGGAGAAGGAGCCTGAGAAACAGCTACCACACTCCCAAGCAGCAGGCGCGCAAATTACCCACTCCCGACTCGGGAGGTAGCGACAAAAAATAACAATACAGAACTCTTTCTAGGCCCTGTAATTGGAATTAGTAAACTTTAAATACTTTAATTAGGATCTACTGGAGGGCAAGTCTGGTGCAAGCAGCCGACTCGCTCCCGGCCTCCAGAATGTTCACTCAGTGTGCCGTCAGGGTGTTGACCAGACTCTTGGATAGTGAGATTGGACTTGTAGGTGAGGGCCTGCAGGTGAGCTGCCCTTTTAAAACATTATATGCGAGGGGCTGCAGGTGAGCTGACCCTGTAAAAAATTGTAGGTGAGGGCTTTTTATTGAGCTGACCCTCTAAAAGGTTGTAGGTGAGGGCCTGCAGGTGAGCTGACCCTGTAAAACATTATATGCAAGGGCCTGCAGGTGAGCTGACCCTGTAAAAGATTGTAGGTGAGGGCCTGCTGGTGAGCTGACTCTGTAAAAAATTATATGTGAGGGCATATATGCGAGGGCATTATATGCAACGAATGAGCATGTTGATATGATGGAAGAGGAGGAGGATGAGAAAAGGAAGATTCAACCATATACCCTTTTTTGTGGTGGAAGGTGTGCATGGGAATACAGTGTATTCAGTACATTATAAACAACACATTTAAAGTGCCTTTATTTTCATCAGCTTTCCTCTGGTAGAGTCGAGTAGTCCAGGGCAATCCAGGCCTTGTTCATTTTTATCTGAGTCAACCTGTCAGCATTGTCAGTGCACAAGCAGATACTCTTATCTGTTATATTGCCACCAGCAGCACTAAATACACGCTCAGACGAAACGCTGGCGGCAGGGCAGGCCAGCACCTCCAAGGCGTAGAGCGCCAGTTCGTCCCACGTATCCAGCTTGGACACCCAGTAGTTATATTAAGTAGTAAAGGGGACAGTGAACACCCTTGTCTGGTTCCTTTCTCTAGTGTTATTGTGTTGGACAGGAAACCGGGTACATATATTTTTGCCTGGAGTTTTGAGCATAGAGCTTTTAAACAGTTGCGGAAGTCTCCCGAGAAAACTATGGTGTCTAGAACCAGGTCGAGCCATTTCCAACTTACGTTGTCAAAGGCTTTCTCGGCGTCCACTGCCAGTAAATCCGGATTGCCTTTATACTGTTTCCTTTTTAGCCCATCTTGTACCGTAAAGACTTTTTTTATGTTAGTTACTGCCGATCTACCTTTCATCAAACCGACCTGATGGTCTCCAATTATGGATGGCAGCAGAGAGGCAAGTCGATTGGCTAGTATTTTTGAAAAGAGTTTGACTTCTTGGTTAATAAGCGATATGGGCCTGTAAGATCCTGGCTGAATCAGGTCCTTATCCGGTTTGGAAAGTATCTTTATATAGGCTATCTGACCTGATGGTGGCAAGTTACCTCTTTTCATGGCGGAATTGTATAATGGAGTAATAGTAGGGGTTATTTCCCCCAATTTTTTATAAAATTCTGCCGGGAAGCCGTCTGACGTCAGAGCCTTACCGTTTGAAAGAGATTTTATAGCCATTTTTATTTCGTTTTACGTAATCTCTCTGTTAATCTTCTCTTCCGACAATGGGGGTAGGATTATTTTACTCAAAAGGTCCATTGCCTTTTCCACAACAAAAGGATCCTGGGTGTAAAGAGATTAAAAATATTCTCCCAATATACCCACAATTTCTTCTGGTTGGGTGTGAAGGGTTCCTAACTTGTCTTTCAGGAGGTGATAATGGGTTCGTTTGGTATACAGTTTAGTAAGATTGGACAGTAGCCTTCCTGCCTTGTTGCCATTTTGAAATAGGTCTGCCCTTTTGCGGTCCCCATACCATTTGGTTGCCTGCTCCAAATTATAGTCAAAAGTGTGTTTAGCTGTTACCCACAGTATTTTATTGGGCTCCGTCTGAGTATTCTGAAAGGTAGTGTAAGTTTCCCTGAGTTGTTTAGTGGCTTCATAAATTTTTTTCCTTGTTTCATTTTTCTTCCCTGTAGTATAAGCTATGATTCGGCCCCTTAAAACAGCTTTTGCAGTATCCCAGAAAAGGTTAGAGTCTGGAGTATGTTTTTTGTTATCTTGGGAAAATTCCCACCACCATCCCTTAAATCTGTCAAAGTCTTCGTCAGATGTAAGGTGTTGGGGGATTAGCCATATAAAATCTGTCCCATGTGGCACATCGTCTAATATCTGCATGACTACCGGGGCATGAGCCGATATGATCAAACCAGATATCTTTACATCTTGAGTTTTAAGCATGAAGTTAGGAGAGGCTAGAAAATAATCTATTCTTGACCAGGACATTTGAGAATGAGAAAAATGTGTGAACTCTCTCTCTCCATTGGGTGATGATGTCTCCATACATCCACCAAACCTGTGGACTGAAGTATTGGAGAGAGAGTATACACGCCTGTGGGTTGGTATGGTGCCTCTCTAGCTTACATACCTCTCCCCTCTTGCAGGACATTAACCTCCAATGCCTTATAGAAATTTTGTTGGGATGAATTCGGAGCATACACATTGTAAATGGTGAGAGGCCCTACAGGTGATTCTAAAGCCAATTTCAGCATCCTACCCTCTTTGTCCGTTTTGACGGATGTTACAGCATACTGTAAACGCTTATGTAAGAGGATGGTAACTCCCACTTTTCTCCCCTGTGAGGAGGAACCCACTACCTAACCCACCCAAAGTTTACGAAGACTCCAGAAATCTTGTTCCTCTGGGTGTGTCAGGGCTACATCTGCATCTGCAAGTTTTTTCAGATGTCTTAGAATATTAGTGTGTTTAGATTGGGGTCGCAGACCCTTTACATTCCAGGTCACTAAGCGCATGGTGTTTTTAACAAAAAGGGATCTGCAGGGGGCACACCCAGATAAGTTAGTCTCTGGTCTGTAAATTTGTCACATATATAGCATGCCCCTGCCTGAATCACAGAAACCATGTCTCTCCTCAGTGTCAAAATCAATTTAATTCCCACCCTAGCCCTTCCCTTAAAAATCAAACCCCCTTCCCCATATGGCAACGTTAACAAACAACATTTGGACTTCTCTTTTTTCGGACATATTAAAGCATGGCCGCCCGTTGCTACCAGCTAACTCATATTTGCTCATCTCCATTTCCCTCTTTCCATGCCCTTCTAAAATATATCACTTTACGAACTTATCTACTCTTAGATACATAACTGCTCCCTATACAACAGGAACAGCATCCCCTCCCCCCAAAAATCTAACTGTATGTTTTCAAACAACACTACAGATTTTTGGGGAAACCAACATGAATCTCACTTGTCCCTTCAGCAGAAGCCGTGTCTTTCATCCCCATGCTGAGTCTTGGCTTTGAGGTAGTTGAGTCATCTGGTATTGTATTATGGTGCGGCCTGTTCTTTCTTCTTTCTCTACCTCTGCGATGGACTTGCTTGAGAGGTAGGAGAGGCATCTTCTTCCAAGCCTTCTTGAGCCTTGTTCGGGGTAAGGAAGGTTATTACAGAGCCATCCGCTTGGAAACCCCTCAGCGTTGCAGGGTACTGTAGTGTAAAAGTGACCTTTTTCTTTGCTAAAGTGGAACAAATGTCAGAGAAAGCTCTTCTGCGTCTCGCAACTTCCGCTGAATAATCACCAAACAGTAATAACTTGTTGCCCCTTACAATTATTTGCTGCGGATTGCACCGATATTTGGTGAGGATCGCTTCTTTCGCTGCGTAGTTTAAGTATTTTACAATGGTATTTCTCGGTCTAGGATTACCCAGCTCTTGATTTTGAGCTCTGAGGGCCCAGTCTGTGAGCTCTTTCTACTGTAAATTAACCTTGCAGATCTAGGGCTTGTAGTATCTCTATGGCGCATATCTGTGACAGTTGGTGCGGCAGGATTGATTCTGGTAACCCCCAATTCGCAGGTTACTCCTTCTGGAGCGGTTCTCTAAATCATGATTTCTACGGAGCATTTCTTTAGTTTGTATTTGGGCCTTTTCTAACTCTTCTTCTACCAGAAGGATTCTTTGTTCTATATCAGCAATCTGGGTGGTGGGTGGTGTCACCTCTCGTTGTAATTGCAGCAGTGCTGTGGAGACCGTGGCTTCTAGTGTGGCCTTTATATCCAGCGCTAATAATTGTGCCACCGCAATCGCCATCTCCTTACAGGAGGTAGGTAAGTCCTCCCCTGGGTTTGGAAGCGGGTCCCCCTCGCCTGCTGCTGACTTATCTGGCTGGTTGGGAAGCTGACCTTGTTAGTCTGTGAGACTTGTCCGACACTGCCGCCGACATCTTGCCTCGCTGCCGATGTCCTTCTTTCTGCTGTGGGAGCGGAGATAAAGGAATTTGGGAGCCACCTTTTAGGAGAAATAATAGCATTATCGCCGCTCACCATCTGTGTTGATTCTTCAAAGTTTCTTAAAACCTCACAGAGGTCAGACATCAGTGCCCACTCCTCGCTTGTGAATAGAGGAAGCTGACTGGAAAGGCGACGACCATGTTGCAGCTGGTTTCCACTACTGCCCTCTGCTGCTCACAAAGCCTGGCCAACATGTGGAACGTCAAGTTCCAGCGCGTGCTCACGTCGCACAACAGCTGGTGAGCTGGCAATTTCAGGCTCTGCTGCAGCGTTGACAGACCGGCTGAAGCTGTCGATGACTTGCGGAAATGTGCACACACGCGGTGCACCTTCACCAGTAGCTCAGGCAAATTAGGGTGGGTTTTGAGAAACGCTGTACCACTAAGTTTAAGACGTGGGCTAGGCATGGGATGTTTGTGAGCTTGCCGAGCTCCAAAGCCGCCACCAAGTTATGGCCATTATCAAACACAACCATGCCTGGCTGGTCCTTTATACCCTGCCAAAGCTCTGCAGCGGTGTGCTGTTTGTCACCTAAGCAAATTAGTTTCAGCACGGCCTGTTGCCACTTCCCCACTGCAGTGCTACACTGCTTCCAGCTACTGACTGATGGCTGACTGGTGCTGCAAGATGAGAATTCAGAGGTGGAAGTAGATCAGGAGGTGGAGGAGGAGAAGGGGGAGTTACAGCCACTAATGTAGGTGGTGGCGGAAATCCTGATGGATGTAGTGCCCATCCCAGGGTACGACTTGCTCCCGGCCTCCACAATGTTCACCCAGTGTGCCGTCAGGGAAATGTAGAGTCCCTGGTTAAATGCACTTGTCTATGTGTCCGTGGTTAAGTAGACCTTCCCAGTAACTGCGTTGGTCAGGGCACATGTGATGTTATGGCGCTGCTCCAGCCAGTAGCTGCGCGGTGCGAGGGTACAGTTCGCAGGTCTGATGTCCAGGAACGTGTGAAGTCACCGCAGGGTAGTACTGGCGCTCCCAGGGATCAAAGTTCATCCGACGCGTTTCTGAGCCGTCGGGCTCATTTATCAGCATTGGTATGACTCTTCAAACCTGGGGTTTATATCAGCGTCCGGTTCCCATGACAATGCCTGCTTACATTGCACATGAAGAAGATGCATGTATAGTAATTCCAAGATGGCTAAGTTCATTCTTATACACGTTTCTGGACATCAGACCCGCGAACTGTTCCCTCGCACCGCGCAGCTACCGGCCGAAGCAGTGCGAGTGCTGGCAGGTGAACAAGAAGATTGCCCCAAGAAAGACCTATATTCTGAAGCGGGAAACTGCGACTCCACTCACTGAGCATACACCGCCTCTTCACAGACCTCCAGAGACAGGTAATTACTGTTGTTCTAGCGGCATAATAATTTAAGATTGCACCAACTTCTTACTGGAACCGGAGCACCACTGATAACATATTACATACTATCCAAGCCTAGGCAACAAGCACTAATATAAGTCCACTCACCAGCGCCGGTGTAATCGATTACCTTAGGGTAAATTTGAATCTTAAATTTAAAAACACTTAGGGCTGGAGCAGTAAACCATATTTCTACACCGTGCTGCAGACTCCTATATTGGAGTTATTAGGACTATTTCACGGGAGCGCGGGAGTGTATACTATTTTCTTTGTTGACATATCCTCCTGACTTGTTGACCTAACCACAACCTCAGTGATTGACAACTGTGTGTCATCCTCTTCATCAACCTCTTGAGACAGTAATTGCCGTTGACTTATTGGCAACTGTGTCTCATCATCATCCACCTCATTAAACAGTAATTGCTGTTCCCCACCGTCATCTTCTTGTGACTGTGGATGCTCAAGAGGTTAAGAATCAGGGCAGAAGATCGGTCCCTCCTCAAGCGTGCTTGGCGAGAAGGCTAAATGAAGGAATAGCGATGAAAAGAGGTCCTCGGAATATCAGAGTGTGGGATCACGTGTGTTGGACTCTCCATGGTGGAGGAGCATCAGGGTTAGGATTGTGTTGACCAGACTCCTGGATACTGAGACTGGACTTGGTGGATAACAGGGTGGTGCCCGACTGGAAGCATTATCTGCTGCAATCCAACCGACCACCTGCTTGCACTGGTCTGACTTCAAGAGTGGTGTCCTGCGCCGCCCTGCAAACTGGGACATAAAGCTAGGTATCGTGGATGATTCTTTTTCTTGTGATCTAGCAGCAGGCACAGTTTCAACGCGCCCAGGGCCACGGCCTCTGCGTGCACAATTAGCATCACGGCCACTTCTCTGTCCCTTACTGCTCACCTTCTTCATTTTAAATGTTATAAATGCTTGAAAGTATGTCACACGTACAGTAGCGTAGGATTTGGAAGTGTATGCGCCAAAAAATGTAAAAAGGTATTTGGGATGTGGAAACGTCACATAGGAGATATCCCGCAGATAATGTCAATGCTGTCACCAGCGGTTAATAAAAATGACAGGGAATGTTACAGGTATTTGGGATGAGGAAACGTTATACAGGAGAGGTACCACAGGTAATGTCACTGTCCGCAGCGTCTACGGAAAAAGTACACTGTATGTCCCAGATAAAAATTTTATGCGTACACGTTACACTGCAGATGTGGCCCTGGTAATGTCACTGTCAGAACCAGACTGTCTATTGAAAAAGTACACTGTATGTCACAGATACATTTTTTCAGCGCACACGGTACACAGAAGATGTGGCGCAGCAAATGTAACTGTCCGCAGCGGACACCCTCATTTGGAAAAAGTTTACTGGATGTCACTGATTATTTTTGGATGCGCACACTTTACACAGTCGATGTTAAGCAGATAATTTAACTGTCCGCAGCAGCCTATTAGATGCTATTTAGTACAGGATGCACTAAAAAAATATATTGCTGCTGCCACACACAATAGTCCTTAAAATGACTTTTGGGTCTGTAAAGTTTTAGCAATTTAGCGCAGGTTGTGCTAAAAATATATATTGCTGCTGTCACACACAATAGTCCTTAACCCCCTAAGGATGCAGCCTTATTTCACCTTAAGGACCAGGCCATTTTTTGCAAATCTGACCAGTGTCACTTTATGTGGTGATAACTTTAAAACGCTTTTACTTATCCTGGACATTCTGAGAATGTTTTTTTGTCACATATTGTACTTCATGACAGTGGTAAAATGGAGTCGAAAAGTTTCATTTTTATTTATAAAAAAATACCAAATTTACAAAAAATTTAGAAAAATTAGCAATTTTCCAAGTTCCAATTTCTCTACTTCTATAATACATAGTAATACCGCCCAAAAAAGTTATTGATTTACATTCCCCATATGTCTACTTCATGTATCGATCATTTTGGAAATGCCATTTCATGTTTTGGGGACGTTACAAGGCTTAGAAGTTTAGAAGCAAATCTTGAAATTTTTCAGAAATTTTCAAAAACCCACTTTTTAGGGACCAGTTCAGCTCTGAAGTCACTTTGTGAGGCTTACATAATAGAAACCACCCAAAAAATTACCCCATTCTAGAAACTACACCCCCCAAGGTATTCAAAACTGATTTTACAAACGTTGTTAACTCTTTAGGTTTTCCACAAGAGTTAATGGCAAATGGAGATAAAATTTCAAAATTTTGATTTTTTGGGAAAATTTTCCATTTTAATCCATTTTTTTCCAGTAACAAAGCAAAGGTTAACAGCCAAACAAAACACCCCATATGTGGTCGTAAACTGCTTCATGGCCAAACGGCAGGGCACAGAAGGAAAGGAACGCCATATGGTTTTGGAAGGCAGATTTTGCCAGACTGGTTCTTTGACACCATGTCCCATTTGAAGCCCCCCGATGCACCCCTAGAGTAGAAACTCCATAAAAGTGACTCCATCTAAGAAACTACACCCCTCGAGGTATTCATAACCGATTTTGCAAACCTTGTTAACCCTTTAGGTGTTCCACAAGGGTTATTGGCAAATGGAGATGAAATGTCAGAATTTCTATTTTTTGTTACCTTGCCTCAAAAAAAGTGTAATATAGAGCAACCAAAAATCATATTTACCCTAAAATAGTACAAACAAAATGCCACCTTATCCCGTAGTTTCCAAAATGGGGTCACTTTTTTGGCGTTTCTACTGTAGGGGTGCATCAGGGGGGCTTTAAATATGGCATAGTGTCAAAAAAACAGTCCAGCAAAATCTGCCTTCCAAAAACCATATCGCGTTCCCTTCATTTTATGCCCTGCCATTTGGCCATACAGCAGTTTACGACCACATATGGGGTGTTTCTGCAAACTACAGAATCAGGGCAATAAATATTGAGTTTTGTTTGGCTGTTAACCGTTGCTTTGTTTCCTGGAAAAATGGATTAAAATGGAAAATTTGCAAAAAAGATAGCTGTTTTGGGACCGTTTTTATTTCTTGTTATTTACATAGTTGATCTGACAGGTTAGATTGTGTGCTATTTCTATAGAGCAGGTTGTTATGGACGCAACAATACCAAATGTGACTACTTTTGGGTTTTTTTTGTTCAAGTTTTTCATAATAAAGCATTTTTTTTTTGTGTTCACCTGAGGGGTTAGGTCATGTGTTATTTTTATAGAGCAGGTTGTTACGGACGCGGTGATACCTAATATGTATACTTTTTATTTATTTAAGTTTTACACAATAATATCATTTTTTTAACAAAAAAATCATGTTTTAATGTCTCCATAGTCTGAGAGCCATATTATTTTGGGCGATTGTCCTATGTGGGGTATCATTTTGTGCGGGATAAGATGACGGTTTGATTGGCACTATTTTGGGTGTATATAACTTTTTGATCGCTTGCTATTACAGTTTTTGAGATGTGAGGTGACAAAAATGTTTTTTTACATTGTTTTTATTTAATTTTTTTACGGTATTTACCTGAGGGGTTAGATCATGTGATATTTTTATAGAGCAGGTTTTTACGGACGTGGCGATACCTAATATGTATACTTTTTTTTTTTTTTTTTACTTTAACACAATAACAGCATTTAAAAAAAAAAAAAATGTTTTAGTGTCTCCATAGTCTTAGAGACATATTTTTTTTATTTTTTGGGGCTATTGTCCTATGTAGGGGCTCATTTTTGCAGAATGAAATGGCGGTTTTATTGTTACTATTTTGGGAGGCATACGCCTTCACTTGGTATTACACTTTTTGTGATGTAAGGTGGCTTTTGTATTTTTTGTTTGTTTTTTACGGTATTTTCGTGAGGGGTTAGGTCATGTGATATTTTTATAGAGTATATTTTTACGGACACGGCGATACCTAATATGTGTAGTGTATTTTTTATTTTATTTTTTTATTCAGTGATATGTGTGTTTTTTATTTATTTTTACCTAGACCCACTTGGTTCTTGAAGATCCAGTGGGTCTGGTGTCTGTATAATATAGTAAGTACACTATATAGTGTACTGTACTGTATTTTTTACTTTACATAGTCTGATCAGACTTCTGCCTTTAGCAGAAGTCTGATTAGACTTACATCACCATGGCAAGCAGGACGCCTCTGAAGGCGTCCTGCTGCCATGGTAACCATCACCCGCTGCCAGAACAGAGAAGCGGATGATGGGGAAGGAGGGGAGGGATGCTCCTGATTACTAGTGTTGAGTGAGCTGGTTACTGGCATCACAGTGATTAGTTCCGGCCAGCTAATCACTGTAATGCCAGTAACCAACATGGCTACGGAATTACAGTGAGGGCAGTACTTAGCTGCACGTTTATTGGCTGGGTAGCAGCCAAGAAACGTGCAGGGAGGAGACTTGCGCATTGCGCTAGAGGACATGCGGTATTCGGCTGAATACCACCATGTGCCGAGCATAGCGATGCTCTAGCCGAACTAGTAGTCGGCCGAGCATGCTCACTCAACACTAGTAATCACATCAAAAATTCATATGGTAATTAATCAACTGTCAATCATGTATACTCTTTCATAATCCTTCCTCAAATATAAACATGATTCACAGTTTATGAGGTTTATACATAATTATGCACAATAAAACTATGAATGAAATAAAATAATGTCCAGGAATAAATAATGATATAACTTAATAAAAAAATATATATAATAATAAAAAAAAAAAAAAAAATCCCAATGATCTTAATTCATCCACTGGTCTTATGGATTATTCCAAAAATCCATATGTACAACTCAAAAACACCATAAATAATATTGTTTAATCAAGATTCAATGTCATTATAGATCAATGTCCATGATTGTGAGCAATTGATGATAAGGTTTTGGTCCAAGTAGTATATACGATTTCATTTAAGAATCGGTGTTCATGATTTATCGATATATTTGTTATTTTTAATTGTTTATATCTATCCTTTTTGAAGTACAGATATTTCCTCTTTAAAGTTTGAATATGTTTCTTATTTATTTAAATTGTCCATATGCCATTGTATTTGATAGCTAGAGTAGTTATTACCAGTACAGTATAAATGCATTCATATTCATAACTTTCCTTTGTTACTGGTATTTAGACTTTACAGCATTGATGTCTTCTGTGTGGGTACTTATATATCGCTATCAACTGTATCACCTGGTTCCCCGTGTGTCTGCCTGTGCTCTGGCTTGGCATTCTACGTGGCGTCCCACGTGTTCAGGCCTCTCGCTTACCCATCCGATGCAGCGTGATGCTCGATATTCCGTATCAGATTCTGTATCCAGTGATTTGATTCAGCTCTCATGTATTGTGGCTGGGATGATACCAGCGATATCCCTTGGATTACTGTAATTTACACCATACGCGTTTCGGAGCTACCGGCTCCTTCTTCAGTGGCTCTTACTAGTAATCCATAAACCTCTTCTTTTCATATGTGATTTTTAGGTGGGCCAAAACTTCTCCATAGGATCCAACAAAAAGATGGCATAGATCCTTGATTTCACATGTATGTGTCGCTTACCCATAAATGTATCATTCTTAAAGAGGACCTTTCATGTGAAAAAAAAGTATGAACTAAGTATCATGATATGGAGAGCCGCGCCCAGGGATCTCACTGCACTTACTACTATCCCTGGGCGCCGCTCCGTTCTCCCGCTATGTCCTCCGGTATCTTCGGTGACTTGGTTCTCCTAGAAGGAATCTGCCCTTTTTTGTCCTGGGCGTCTCCTTCCTCCAGGCTGTAGCGCTGTCCAATCGCAGCGCAGAGTCCACAGCTTAGGAGAAGGAGACGCCCAGAACAAAAAAGGGCAGATTCCTTCTAGGAGAACCAAGTCACCGAGGGATAATAGTAAGTGCAGTGAGATCCCTGGGCGCCGCTCTACATATCATGATACTTAGTTCATACTTTTTTTTTCACAGGAAAGGTCCTCTTTAAGTAACATAGTAACATAGTTAATATATATAAAATAAAACACATAGTGTGTACCCAATATCTTCTTAATCCACACAAAAAACATATCAACGATCATAATTTATTAATTGTGGAGGCATCTTTTTAACAGTTCCGGATTAGTTAACTCATAGTGGCGATATATAACAAAAGACGCACTTGCGTTTTCGGTGCGTTTTCAGTGCGTTTTATATGCGTTTTTTTTAAAAATGGGCGAATTCCCTAGTATGTAACAAAGGGGACATATATATGATCATTTTCAGCCTTGAGAGTCTGTGACTGAGTACTTTTCATTTATATATTTTTCTAAAAGAAGCATTACTTTGCGCATTCTTTCTTTTTTATTTCTTTTTTCTTTATATTGGAACATGTGCATCTACTTATCATTATTTTTACTCATATCTTTTTTCTTTGTTAATATTTTATTTTATTTTCTTAGGTGGACCAAGTTGAGAGAAGGTCCGAGTGGAGGAGGTGGACGTGGAGGTGTAGGTGGAAGAGGCGGAGGAGGTAGCCAACATTTGTTTTTTCTTTCTTTTTTTGTTTTGTTTGTGGAGGCCCCTAAACAATGGGAAATGGCAAAGAGAACGCAAAACTGCGCTGGAGTATAACAATGGCTGGGTGCAGCTGGTATACCTCTCTACTCTGGCCAAGGTATGGACAAGTCCTGTGGGATCCAGGTCTGGTTCATTTTAATGCACGTGAGCTTGTGGACTGGCAGATGCACCTGTCTGTGATAACGCCCCCTGCCGTGCTAAACACACGTTCGGACAATACACTGGCTGCAGGGCAGGCCAGCACCTCCAAGGCGTGAAGGGCAAGCTCAGGACATGTGGACAATTTGGAGACCCAGAAGTTAAACGGGGCAGACCCATCAGTCAGTACGTGTAGGCGTGTGCACCCGTACTGTTCTACCACGTTGCTGAAACGGTGCCTCCTGCTAAGACGTTCCATATCAGCTGGTGGTGCTGGTTCGTGTGGTGTGCTGACAAAGCTTTTCCACATTTCTGCCATGCTAACCCTCCCTTCTGAGGTGCTGGTGATTCCCCAGCTGCATTGGCGACTTCCTTCTCCTCCGTCTCCCCGCTGTCATGTGGGAACACCATCAGTAGCGCCTCTACCAGCGTTCGCTTGCCTGCACCTTCCGATCGTTCTCCAGTGACGGAAGTAAGGACGGCACGTTGTCCTAGTAGCCGGGATCCAGTAGGGTCGCCACCAAGTAATCAGCACCAATAACAATGAGGGCAGCTCGGCGGTCATTACACAGGCACTGCAGCATGTAGTCGCTCATGTGTGCCAGGCTGTCCAGAGGCAACGACAAGCTGTCCTTGGTGAGAGGTGTATCGTCAGATTTTTTTTTTCTCAACGTGCAGGGCAGGAATGGCCTGCCTGGAAAAGTAGTGGTGGCTGGGATTCAAGTACTGTGGGACAGCCACCTTCATCAAGTTTTTAAAACTGTCCGTCTCCACCAGATGGAATGGCAGCATTTCAAAGGTCAGGAATTTTGAAATGCTTGCATTTAGGGCCAGGGATTGTAGGTTAGTAGGGGGTACTTCCTCTTTCTCTTCAGTGTTTAGGGGATGGACAGCTGAACTCTTCCATGGAACAGTGTGGAGATGCTTGGTGACCCAGGTGGTGGTGTTGCTGTCACATCCCCTCTTTGCGGGGTGCCAGGTGGCCCTGTCGCTCCAGAGGGGATGGAAGAGGCTGAGACTGCAGCAGAAGAGGGAGCAGGAGGAGCCTGAGATGTTTCATAGTATTTCAGGTGTCTTCTCCACTGCAGCTCGTGCTTTGCATTTAGATGCCTGGTCATGCAGGTGGTGCTCAGGGTTAAAATATTTATGCCTCGCTTCAGGCTCTGACTGCACAGCGTACAAACCACTCGTGTCTTGTCGTCAGCACATTGTCTGAAGAACTGCCACGCCAGGGAACTCCTTTGAGCTGGCTTTGGTGTGCTCAGTCCCTGGGTGCAGTGGACAGTAGCATGCATACTTGCTAGGGGCTGGCTGCTGTGGTTTTGCACCCTGCTACCTCTTTTGCTGTGCTGCTGGCGCTGCGTAACTACCGCCTCTTCCTCTGAACTGCACACGTCACTTGCATGACCTGGATACCATGTGAGTTCTAGAACCTCATCATCCTCCCCATCATCTTCCACCCACACCCACTGGTCTTCCCATGTCCTCATCCTCAAACATAAGTGGTTGGGCATCGGTGCACTCAATCTCTTCCACTTCTGCGGCAGGGCTAGGTGGATGGCCCACAGAAACCCCACCAGCAGAGTCATCAAAAAGCATAAGAGACTGCTGCATGACTTGGGGCTCAGACTGCTTGGCTGATGTGCCAGGAGTTGAGGTGGAAGACAGATGCCTGTTGGACGCCGGTGCCAACTCTGCGCTTTCATCATGGGACCTGGTGGGAGACAATGTGAAGAAACTGGGGGCACTGTCAGCCACCCAATCTGCTACCGCCTCTTCTTGTTTTGGCCTCACCATTCGTACAGCAGTATTTGGGCCTACAAAATAACGCAGAACGTCATGTTGTCTGCGTGCACCAGAGGAAGGTGCTTTATTTGGGTGCGTAGCTGGCACAGATTGACCATGTCCTCTCCCTGCAGCAGGGGCCCCACCGACACCAGCAGCACCACGACGACCACAGCAACGTCCCCTATTTTATGCTCTTGCACCCCAAAAAAAGGCTATAGGTCACCAACAGAATTAACAGACAGATTAACTATTGTATTTCCGTGTCACTGATGCAAATGATGTGTACCCCCCCCCCCCAAAAAAAAATGGCTATATGTCACAGACACAATTAACAGACTGATTATCTCTCCTATTACAGTAAAACGGATGCAATGGTGGACTTTGGAACCCCAAAAAAGGACTTTATGTCATCGACACAATGAACAATTGTATTTTTGTGTCATTGGTGCAATGGAGGCGTATTGCACTGATATAAAATGCCTACAGGTCACCCACATACTTAATAGATAGATTAAAAGCCTAACACCGTCCCTCACTGCAGCAGCGTCCTGTCCCTACACTAGTCAGCGCAGAATGGCTGCACAACATGTGATCTGGCATTTATGCATGCATGGTCACATGGTGCGGCGGCCAATCACAGCCATGCCAGTACTAGGCATGGCTGTGATGGCTTCCAAGTGCCCACAGCTTAAAAAATTGTTGATTGGCTGCACTGCAGCCTTTCAACAAGCTTTTTGTAAAATCCAAACACGAACACGGACTTTTACGCCAGTGTCCGTGTTCGGGTTCGGTAGGAACCTTAGGGTTTGCTCATCCCTTAATATGACCTTAAACAATACTCAGACATGGAACAAAACATCAAGTGACTGGGGGATTTATTTATACAGTGATGGAATATTCAAACAATTATTTGAAGAGACAGTCACACGACTGTCATGATCCTTCACTCCTTGTATTGACGGTTGGTAAATTCCATAGATCACACGTCTGAGTTTGTTTGGGTTCTCACCACATTAAGCCCTCTGATTGCTTTACATTGGGAGTATACAAATGAATGGACCCCCCCAATGGTGAATCCAGACTTACTGCCCCTCACTAAACTGGTAACTCACTCCTCGCCTGTGATGCTGGTTCTATTGCGTTTTTAAAGAGGGATAAAGGGGTTATCCACTGTAGCACCAGTTAAGGTGCTAAGGTTTTCACCTGTCTTACAGCTTCCCTGCTGCCATGGCCTTACATCTCCTGCATGGTCACCGAAGTGCTGGTGTCTTTGCCTAGCCAACACTGTTCCTCGGTGGCTTCTATGCCTCCTGACTGTTGTGCTCTCTGCTCTTAGGGTGCACACTGTCTCAGACTCTTAATGGGTCAGCAGGTGAATGTCCAAACCTGTCTCTAGCCTATGGCAAGCCATCCCTGGATATTTAACTCCACTTTCCCTGTTGAAGGGTGTCTGAGCAATAAGTTACAATAAGGTACCCTTGCTTGCAAGCCCCTGCAAAGGTTTTTCAATCTAATCTTCTGAGCCTGGCTCCTGCCCGTTAACTGTATTGAGCTAGTTCTGCCTTGCCATGACCTTTGGCCTGATTACCAGATTGAACAAACTCTGCCTCCCCCGACCTCAGCTTGTCCACTGACCACAATTCTGTCTGTCCCCTTTGGTGCCACACATCGGCGTGCCAGCTGTCACTGAACAGGAACTACTCTAACAGGTATTGGCCCAGTGTTTGTTTTGGTGGTGACAGGTCCTCTTTAACTCCTTCTACCCCGGGCCAGTTTTCACCTTCCTGCCCAGGCCATTTTTTGCTAATCTGACATGTGTCACTTTATGTGGTAATAACTTTGGAACACTTTTATTTATCCAATCCATTCTGAGATCGTTTTCTCATGACACATTGTACTTCACAATACACGTCATAAATTTGAGTCAATATATTTCACTTTTATTTATGAAAAAATCTAAAATTTACCAAAAATTTGGAAAAATTCACAATTTTCTAAATTTCTATTTCTCTGCTTTTAAAACAGAAAATATTTATTACTTAACATTCCCCATATATCTACTTTATGTTGGCATCATGTTGTAAATGTAAATGTAATTTTATTTTTTTAGGACATTAGAAGAATTTAGAAGCAATTCTTAAAATTTTTAAGGAAATTTCCAAAACCCACTTTTTAAGGAACAGTTCAGGTCTGAAGTCACTTTGTGGGGCTTACATAGTGGAAACACCCCATAAATGACCTTATTATAGAAACTACACCCCTCAAGTTACTCAAAACTGATTTTAAAAATGTTGTTAACCCTTTAGGTGTTCTACAAGAATTAAAGGAAAATGGAGATGAAATTTCTAAATTTCACTTTGGCAGATTTTCCATTTTGCAACACGTCAACACAGCCAAACAAAACTCAATATTTATTACCCTGATTCTGCAGACCACCATATGTGGTCGTAAGCTGATGTAAGGGCACACGGCAGGGTGCAGAAGAAAAGCGATGCCAGCGGATACAGCAGGGGCTCGGCTGTCAGGGACTGCCAGGCCCCTGCAGTGATCGGGCATGCACCGCTCCGGTGCTCGCCTGATCACCATGTAACAGTACATCAAAATGCGGCAAGTCACAGATCCAAATCCAATCCAGATGGAAAAAATGCACACACTGAACGCAATTGCATAAAATGGATTGAACTTACATCCCATCAATTTTGTCCTGAACAAATCCTCACATAATCTGTATCGCTCATGAAGGAAATCTGTCGACAGTTTTGACCATCCTGACAGGGGATGCGGAAAATATAACTTTTTGGAATTTTTTTTTATCGGGAGTTGTGTGAATATTAAAATTTATTCTGCTAGGTTCTGCTACTTGTGTCCAGGAGGCAGGTCTTCACTGTGAAGTGCTGTCTGCTTTGAGCTGCTTCACAGCCTGTCCCCTCTGCCCGTCCCTCTGACAGCTATGGCATTCGATTAGGAGACCACTACAGCTGCCATTCAGAGCAGAGGGGAAGGGCTGTGGAAGTAGCTCAATGCTGAACAGAGGGCACATCATAGTGAAGCCTTCTGAACACTTAGGGAGAAGAATCTGGCAGACTAAAAGTTCATATTCACACTACTCCTGATAATAAAATCTCCACAAAAGATATTTTCTGCTCTCCCCGGTCCCTATCTGGTGCAGTCAGCAGTTTACAAAGGTCAAAACTGAAATCAATAGGGGCTACTGGATACATTTGTATCCCTTTTTTTTATTTTAATAACAATAAAGTGCGCCCTTTTGGTACAATTTTGTTGGGATATGTCGGGATCCGGCAGCCTTGGCATTTTCAATACAGTTGTAAGGGGTGTGCAAGGGGTGCAAGGGGTGCATTGTCTTTGTTTGTAAGGGTTGCATTCTGTCTGTGTGTGTGATGGATGTCAATCTCTCCCCCCCCCTTGTCACTCCCCCCCCCCCTTGTAACTCTCTTCTCCCCCTCCCTTGTCACCCCCCCCCCTTGTAACTCTCTTCTCCCCCCTCCCTTGTCACTCCCCCCCCCCCATCACTCTCTTCTCCCTCCCTTGTCACTCTCTTCTCCCCCCTTGTCACTCTCATTCCCCCTCCCTCCTTGTCACTCTCTTTCTCATCCACCCCCTCCCTTGTCACTCTCTTTCTCCCCCCTCCCTCCCTTGACACTCTTTTTCTCACCTCTCTCCTCCCTTGTCACTCTCTTTCTCCCCCCTCCCTCCCTGGACACTCTCTTTCTCACACCCTCCCTCCCTTGTCACTCTCTTCTCCCTCCCTTGTCACTCTCTTCTCCCCCTTGTCACTCTCATTCCCCCTCCCTCCCTTGTCAATCTCATTCCCCCTCCCTCCCTTGTCAATCTCATTCCCCCTCCCTCCCTTGTCACTCTCTTTCTCACCAACCCCCTCCCTTGTCACTCTCTTTCTCACCCCCTTCCTTGTCCTCTCCCCCCTTCCTTTGTCACTCTCTCCCTCTTCTTGTCACTCTCATTCCCCCTCCCTCCCTTGTCACTCTCATTCCCCCTCCCTCCCTTGTCACTCTCATTCCCCCTCCCTCCATTGTCACTCTCATTCCCCTCCCCTCCCTTGTCACTCTCATTCCCCCTCCCTCCCCTGTCACTCTCATTCCCCCTCCCTCCATTGTCACTCTCATTCCCCTCCCCTCCCTTGTCACTCTCATTCCCCCTCCCTCCCCTGTCACTGTCATCCCCCTCCCTCCCTTGTCACACTCTTTCTCCCCCCTCCCTTCCTTGACACTCTCTTTCTTACCTCCCTCCCTCCCTTGTCACTTTCTTTTCCCCCTCCCTCCCTTATCACTCTCTTCTACCCCCCACCTCTAGTGTAGCGTGGCTGCAGCATGAGGGGAGCGGCGCTCCTGGTGGCGCCCCTTCCCAAGGGTCGCCCTAGGCAGCTGCCTAGTCCACCTATAGGACGCGTCGGCTCTGATTTAGATGTAGGTGCTGGTTTGAAAAGTGTAGAATATTTTTTGTGGGACAACCCCTTTAATTTAAATGGACACATTGTGGCAAATGTTTTTGAATATTCTTATGTAGACTCGCAACGGGAATCCCAGCGGAGGTCAAACATGGTGTGAACAGGCCCTTATCAATAGGGGATGCAGAAGAGGCAATGACACTTGCACCTTGTTTCCTCAAAAGCCACATGAGATGTAAGCATTGTAAATGACACATGGTAGGTAGGGGTCCCGTTACTGGCTTTGAATAGGGTCCCAGAAGCTTAAAGATCCTTAGCTAATTGTAGCTAAGGATCATTGCAGAGTTCTTCTCAATTCTGAATATCTGCTGGTAGATTCCTGTCCTCTGCAAAGGAATGCTATATTGTTTCCAATGTAACTTATATAAGACCCTACCATACATTAATACTATGTACATAGCAGACTAACTCAAATGGCGACCCCTACTTATCAATCCCCCCATAGCTATGGCAAGCAACAACAGTGTGAATAGTCAGTGGTATAGGGAATCTACAGTGTTCTAAGGTGTCTTATGGTCAGGCGAAGCACCCATAAATATATCACATATAGTACATATTAAAATAGTCTGCCTGCAGCCATCACAAGGGGGAGCTGAGCACATTGGAATTTATACAGTTGCCATTGAAATGAATGGAAGCTGTAAAAAAATCTTTTTGCACTCAGATCTCTCTATTATACAGTTACAAATTGAATGAATGGGAGCCGTAAAATGAATCTTTTTGAACTCAGATTCCTCTATTATACAGTTACCATTGAAATAAATGGAAGCTGTAAAACAAATCTCTTTGCATTCAGATACCTCTAGTGGCCACTGCTGCAAATTACCATGGCTGTTTACAAGAACAGAAGGAGTTCAGCATCGGGCCCCCAGCTCCTCCTCTGGGGCCTCATAGCAGTCATGTGTAGGTACACAGTATGAGCATGATGGATGAGGGCGGCTAAATCTGGGAAAACTCCCATTTTCAATATTTTAAACAAATAATGCAAATAAAATATTTAAAATGATTTTGAAGAATATTTATTTTTTAATATTTAGGAATCTTAAATTTTTGTGTACATTCATTTGTTTTTATTTAAATCAGCATTAATTGTGGTATAACGGAGCAGTGAAAATAATAAAGAAGTAGAAAAAAAATAGATCACCTGAGAACGCGGCCGCGTGATCCGGTTTAATTCTCAGGAACCGACAAATACTATGGGATTATTAGTGGGAAATCGGCTCCTGGCAATCTACCAGCACAGCACACAATATAAAAGTATCAAGGCAGAGTAAATGCTGTGTGTTTGTTATGTGAGGGCCCCGTGCCAACTCAGACTTTATTTATTGCGTTTTTAACCCTTTAAAGGGGGGATCCTCTCACCGTTCTGCTAGGATATGCAGTGAATGGGTAACCGACCCAAAACCATCTACAGGCCGACCCCTACTGCTTATAGACGTATGGCCTATGTCACTGTATATCATAAATATAATGTACATAATCAGCCCCCAGACTGAGCCTTGAAGAGGGACTCCTGTCTCCACTCTCTAGCTGGGCTAGGCCTAGTGCAGCGCCTGAGGGGGTGGAGCATGACGCAGGGTGTAAAGAACCATGCTCCGCCCCTCAGACTCTGAGATAAGCAGAACTATGTATTCAAGTGTTGGATATGCTGGAGAGCACTTTAAATTATGATATTCTAGCTGGTACTATTACGTGGCACTATTATAGGAAAACCCTGTCTGGCACTGGCTAGCACTATTTTAGGGGGACTCTATCTGGCAATGGTATGGGGCGCTTTATGTGCAACTGTTGTGGCTGCACTGATTATGGTGCTAGGTATGCAATACTCTGGTTGGCACTGCTATAGTGGCACTTCTGCTAGCACTGTTATGTGGGCACTGGCTGGCACTTTTATAGAGGTCATAAATCTGGCTTTATGGAGCAATTTATGCTCTACTATTGTGGGCGCACTTTTGCATGGAGCACTCTGACTGGCACTGCTATAGGGGAACTCCAGCTGGAATTGTAAATTGGGCACTAGCTGGCATTATTATAGGTACACGATAGCTGGAACTGGGGGACTATATGTGGCGCTGTTATGGGGCACTATCTATTATAGGGGCACTATGTCTGGCACTGTTATAAGGGTACTTTACTATTCTTGTGGAAGTAGTCTTGATGGTGCTATGCGTAGAGTCATCTGGTTGGCACTGCTATATGGGCACTCGAGCTGGAATTGTTATGTGGGCACTACCTGCCACCATTATAGGGGGACTGTATCTCACACTGTTATGGGACACTTTAAGTACTACTATTGTGGGAGCTATGCATGGAGCCATCCTGCTGGCACTGCTGTAGAGACACTCCAGCCTGAGTTATGTAGGTACTAGGTGTCATTATTATGCTAAACTCTAGATGGCACTGTTATCGAACACTTATTATGGGAGCACTCTAGATAGTACTAGTCATGGACCTGGCACTGCTATGGTGGCACTCTTGCTGCCACTGTTACAGGGCGCTCTAGCGGACACTGTTACGTAGACACTGGCTGGGACTATTATAGGGACACTATACACTTCTGGGTGCATTTTAGCTGACACATGGGGCACTCCAGCTGGCACTGTTATGGTGGCACTCTGCTTGTCTTAATGGAGGTGTTTTCTGACAGGGTTTAAGGAATATACAGATATTTGGGCTCTGCCTAGAACCCCTCATTTCCCTGCCCATCTTCAATGGAAAAAAACTTTGGAGAGTATTTTTTTTCTTTAAATAAAATGCATTTAGAGAACACGTGTTAGAAAAATGGCGCCATGCATTATATTCATGAAAAAGGCAGGCACCATCTTTAATCTTGTTCTGCCACATCTAGGATTTAAGAAAAAGGTGCTCCGCATATATGGCTAGTAAATCTCCAAATGTATGGTTATACTATCAGCTGTGCCCCCAGTTTTAATACTAATAGCATAAAAATGTATTGACAATTTACAGATAATTTTGTACCCTGACAAATGAAACTGTCATTTTCCATTGCCCCAGAAGGTGGCGACAAAGTCCACTTTTTTGCTCCACCATTTAAAAGGCAGTGATTCTTAAAGCAGAAGCCAAGCTAGATGCCTGGGGAAAGAAGGGTCCGGCTTGTTTGATTTTCACATGCTGAATCTTTTGTTCCCAATAAAGATCTGCTGCTGGCCAGAGGGGTCCTGCCACAGGTTATTCCCCTCTCTCCCATGAAAATATACATGTATGGAGTTGTCAGGAACAATAGCTGTCAGCTGAACAGATATCTGACAACTATTTAAAGTCTATAAGCACTTTAAGCAAATAAAGGTGCACCTCCTATACTTTAGTGATGATGAGATGATTGTGCTGACACCTCTTATGACAATGAGATGACTGTGCTGACACCTCTTATGACAATGAGATGACTGTGCTGACACCTCTTATCACAAAGAAAAAAAGACAATGCAGCAGCACTCTGCAGACACAAATAAAGTACAATAATGCCATAATTATACAAACCATTCTTGTGCTAACGCTACACTTATTTGGGAAATTTGAGATTCTTGGCAAATACATTTTGTACTAAATTATTTGGGCCTGTCTGCCAAACGTCCAAGCAATCTCTATAAGATGGAAACCTAATACTAAATGCTACCTGCTATGTGCTAAAATGGCCACAAACTCAGGGAGTGCAGGTTCCACATGCATGCTGGGTCCACTCTGCTTTTACCATTTTTGGTGCCATAACAGCCTCCATTAAATCCAGGGATGTAGGCACCAACATGCATGCTGAGCCCGTCTTATAGAGATCGCCTTGACGTTTGGCAGACGGGCCCAAATAATTTTGTACAAAATGTATTTACCAAGAATCTCAAATCTACAAAATAAACGTAGCATTAGCACTAGTGTTGATCGAGCACCAAAGTGCTCGGGTGCTCGGGCCGAACACATCGGGATGCTCAGGAAGTCAATGGGAGAACCCAAGCATTAAACCAGGCACCCCCTGCTCTGAAGAGGGGAGGGTGCCTGGTTCATAGAAAAAGGTCAGAAATTGATGGAAACACCACCAAAATGGTTCGGGAACAGCATGGGGAGGACGTCTGGATGCATCTTGGATTTCCAGGTCGCTGCTGGGAACGATGTTGTCCGAGTAGTACGCCACTTTTACAGACTGACAATAATACGCACAAAACGAAAGATAAAATCGATTTTAGAGGGAAAATTGTTAGGAAACATTCTTTCCTGTATATTTATTTGTATATAAAGTGCAAGCGCTGCCAAAAATTACAAGCAAGAGGCACTCCGATACAACCTGTATATCACATAAAGGAGGGCCTCATTCACATGGTGCTACAATTGTTCAGGTAGTGGGACTTCTACACTCATAAAGCCTATGCACTAAGTGAAAGGGCTGCCAAAAATTACAAGGAACCGACAGTCCAATACACCCTTTATTACACATAAAGGAGGGCATCATACACAACCTTGAAAAATTAGGATTGATGGCCTGCTGGTGACCCTCAAAAACATTAGAAGCAAGGGCCTGTTGGTGACCCTCTCAAAATTAGGGACGAGGGCCTGCTGCTGAGCTGACCCTTAAAAACATTTGGAGCAAAGGCCTGCTGATCTGACCATCTAAACATTAGGGGTGAGGGCCTGCTGCTGAGCTGACCCTCTAAAACAGGGGTGCACAACCTGCGGCCCGGGGGCCACATGCGGCCCTCAATACCATTCTGTGTGGCCCCCAACCATCTGGTGACAGACATGTATGGCTATGTCTTGTGGCTGCTCACATGTATCTTTCATGTATTCTCAGATTAGGTGGAAATCCTGGAGGTGTAACCAGACATTTATAGTACATACTGTATGTGCAATAAGCCATAAATTACCGTATTTAAGTTGTTAATACCCCTTTAAATGTTATTTTCGTCCCTTGTCGTTGGTTCAGTCTGACGATGTGGCCCCCAACCAGAAAACGTTGTGCACCCCTGCTCTAAAACATTATGGTTGAGGGACTGCTGCTGAGCTGACCCTCTAAAACATTATGGTTGAGGGCCTCCTGCTAAGCTGACCATTTAAAAAATTATGGGAGAGTGCCCTTCTGCTTAGCTGACCATAAAAAAAAATTATGGTTGAGGGTCGGCTGCTGAGCTGACCATCGAAAAAATTATGGGCGAGAGCCTGCTGCTGATCTAACCATCTAAAACATTAGAGGTGAGGGTCTGCTGCTGTGCACCATCAGCATCACGGCCACTTCCCCGTCCCTTACTGCTCGCCTTCCTCATATTAAATGTTATATATGCTTGAAAATATGTCACATGTACAGTAGCGTAGGATTTAGAAGTGTATGCGCAAAAAAAATGTCAATGCTGTCACTAGCAGCTAATAAAAAATTACAGGGAATGTCAAGGGTATTTAAGATGTGGAAACGTTATACAGGAGAGGTACCACAGGTAATGTCACTGTCCGCAGCATCTATGGAAAAAGTACACTGTTTGTCACAGATAAAAAAAATTCAGCGCACACGTTACACTGCAGATGAAGCACTGGTAATGTCACTGTCAGAAGCTGACACTGTCTACGGAAAAAGTACACTGGATGTCACAGATATTTTTTGGATGCGCACACTTTACACTGGACATGTGGGCCAGCTAATGTCGCTGTCTGCAGTGGCCTAACTATTGCACACTTTTTAACGCAGGATGCGCTAAAAGTAGATATTGCTGCCACACACAATAGTCCTTAAAATTACTTTTGGGTCTGTAAAGTTTTAGCTATTCAGCGCAGTTTGCGCTAAAATTATTATTGCCGCTGTCACACACAATAGTCCTTAAAAGGACTTTTGGGTCTCTGAAAAGTTTTTCTAATAAAAATATTTCTATATCACTCTCTACACTGTCTCTCCCTTCCTATGCACATCTCTCCCTGACTAGGACTGAGCCGGACACGCGTCATCGGGTGCTATATAGCACCCAATGACGCGTTCCGGCCAGCCAATCACTGTAATGCCAGTAACCAACCTGGCTACGGCATTACAGTGAGGGCAGTACTTACCTGCAGGTTTATTGGCAGCCAAGAAACGTGCGGGGAGGAGACTCGAGCATTGCGCTCGAGCACATGCGGTATTCGGCCGAATACCGCCATGTGCCGAGCATGCTCGATCAACACTACTTAGCACCAGAATATTTTCTAGAATTATGGCATTATTCTACTTTATTTGTGTCTGCGGAGTGCTGCTGCATTGTCTCGTTTTTTATGTATGTTTCTAGCCGTGGCAGCGTGCACCTGCACATTGGGATGAGCTGACTCAAACATTAAAGGCTTTGCAGCATTGTTACAACTACTGTACTCCTGGCAGAACCGTTCTATAAAATACTTAGGGGTCCATATCTCTTCCAGTTAGCCTACTTTATACGGAGCGAATTTTCCCTCGGTACTCGCGAACATCAACACGCTTCTCCGTAAATGGAGATCCCTACATATATCCTTATTTGGCCAAATAGCAGAATACAAGATGTCGATCATGCCTAGACTCCTATATCTATTTGAGACGCTCCCAATTAAAGTGCCTGCGGGGATCCTACGCCAGATCCAGTCTGCCTTTCTCACATTCGTGTGGGATAATGAGCGACATCGTCAGTCCTGACCTCTAAGAAATCCCAATGGGGCCTCTCGCTACTAGATATAGCCTACTACTACACCACACATCTCAGACACTTAGCTTCTTGGACTATGTTGCATTCCTTTAATAAATGGACAGAGGCAGAACGACTCTGGTTAGCCCCGATACAGATCAGTGCTATGATCTGGGTCACCCAGCTGATATCTCGCCCCAGATTTTGCTAGGCCCCATGATCTTCACTAGAAACCTATGGCTAACCTGCAAGATTGAATTCAACCTCTCCACTCTGCATTCTTCTCGTACACCATTTCTATTCACCCCACACTTAGGCAATATTAGTGAAACACTATGGCTAGACCCTGGATTGAAAAGGGGACTTTATTTTTTCCACGACCTACATAAGCCGCTAACAAACCGACTAACATGATCTCGCCTCTTCCTCTGCATTTAATTAGCAACAAATAGCCCATTATTGTCGCTCTACCACTGCCTCTGGATTAATACCTTCCCTTACCCTATTTGAGAAAATATGTCTACGAGGTCCATCAGCTAGAGGCCTCATCTCTAAAATATATGATTTGCTCTCCTCCCAGATTTATTTAGTGGGAGGTGGACATTTATATATGAAAAAGTTGGAAAAGTGGCTCCACAGAGCAGTCCCGCTGGATCTCTGGAGGGTGATATGGTCTAGGGCTTTCACTAGTTCATCCTGTGTAGTATACAAAGAAAACCAACTAAAACTGCTGATGCACTGGTATCATACCCTGGAGGTGATGCACATCCTAAACAGGACTATCCCTAATATATGCCGGAGATGCTCAGCTAATGAAGCTTCAATCTATTACATCTTTTGTGGGTGTCCTCTGGTGTCGCTCTTCTGGAGTATGGTAGCTTCTGTAATACAGGAAGTCCTGGGCTGTTCAGTGACGTTAGACCCACTTACGTACCTACTAAATGTTCCCTCAAGGGGTTGGAGAAGTCATGTCTCCAGGCTGCTCCTTCATTTACTTATCAGAGGCAAAATGTCTTATAGCAGAGAACTGCTCCTCCATCCAAGGCGGATTATTACTCCATGAATATCAGAGAAGGGTGGCTCACTAGCTGCTCAAATGGTGTTGGTGCTCTAATCAGAATGTTTCACCCAAAAACATAATAAAACAATTCAATATTGTAAATTGATTGGCACTCTTCTGTATCTGGATCAATAGAGAAAGGCACTAATAAAAGTATCTCTGTTTATTCCAAAACAATAAAAAATAATAGAAATAAAACCAGCATGTGAATACAACAATAGGTATGAATCCTCAGAACATAAAACTCAATATATAATAGAGCTATATAGATTGCGGCCATAAAGATATGATAAATACTATAAAAATAAATAAATAATCAGTTCAAACAGTTTAAAAGTCCCTTCACAGTCATAAATGACAATATCGCCAATAAGAGTATTAAAAATAAATGAACAATCTTCAATGTTCCAATTTATTCATGACAGTTCTCATGATAAATGGCTTCAGTTCCTATATAAATAAAGTCTATTTCAATTTGAATACCGCTGTATTAATAAATATGTTGGTGGCGTCCCACGTGTGTCTCGGCACAAGAAGACATGAGACAGAGATACCGCTTGAGGTAAGATCTTCTTGTGCCGAGGCACACGTGGGACGCCACTGCCGGCACTGCAGCACGATCCTCTAGCCTCATAGAACACAGGTAAACTGTCCCTGTGCACGATAAGGGCTTGCCTAAAGCGATCCTTCTCTTGCCTCAGTGTAATTTCTATTAACAGTAACTATAACTGCTAATTTGACTATAAATAGTAACTTTGTATTTTGCGAACTACAACTGTACTGACGCATCAGGATTAATATAGAGTTCACTGACTGCATTTAAAAAAAACTTTCCTCCAGGATATATATGAAACACCGACATATTTATTAATACAGCTGTATTCAAATTGAAATAGTCTTTATTTATATAGGAACTGAAGCCATTTATCATGAGAACTGTCATGAATGAATTGGAACATTGAAGATTCTTCATTTATTTTGAACATCAAAATATATATATACTCTTATTAGCGATAATGTCATTTATGGCTGTGGATGGACTTTTTAACTGTTTGAACTGATTTTTTTGGACCGGATTATTTTGGACCTGGGGAAGAATTATATGAAATTTATGAAACATTGATTTATTTTTATAGTATTTATCATATCTTTATGGCCGCAATCTATATAGCTCTATTATATATAAGAGTTTTATGAGTTTTATGTTCTGAGGATTCATACCTATTGTTGTATTCACGTGCTGGTTTTATTTCTATCATTTTTTTATTGTTTTGGAAAAAACAGAGATACTTTTTTTAGTGCCTTTCACTATTGATCCTGATACAGAGTGCCAATCAATTTACAATATTGGATTATTACTCCATTACTTCTGGGGCGAGATATCAGCTGGGTGACCTCATAGCACTCATATGTATCCATTACTCCAGTATTAAAGAAATACGCTCGCTGGAATATTACACAGCTCTATTGCAAGGGAATGTAGACAGGTTTTTACAGATCTGGTCCATCTGGGATCTTCACCATACTGACTTGCACTTGTAGGCCGAAGGAGAGAACTATTTGTTACTTATTCCTTTTTTCTACCCCCCCCCCCTTTTTATTTTTGCACATGATTATTATTATTATTTATTATTAAAGCGCCATTCATTCCATGGCGCTGTACATATGAAAAGGGGTATGCATACATGCAGCGTCCCTCTGGTTATGTTTACCTGGGCACTGCAAAGTATATTGTATTTTGTGTCATATATTGTATTTTGTGTCATATTTCATCATATAGAACAACAGGCGGCTACACTCCCTCCAGGATATGGACAAATACAGGTGCTCACCACTTTGTGACACCACCCACAAAGGTCACCATGCAAGGAATTGTATTAAATTACTTAGATTGGGGGCAACACTGAATCTGGGAATCCAACCAGGAATCTAGTATTGGTATTAACTAAAGTAATTTTATTTCAGGTTATTTGCTTATAAAAACTAAAATGATATACAAATCTAAAATATAAAAACAGACATCTCTAATTAGATCTTCAATGCAACTTCTAAAATAAGTGACTAATCAGCTGATATTCATAACTCTGTGACTTCAAAGTGCATACTGTGCAAATATAAACATCAATTAGATTAGACTCAGCATATAGTGCAAATTGATCCTGTGCAAATTGATCCTGTGCAAATTGATCCTGTGCAAATCCTTTAGTAAAATCCTAAAATACTCCTTCCTAAATCTTGAGGTCCAAAAAAACGAAAAAAGTGTCACAACTTAGTGCTGCATAGATTAGTGAAAATAGTACCAATATAGACACAATATCAACCGATATCCTTATTTGTTGCTGCAATATTGTAGAGTAGTCCTGTACCAGGAGACAGTGATTACTGTTCAAAAATAAACTTATGGCAGAGTAATCCTGTGCCAAGAGACAATTGCTACTGTCCAAGGAATAAACCGTGCGCTTGTAAAAATAGAATGACGGTACCTCAACAACTCAGCAATGAATGATATGGGCCCACTCTCAGTACGTAGTCCGGTACTTTAAGTTATTGGATGTCACATGCGGTTATCCTTACATGTGTTCAGCCGCTTGTCTTCCGCGGCACTCTCCTCCTCACCTCTGTATGCCAGCCCGTGTCCCGTGCCCCGCCTGCCTTACCTGCAATCCCCGCGCTCGGTTTGCTCCACGGCACCCGCGGCGTCCCGCGTGGTGTCTCAGCCTGTACGTGGCGTCCCACGTGATGGCGCTGGGGGTGAGTCTAGCGGCAGGCAGCGTTAGGTCCTAGGAACCGTAGGATGTTGTATTCTTTGTAGGAGTCCTTCTTAGTCCTGGGCTGAATTTGAATATATAATTGGTGGGAGAAGGTATTAATAATATCACCGCTATTATCCCAAACGCGCTTGGGTTTACACCCTTCTTCAGTGGATATTAGCGATGTATACAATGTGCCCTTATATAATCCCTTAATCTCCTACTAAATTGGGTGATTTGAAAACTCGAACTGGATCCACTCACGCAATTAGGTATCGCTCCTGGGTGTAATAAACAGTAAAGCTATAAAACACACTTATGTTCGTATAAAGCAATAAAACACACTTATACTTATATAAAAGGCAAATGCCTGATAAAACTGGTTAATACACAATAAAAGTATGATATTATGTCACACATAACCTGTGTATATATACTTGTATACTAAAATAGTTACTTTGTATCAAGGGAATACTTTATTGCCATATTAACCCAGAGATGAGGGATTGAAGTTGGTGGTAGTAATATGGGAAAGGAGGCAGGGGAGGAGGGATCGAGGTGTCGGTATAACGGCCAGACCTTCGATCCCCATCGCCCACCCGCCCCTCCCCTATGAAAAATCCAAAATCTCCATCTCTGAGTTCAGACCCTTTGAATCAACGTATCGAATTCAAATATCTGTCTGACTCTTGTCGGGACATCTGTGCCATGAAATCTCCTCCTCCACGATCTTTTTACTTTTCAACTGCCATATAATTAGCCCTGTAGGGTCACTATTGTGATACCAATTTAAAATGTTTGGACACAGAGTGAGCCTCATAACCCTTCTTGATATTCGCAATATGCTCACTAGCTCGTTTCTTAAGGGTTCTTTTCGTACGGCCTATATATTGTTTGTGACACGGGCATTCAAGCATGTATATCACTCAATCGTGTCACAAGATAGAAATTCTTTAATTTGTAACTTAAATGTGTTACTAATTGATTGAATTTCTTCTTTCTTTTTAGGAAAAGTTGTTATCCTACAGTTTGCACACCTCCCACATCTAAAAAAACCTTTCAAGGTAAGCCAGCTATTCCAACAACTTTTCCTAAAAAGAAAGAAGAAATTCAATCAATTAGTAACACATTTAAGTTACAAATTAAAGAATTTCTATCTTGTGACACGATTGAAGTGATATACATGCTTGAATGCCCGTGTCACAAACAATATATAGGCCGTACGAAAAGAACCCTTAAGAAACGAGCTAGTGAGCATATTGCGAATATCAAGAAGGGTTATGAGGCTCACTCTGTGTCCAAACATTTTAAATTGGTACACAATAGTGACCCTACAGGGCTAATTTATATGGCAATTGAGAAAGTAAAAAGATCGTGGAGGGGAGGAGATTTCATGGCACAGATGTCCCGACAAGAGTCCAGACGGATATTTGAATTCGACACGTTGATTCCAAAGGGTCTGAACTCAGAGATGGAGATTTTTGGATTTTTATAGGGAGGGGCGGGTGGGCGATGGGGGATCGAGGTCTGGCCGTTTATACCGACACCTCGATCCCTCCTCTCCCCTTGCCTCCTTTCCCATATTACTACCACCAACTTCAATCCCTCTCATCTCTGGGTTAATATGGCAATAAAGTATTCCCCTTGATACAAAGTAACTATTTTAGTATACAAGTATATATACACAGGTTATGTGTGACATAATATCATACTTTTATTGTGTATTAACCAGTTTTATCAGGCATTTGCCTTTTTATATAAGTATAAGTGTGTTTTATTGCTTTATACGAACATAAGTGTGTTTTATAGCTTTACTGTTTATTACACCCAGGAACGATACCTAATTGCATTGAGTGGATCCAGTTCGGATTTTTCAAATCACCCAATTTAGTAGGAGATTAAGGGATTATATAAGGGCACATTGTATACATCGCTAATATCCACTGAAGAAGGGGTGTAAACCCCGAAACGCGTTTGGGATAATAGCGGTGATATTATTAATACCTTCTCCCACCAATTATATATTCAAATTCAGCCCAGGACTAAAGAAGGACTCCTACAAAAGAATACAACATCCTACGGTTCCTAGGACCCAACGCTGCCTGCCGCCAGACTCACCCCCCAGCGCCATCACGTGGGACGCCACGTACAGGCTGAGACACCACGCGGGACGCCGCGGGTGCCGTGGAGCAAACCGAGCGCGGGGATTGCAGGTAAGGCAGGCGGGGCACGGGACACGGGCTGGCATACAGAGGTGAGGAGGAGAGTGCCGCGGAAGACAAGCGGCTGAACACATGTAAGGATAACCGCATGTGACATCCAATAACTTAAAGTACCGGACTACGTACTGAGAGTGGGCCCATATCATTCATTGCTGAGTTGTTGAGGTACCGTCATTCTATTTTTACAAGCGCACGGTTTATTCCTTGGACAGTAGCAATTGTCTCTTGGCACAGGATTACTCTGCCATAAGTTTATTTTTGAACAGTAATCACTGTCTCCTGGTACAGGACTACTCTACAATATTGCAGCAACAAATAAGGATATCGGTTGATATTGTGTCTATATTGGCACTATTTTCACTAATCTATGCAGCACTAAGTTGTGACACTTTTTTCGTTTTTTTGGACCTCAAGATTTAAGAAGGAGTATTTTAGGATTTTACTAAAGGATTTGCACAGGATCAATTTGCACAGGATCAATTTGCACTATATGCTGAGTCTAATCTAATTGATGTTTATATTTGCACAGTATGCACTTTGAAGTCACAGAGTTATGAATATCAGCTGATTAGTCACTTATTTTAGAAGTTGCATTGAAGATCTAATTAGAGATGTCTGTTTTTATATTTTAGATTTGTATATCATTTTAGTTTTTATAAGCAAATAACCTGAAATAAAATTACTTTAGATAATACCATACTAGATTCCTGGTTGGATTCCCAGATTCAGTGTTGCCCCCAATCTAAGTAATTTAATACTATTTCATCATATGTCATGCTGTGTTCTATATTTGCAGTACAATCCCTGTTAACAGGCTGTAGGCTGCAGTACATACACCCACCACTAGATGGGGATAGCATCACGATATATATACCTCAGTTCAGGCCTAGTCAGCAGTCTGTGAGAACAAGCTACTTGAGAAAGTGAGTCATGAGTGAGCCCTAGAAGGGGCATGGTGGAGAGGGAGTTGAAGAAGAAGTAGTACAAACCCAAAGGATATCAGCCACTATTTTAGGCATCAAGAACCTTTGGAGCCAAGGTGAAGGACGATCAGCCACCGGCAACCTCAACAAACTATACTGGGATAAAAGGGACCAGAAGAATAGCAATGGAGCGGGGCGCAGCCGTAGTGAAATGCGGCTTGACTCTGGTGGAAGGCTGTGGCGTATGGGGTTAATTTTCAGTGAGAGTAGTAGGGAGGGGCAAGTAGGAAGGAGGGGGAGCAGGCTTTTCGCGCCTGATACATAAGGCAGGAGGGGGAGGGGCATAGGGTTAGCCAGGACGAGGTGAAAACCGTTCCCGCCCACCCACCCTGATTATTTTGCATTCGGGTAGCGTGGGTTGAGTTAGTCGTAGCAGGCAGGTAAAAAGGGGGATCCTGGGAGGCAAAACGTGGAATAGGTGCATGGCTCTCTCTTTTTGGGCGTGCATCTAGGAGGTTTGTGGTCAATGGAAAACTGGGGGATCCTGTTTGGGCTAATAGCCCGTCAGGGGTATTATCGCGAGGAGTTGGTGCCCTTGGGTCGGAGAGTGCGGCCGAGGGTAAAGTTGGATTAAAGTCTAATTCTAATGCTGGATCATATGGGGAGGTTCGCGAGTGGCGAATATAATTTGATTCGGATTGCCTTCTAGGATCCCTTAGCGTAATAAATAAAATGTTGGATTAACTGTTAATCAATGTTATAAGTTATGTGGACATGTACAAATTTTGGTAACAGTTGTATGGTTAATAAAATTGCTGCTACGGCCTTTACACCAAGTCGGCCTGATGAGTTTTATTGGGGTCAAGGGTTAAGGGGATGAGAGCCAAAGATCTCTTCCATCCCATGTAGTCAGCAAAGTCACCTACCAGTAAGAACAAAATATACTGTATAGCCTGAGAAACGTTCACATAGCCTGGATCTACAGCAATCTTCCTCTATATGTTTAAAGACTGTATTACTTCTGGATGTAACTGTTACCAAGGAGCCATCATTCAGTAAAAGTTGTGAGTTGGATTCAACTTGTGTTCTGCTCCTTACTTACTACTACTATTCCTACCATTGTTGTACCATAACGGTACTGGCATCACGACTAAAGGCACCTAGCCATAAGCACGTAAAGCCAAGTCACCACCAAGGGCACCTCAGCCACCATTTGGCCTGTGTCCCGGAGAATCCAGTGCTGTTCTCCTCCGTTAACGGTGCAGGCCTGCCCAGGGAGGACAAAACTATGAGTAAACCAAAAACAGTGTTTTCACCCTCGGCCTACCTATGCTCACACTGTGACCTCACAGAGACTTTTCCCCTGTTGGTTTGGCATACTGCATACATAATACAGATAAATGCACTAAGCATAAACAAGACGAGTTACTAACTGGTTCAGAAGGAGAGATGGCCCTGCCCGTGAGCAGGCTCGGCGCTATAATAAGGCAGGCCAGCGGCTGCCTTAGGGCGCAGAGATGCTGAGCAAAGGGGGGAGGTTGACACGGGAGGGGGGGATGTGGTAGGTGGACTGCAGGGTTTTGCGACGCAGGCATTCAGGCGATTGGAGTGAGGTCCGGGTGGGATGCTGGTGTTAGGGGGAGTTCTGGGGGGGGGGGGGACGACGCCAAAATGTACCTTTACTTGTGTTGGCAAAAATCCTTGCACCGGCCCTGCCTGTGAGGGCTTACAATCTACATGGTATGGGAGAAGGACGCAGTAGGTGAGGGTGAAGCTGGTTATGTCAGTATAGAGGCTGCGGGGTCACTGGTTGTAAGGTTCTTTGAAGAGGTGGGTTTTCAGGTTTCTTTTGAAGGATTCCACTGTAGGCGAGAGTCTGATATGTTGGGGTAGCGAGTTCCAGAGGGTGGGGGATGCACGGGAGAAATCATGGAGGCGAGTGTGGGAAGAGGTGATAAGAGAAGAGGAGAGAAGGAGGTCCTGTGAGGATTGGAGATTGTGTGTGGGGATGTATCGGGAAAGTAGCTCAGAGATGTACGGAGGGGACAGGTTGTGGACGGCCTTGTATGTGTTGTTAGTATTGTTGTGGAAATTTTATTAGGATGTGTTTTTAATATGTCATGTATTGTCATTATGTCTCTCAGTGTGTAAACCATTGGAGTGGATATCTTACTGTGCATGTATAGAACAATCAGCTGCCGGGCGCAGAGGTCTCCACTGGCAAACAGTCTATGTGCTATGTACTGGGCTGTGGGCCGGGGGGAGACTGATGCGCTGCAGAGCAGGGTTTTCTTGGAAAATGTATGTGCGCCAGCTAGGGCCCCCGCCAAAAGAGCGGATTTATTGGCTTGGTGTGGATGCATTTATTAAGAGAACAATATACGGAAAGGAACGTGCATTCGTTATTTCCAGTGCGCCTGATCAACCGCTGGAGGTGGTGACGCTGTTCCTCTAAGTAGGCCCATATAAGAATCCTGGTGAGCCTTGTTGAGCATTGATCACTGATCGTGCTGAACAAGACTCCCCCTAGTGGTGATTGAGAGAAATGTTGTGTGTCATTGCTTCCTGTATGTTTGTACTGTACGTGAAGGGAGTGGTCAGGTGTTGGGCGTGCCCCTTCCTATTGTTATTCCTTTTGTCTATGTAAATAAAGAAGGAGTCTGAGCGAGAGGGCGGGCTCACCAGGGCTCTCCACCATGAAGCATCTTATCTGGTTACTGGAAAAGTGTGGCCTTTCCTTACACAAAAGGAGCTGATACACGTGCTTGTAAGCACAGGGTAAGGAAATTTCTACAACAGTATTTTAATCTGAATTTGCTTGGCAATGAGGAGCCAGTGAAGGGACTGGAAGAGGGGAGAGGCAGAGGAGTAATGTGGTGAGAGGTGGATAAGTCGGGCAGCAGAGTTGAGGATAGATTGGAGCGATGCAAGCGTGCAAGATGGAAGGCCACAGAGGAGGATGTTGCAGTAGTCTAGGCGGGAGATGATGAGGGCATCTACAAGCATTTTCGCAGATTCAAAGTTGAGGAATGTGCGGATGCGGGAGATGTTTTTGAGTTGGAGGCGGCAGGTGGTGGAAAGGACTTGGATGTGCTGTCGGAAGGAGAGGGCAGAATCCAAGGTCACTCCAAGGCAGCGGACTTGGTTGACCAGGGAGAGTGTGCAGCCATTGATCATGATAGATAGGTCTGTTGGGGGAGTTGAGCAAGATGAGGGAAAGATGATGAATTCTGTTTTATCCATGTTAAGTTTTAGAAAGAGAGAGGAGAAGAAGGATGATATGGAAGATGGGCATTGTGGGATTCTGGATAATTAGGTGGTGATGTCTGGACCAGAGAGGTAAATTTGTGTGTCATCAGCATAAAAGTTATTCTGAAGGCCATGGGACTCTATGAGATGTGCCAGGCCGAAAGTGTAGATAGAGAAGAGCAGGGGTGCTAGGACAGAGACTTGGGGGACACCAACAGAGAGGGAATAAGACGAGGAGGTGGTGTGAGAGTGGGAGACGCTAAACGTCCGGTCTGTGAGGTATGATGTGATCCAGGAGAGGGCCCGGTCAGTGATGCCAAAAGATTAGAGAGTTTGCAACAGAAGGGAGAGGCCGACAGTGTCAAAGGCAGAGTACAGGCAGGGCTGGGACAAGGCCCACCACCAACAGAGGCTGAGCTGCCCAAGTGCGCCCCCCCCCCACCGCCCCCCCACTGCAGCTCCTGGGGCGCTCCAGAATGACGTCAGAGCGTTCCACGCACATGGATCACGTGATCCATGCGCATGGGGTGCTCTGACATCATTCTGGAGCGCCCCGGGAGCCGCACGGACTGTAAGTATAATTCTCCCCGCTCCCACTACACTTTACCATGGCAACCAGTCCTGGCTGCCATGGTAACACTGAAAGCATTTTGAAGACTGATCCATCTTCAAATGCTTAGTTCTCTTGCGTTGTGACAGATCCGCGGGTACTTCCGCGACGGAAGTGCATGCTGGATCCTAACAACGCAAGTGTGAAAGAGGCCTTATCAGAATATAAAAGTATGAATTTTATTAAATAGAACAGGTAAGGGGCATATGGATAAATTCAGCTGACATTAGCAAATAGCTAATGTCAGCTGACAGCTAGTGAAAAAAATGGTCAAATGGGGGGTGAGTGAACTACTAGTTTTGAAGCCCTGTCAGTGCAGTGTGTCAGACAGTAACAGTACATCAATGCTTGCCTTAAGACAAGCTGAGGCTGAGCCTCTGACTGAGACAGTGACAGTCAGTCACACATACCTCCAGTCCTCTCCTCTCTCTCCTTGGCGCTGAGGCTGAGCCACTGAGTGATTTATCATCTTCATGTTATCAGACCTGCTGACTGAGTCCTGTCGGCTAGTGTGAGAGCAGCAGGAAGTGATGTCACCACTGCTCTGCTACACACTACACAGAGATTGAGAGAGGGAGGGGAGGAGTCTGGGGAGCAGCAGCACGGCCATCCATCTGTAGCATCCCCAGTCAGGGCAATGTGTGGGACTAACCTGGGGAATGCCAGTGATGGAGAGGCCGGCACGCTGTTCCTCTGGGGCACTCTCTGGGTTCTTGAGGGACACAGCCAGGTGGAATGTGAGGTGCCCTTGGTGTTGTAGTTTAACGTGCCTATGGCTAAGTCCCTGATATGTCGTGACGCCAGTGCCAGTAAACGGTGGCACACCGTATTTATAGTAGGAATAACAGAGGTGCAGACTGGTAACTTGAAAACAGAATTCCAACTTTACTGAAAACAGTGATGATACAGTAAGCAGTCTTTCCAACAGTTCCTTTTTGCAGACAATCACAATTGCAGTGGTCTTACATCCAGCAAGGTAAAACAGAGGGTGATAATACAGGACTTGGAATTGCAGGTGAACCTTACTTTCTTCCTGACTTGTCCTGACTGGAATTGATGCTTCAAGGCCCCAATGCCCTACTTCTGGCTTATATCCTTGAATCTCCAGTTTATAATGTACCTCCTCTTGACATTTAGTACCTCTTGCTCTAGGGATTGCCTCCAGGTTGACTTCTGCTGAACTCGCCTAGGCCTGAGACATGTGGCCTTCACAGACTCCAGGGTCTGCACTCGCACTAGCCTGCCTTGGCCTAGCTATATATATATACTGCTCACCAGCTCCCCCAGTGGTCTAATACCTAATTGACACCCTTCACATTGCTGCAGGCAATTACATGAAACACTTAGGAGCATAACAGAATGGTGGTAAACGGGTATTAAAGTGCCCGTATACTGCATACCCCACAACTTTAAACTGAGTACGACCTCGTACTCCCACAGGGGTCCACCCAGCTGGATTCTTCTCCTGAAAGACAAAAGGAAAACATGCAGGCATACATAAACACAAATAAATGACATCTGCATAATTTATATCAGGTCCAGCTGGAAAAGGTGGAGCGCGGTGACAAGGGGCGTCGCTCTCTTTCTTCAGGATACAGAGTGGAACTGGGGCGCTGACCTGGCACAGCGGATGTTAGGGAATACCAGGATAGTCCATGACAATGAGTGAGTCCATAAAAGCATATCACAGAGGCTCGCACACAGGGAGTCCATCTCTGGGCACAAACTTAAAAAGGATGATGCTCACACAGAGGTTCCCTGGGGGTGTATAACAGGCAAGGGCTCGCGTGGAGGAGTCCAATCTTGCGCACAAACATCAAGCAAGCTATTTCCAGTAGTAACTGCCCGGGAGGAGACACCACCAGTATAATCAAAGTCCCCTAAACGGACTGGCGGACGTCCCCTGTTCATCCGGGTGGACCTTCTCAATACAGGAGTTTCCTCCTCTCTTAGCATCGAGGTAGAAGGGAGAAGAGCAACAGGAGGGTCCCCACCAGTGGGACCCTGGTCAGGAACAACAGGAGCCGGAGGATCCTCTACAAGGGGGACTGGATCCGGGACATTTTGAACCGGCTCTTCCGGAGGTGAAGGCACAGTAGGTGCTGGAGCGGGCACCAACAAATTTAACCAGGGTGTGAGGAACCAATGGAGTGGTTCAGCATCAGTAATTAGATCTGCCACAGCCTGCATAGGCTCCACAGGCTGAGCAGAAAGTCCTGGCACAGGAGACTGGGGTCCGGAGTCTCCCACGACAGTCTCCTTGTCAATACAGAGTTTTAGGCGGTTTCTGTGAACAATTTGGGGACCCTTACCCTCTCTGGTGACCTCATAGGTATGAGTTTCAGCATTAGGAATGGCAGACACAAGATAGGGAGTTCTCTCCCATTTACTGTCCAGCTTGCTGGTACGGTGATTGTTTTTCAACCACACGGTGTCCCCCACAGCCAAGGGCTCTGCATGGGCCGCCAAATCATAGTCTTTTTGTTGTCGCTCCCGGGCACCTTCCATGCGCTCCTGGACAATTTCTTTGGCATTAAGCAAGCGCCTTTGATGTTCCGCTACCCAGTCAGTTTTAGGCAGGGGATTAATGTCATCCAGCACTTGTACATCCAGGGAATGATCTGCAGGCAATTTACCCTGACGCCCAAACAACAGGTAGAAAGGAGTGTATCCAGTGGAACAATGGATAGTATTATTGTACGTATACATGAGCTGTGGTAGCAGGTTAGGCCAATCTCCTCTGGTCTCAGGAGGCACGGCTCTCAACATTTCAATCAGGGTCTGATTCATCTTTTCACAGAGTCCATTACCTTGTGGATGATAGGCCGTGGTCCGGACCTTTTGGCAATTGTGTAGTCGGCACAGCTCCTGGAACAGATGAGACTCAAACGCAGACCCCTGGTCGGTGAGGATCTTTTCTGGGCAGCCGTAAGGCAGGAGGAAGTGTTTCCAGAACAATTCAGCGGTCGTCTTGGCTGTTAGGTCCTTCACAGGCACTGCTACGGCAAACTTAGTGAAATGGTCAATAATAGTCATGGCATAGGCATACCCTGAGTGACTGGGTTCTAACTTTACGTGGTCAATCGCAACCAGTTCAAGAGGGGCGGTACTTATAATAGGGTGCAGCGGTGCTCTCTGATCATGATGTTCACCTCTCTTTAGAGCACAGGCTGTACATTCCCGACACCACCTCTCAATGTCCTCTCTGATTCCAACCCAGTAGAACCGCCTACGGATAGTGGCCTCAGTCTTTTGAACCCCAAAATGTCCAGACCTATCATGATACATTTCTAGAACCATACCTGCATCACGACGTGGGATGAGGATCTGGTGCACTCTGTCATTTGACACTGGATCCAGGCTTCGTCGCAGCAACAGGCCTTTTTGAAGGAACAGTTGTTGACGTTGCTTCCACAATTTGATGAGTTCTGGGTCTGCGGTCTTTCGCCGAATTCTTTCAGGGGTTCTGCCACTGATGAAGAAGTCCAGCAGTTCACCGAGAACTCTACTCTCTGATTGCAGCTTAATCCACTTTTCTTCTCTGGATACAGGCTTATCAAAGGATGGAGGGTCAGAGGTTCCACTGTTGGCAGCTTGAGCTTGGTCCTGTTGAGCAAACCTGTTGTAAAATGCTGGCATCTCTACATCCTCCCAGGCATCCCGTTTGTCATCTGGTGCTATTTCAGTGGGGAGCCTTGACAGGGCATCAGCATTATCGTTTGAACGGCCAGCCCGGTATTTTACAGTGAAGTCGTAATTAGCAAGGCGGGAGGCCCATCTCTGTTCTAAGGCCCCCAGTTTGGCGGTGTTCAGGTGGGCCAGAGGATTATTATCAGTGAAGGCAATAAATGGAGTGGCAGCCAAATAGTCTTTGAAATTTTCTGTTACCGCCCACACTAAGGCCAGAAACTCTAATTTGAAAGAGCTATAATTCTGATCATTCTTTTCAGCTCCCTTTAAGGACCGGCTGGCGTAAGCTATCACCCTCTCTTTCCCTTCTTGCACTTGAGCCAGCACTGCTCCCAGGCCTTTCTTACTGGCATCTGTGTAAAGGTGAAATGGCTTACTGTAATCTGGGTACCCCAGCACAGGAGGTTCAGTCAACTTCTTCTTTAACAACTGAAATGCAACCTCCCTCTCTTCATTCCATTCAATGGGGACAGGAGTCTTTGGGCTCTTTTTGGTTGCCCCTCAGGAGTTCCTGGATTGGATCCGCTATTTGAGCGAAGTGGGGATAAAGCGCCGGTAGTAGCCAGCGAAGCTAAGGAAACTCCTCACTTCCTTCACTGTAGTGGGGACCGGCCAACTTCGGACAGCAGCCAACTTATCAGGATCAGGCTGGACCCCTCTGCGCTTACAACATGTCCCAAGTATTTTACAGCAGGTTTCAGCAAGTGACATTTGGACGGTTTAATCTTGAGGCCGTATTTAATAAGGATTTCAAACACCTCAGCTAAATGCTTTAAATGGTCCTCATACGTTTTAGAATAGATGATAACGTCATCCAGGTACAACAGCACCGTCTCAAAGTTCTTATGGCCTAAGCACCGCTCCATTAATCTTTGAAAGGTCCCGGGGCATTACACAGTCCAAATGGCATGCAATTAAATTCAAACAGGCCCATAGGGGTGGTGAAAGCAGTCTTTTCCCTATCTTCAGGGGCCATGGGCACTTGCCAATATCCGCTGGTTAAATCTAAGGTGGAGAAATAGGCGGAGGAGCCTAGAGCAGTTAGAGACTCCTCAATACGTGGCAATGGATAAGCATCTTTGTGAGTGATCTGATTTATCTTTCTATAGTCTACACAAAACCGGATGCCACCATCTTTCTTTTTACTAAAACCAGGGGGCAGCCCAGGGACTACGACTGTCCCGGATTACGTTTGAGTCTTTCATTTCTTGGATCATCTCTTTAACAGTTTGGTATGAAGTTGGTGGTATGGGTCTATACCTCTCTTTAATGGGAGGATGAGAGCCAGTGGGTATGGTGTGTTGGATAACACTGACCTCTCCATAGTCTGTTGCATGCTTACTGAAGGCTTGATGGTGTTGCTTTACTAGGTTCAGGAGTCCCTCTAGTTGATGTTGCGGGGTAGCTTCGTCCCCGACATGGAGTTCCTTCCACCAGGGCACTGGAGAGTCGTCCGCAGGAAGAGGTCCTCGAGTGGCAGCTGATGGCTTCTCGGTGACAGGCAGGCGGATGACATCCTGGAAGGATACCTGGGAAAGCTGGGCAACAGGACAGTGCTTAGTAAGCACAGCAGGATGATCGCTGAGGTTAATCAGACGGACAGGTACTTTACCTTGGGAGACGGTCGCCAGGCACTTGGCAGCTCTCACATATGGGTAGTTCTCCATCTGGACAGGTTCCACCAGGGCCGGATAGTCTTGGCCCTGGACTCCCAGGACAGCACGGCACCACAGGAGGGTTTGGGAGTTTGGAGGTAGAGTCACTGGTCTATTATCACCGATCCTGGCGGTGCAGATCTCTCCTTTTTCATTTGCAAACCTCTGCTGAGCACACAGTACGCTGATGGTCTTTTGGAGGACCTTCTTGGAGGCAGAGGAAGCTGCAGGCAGGGACTGATGGAGAGCTTCAAGTACCTCAGGGTAGCAATTTTTGAAAACATTAGTCCCAACAATCACAGGGTGACCCCCTTTATCCCCGGTTTGTACCACGATCACTCCTTGCTGTGGTAAAGTGGCTTCACCCACTTGGAGCGTGGGTTCCCAGTATCCATGGACTTTTATGGGCTTACCATTGCTTGCAATTATCTCCAACCAGGACTCAGGTGGCTGGGTAAGCAGGCTGGAACTCCAGAACTGATTAAAGGTGGACTGCTGAATAGTGGTGACTTGAGATCCAGTGTCCAGCAACGCTTCAAAAGGCACTCCATTGATCCGGACGTTTATTTTGGGACGGGACCCCACATAACGGGGCATCCAGTTTGGATCCCTTGGACCTGTTGTTCTACCTCCCGAGGGGCGGTCCTCAGCCTCGAGGGTGACCCGTTTAACTGCCAGCAAGTAGATTCAGTATGACCCAACTTCTTGCAGTAATTACAGGAAGGTCGCTTGCGGTTCCTAAACCGGTCACTTGAACGTCTTCCAGGATCTCTGGGATAAACTTCTTGATACGCAGGGGGCCAGGCTTTTGAGGCAAAAGGAGTTCATCTTCCAGCATTAAGGGTTTCTCCCACTCTTCCAGTTTCCTGCAGACTTTTTCCAGGCTCTTAGTGAGGTAATTGACCTGTTCCATCAGAGCAGCTACTGTATCAGGAACTGGAGTCTGGGCGGCTTGGCTGGCCCCTGGCAGGCTGGTATCCGTCAGCTTGGGATTACGGACAGGAGGCTCGGGATGGGCCACTGGTTCCGTTGGCAGCTGTTGTCCCAGAATACTGATGGCCAGTTCTTTAAAGTCCAGGAAAATACTGTTAGGGTGCTGAGCCGACAACATTTTCAATTGTGTTTTTAAAGATTCGCTATTCACACCCGCAATAAATTGCTCTCTCAGAGTTTGATCCTGGGTGTCAACCTCTCTAGGGTCTATATGAATGACAGCCCTCCAGGCCTCTTGGAGGGATAAAGCAAAATCACGGAGTGACTCACCAGGCTTTTGTTTCTTACTGAAGAAGCGCATCTTTATTTCAGACACCGTCTTGACTTCAAAGGTAGTGCTGAGGCGGTCAAAGATCTGCTCTATGGTACTCCTCTCAGAACTGGGCCAGGACATGACTTCTCGACGGGCCGCTCCTTCCAACTGGGCTAACAGAATCTCCATTTGCTGCTCCGGGTTAATAGGATAGAGTCGGAACAGAGCCAGGATTTTGTCTTGAAAGTCTTTTAAATTATGAGCCTCCCCGGCATAACGGGGAAACCATGGAGCCCCAAAGTAGTATGGCATCGTCAGCGGCATCATGTTGACAGGCGCAATACCGTTGGTGGCCACTGGCTCCCTGGGGGCAGGCTGCTCGGCTGCTTCTGAGTCCGACATGATGCAGATTAATTTGTTGAGCGGTCCTCTTTAAGAGGTAGCGATAGGTCCGATGTCGCGCCGGCGGGGTTACTGGCCGGTGAGCGCGATCGATGGGCAGAGTCCAGTATCCCCTTTTTGGGCCTTGCTAACCAGGCGACCCCTCTCCGGTGTAGGATTATTTCTCCCAGGAGTTTGTACTTACTCCGGTGCAGGCGGTCCAAATCTCGCGAGATCCGGAAGGACGTCTTCGGGAATCCCTTGTGCAGCGTCCCTTCCCGCGAGGACGTCGGGTTGGAGGGGCGGAGCTTCGGACTTGCTCCGACGGGGAACAGCGTCTGCGTTCTTCCAAGTCCAAGGTAGGTGGAGTCCAGCTTGGGAAATTTGAATAAAGTGGTGACGCTGCAGAGTTTGGCGCTAAGCTTTCCCGCCAGCAATGAGTAGTGATGGCGCAGTAGATAAGTCCACAGTTCAGACGGCCATCTTGGGCGCCATGATGCATCAATTCAATGACAGCAAGCAGCGGTAGTAAAACAGCATAAAAGTCCACAAAAATGCACTTTGAAGTGGCGATTTTCTTCCTCTTGATAGCGCAACACTGCACAGCGCTTTCTGGAGGTTTTTGGGACACTTTTCTGTACGTTTTAGGTCCGCAAAGTTCACTTTCAAATAAACAGGCGTTTTGTCACTTGGCAAACTGGTTAAGGCACAAAGTTCACGTTTTTGCTCACAGTCCATAAAACGTGCGAATCCTGTTCGTGACGCCAAAATGTAGCATCCCCAGTCAGGGCAATGTGTGGGACTAACCTGGGGAATGCCAGTGATGGAGAGGCCGGCACGCTGTTCCTCTGGGGCACTCTCTGGGTTCTTGAGGGACACAGCCAGGTGGAATGTGAGGTGCCCTTGGTGTTGTAGTTTAACGTGCCTATGGCTAAGTCCCTGATATGTCGTGACGCCAGTGCCAGTAAACGGTGGCACACCGTATTTATAGTAGGAATAACAGAGGTGCAGACTTGTAACTTGAAAACAGAATTCCAACTTTACTGAAAACAGTGATGATACAGTAAGCAGTCTTTCCAACAGTTCCTTTTGCAGACAATCACAATTGCAGTGGTCTTACATCCAGCAAGGTAAAACAGAGGGTGATAATACAGGACTTGGAATTGCAGGTGAACCTTACTTTCTTCCTGACTTGTCCTGACTGGAATTGATGCTTCAAGGCCCCAATGCCCTACTTCTGGCTTATATCCTTGAATCTCCAGTTTATAATGTACCTCCTCTTGACATTTAGTACCTCTTGCTCTAGGGATTGCCTCCAGGTTGACTTCTGCTGAACTCGCCTAGGCCTGAGACATGTGGCCTTCACAGACTCCAGGGTCTGCACTCGCACTAGCCTGCCTTGGCCTAGCTATATATATATACTGCTCACCAGCTCCCCCAGTGGTCTAATACCTAATTGACACCCTTCACATTGCTGCAGCCAATTACATGAAACACTTAGGAGCATAACAGAATGGTGGTAAACGGGTATTAAAGTGCCCGTATACTGCACATCCAGGAAACATCGATGGCAGAGCAGACAGAGAGAGAGTAAGTTCTTTCACAGGGCAGGCTCACACAGCAGCTGATCGCAGCAGCCGGGTCCCGATGTGTCCCTGCGCCTGTATCGCCAGCTCTCTCTCTGCCACTGCCATCTGCATTAATGAGGCTGGGGAGCTGGCCTGCGCCCTGACGCTGGAGCGCCCTGAGGCTGGAGCCTCCCCAGCCTCTGTGTCGGCCCGGCCCTGAGTACAGGTCAAGGAGAAGGAGGACAGTGTGTTTTTTTTTTAGTGGAGTGGTGACTTTGGTGAGGGGCAGTCTCCAGAGTCGAGTGTGGTGGATGGAATGGATGGCAGTTAAAGATGGGGCAGGAGGAGGGTGAGAGGACAGTTCAGAATGGACTGTTCAAGTAAGCTTTGAGGCATATTGGAGAAGTGATATGGGGGCGATAACTGGACAAAAGAAGATGGGTCAAGTGATGGCTTTTGGAGGAGGATGGAATTATGTAATATAGTAGCATCTTTAAAAACCAGAGAAGACACAAGTTAGTGATAGGTTGGAGATGAGTTGAACTGGGGATGTCAACCTTTGTGGTGAGGTTAGGGATGAGTGGGATGGGGTTGAGTCAGAGCACAGGTGGTGAATGTGATCTGGAGAGTGGAGTGAAGTTTTTCTTCTGTAATGATGGGCTGGGTTGTTTATAGGAAAGAGGACTAGTCGAGAGTCTATGGGGACTAATGTGTTGAGCTTTCTCCCAGATGTTGACTCTCTTTGTTACAGTATACATGGTCTACTCTTTACCTTACCCAGCTGAGATGAGATAGAGACAGGGGTGCTGGGGACGGGAGAAGGGAGTTAAAAGGTGTTAAAGAAGTTGTTTAGGGCTGTGGGACAGAGGAAGAATGAGAGATAGTAGCCTGTTTGCATCCAGTAGTGAGGATTTGAAAATTAGGAGGATTGTTTTTGGTCAGGTTGGTGTGCCAGGGTTGTCTGCTGATTTTCAGGTTTGTTGTGTGTGAGGGGCAACTGGTCAAAACTGTTCTTGTGTGGTGTTATATAGGCGGTGCAGCAGCATCTCAGGTCTGGGAAGGGAACAAAGGCCTCTACACCGGCGTCATGTTTTGGCAGCCCGGATACGGCAGACGGGTGTGTTGCGGGGGTATGCGCGTTCTGCGGACACAGCGTTTGTATGCGTTTTGCATCGCCATGTTTGGTACCCAACCGAAGCCTGACTTTATCACTGAAGTCTGGTTTGGTGCCAGAGTATTCTGGAGAATTTATTATTTTCCCTTATAACATGGTTATAAGGGAAATAATAGCATTCTTAATAAAGAATGCTTAGTAAAATCAAGATGAAGGGTTAAAAATAATAAAGTTAACTTACCTTAGCCACTTGATCGCGTAGTTGCGATCTCTCCTCTCTTTCCCTGCATCAGCTAAGAACTAAAGGACCTGTGATGACGCTCACATCACCATGGTAAGATGGACCATGTGATTGGACCATGTGATGTGACGTCATCACAGGTCCTTTAGTTCTTAGCTGATGCAGGAAAGAGAGGACAGATCGCAACTACGCGATCAAGTGCTAAAGTAAGTTAACTTTTATTATTTTTAACCCCTTCCACTTCATTTTACTATGTATTCTTTATTAAGAATGCTATTATTTCCCCTTATAACCATGTTATAAGGGAAAATAATAAAGATCGGGTCCCGTTGCTAAGCAACCATGCGGGAAAATCGCAACGCATCCGCACTTGCTTGCGGATGCTTGCGATTTTCCCGCAGCCCCATTCACTTCTATGGGGCCTGCGTTGCGTGAAAAACGCCCAATATAGAGCATGCTGCGATTTTCACGCAACGCAGAAGTGATGCGTGAAAATCACCACTCATGTGCACAGCCCCATAGAAAAGAATGGGTCCGGATTCAGTGCGGGTGCAATGCGTCCTCCTCACGCATTGCACCCACGCGGAAAACTCGCCCGTGTGAAAGGGGCCAAATAGTAAAGAGTGGCAGAAGAGAGTCAGAAAGCAAGCGAAAGTCAAGATGTTAGCGGTTCCTGCGTGGGTGTGCTACTGTGTGGACCGGGGGAGCAGCAGAAGAGACCAGTGAAGAGAAGGTGAGTAGGTTGTGGTCGGATAGGGGGGGAGAGGAGAATTAGAAAGGTAAGATAGGGAGCAGAGGCGGGTAAATATAAGATCCAGAATGTGACCATCTCTGTGTGTGAGAGCGGAAGACCACTGTGAGAGGCCGAAGGAGGAAGAGAGTGATAGGAGTTTAGAGGCGGCTGAGTGGCAGGTGTCATGGTGACATAGATCACATAATACCTTTAAACCAACTTAATAAATGAGACAAGACAACTCGTTGTGGAATAAATAGGCCGTGTCGCTTTATTCGGGGTAACCAAATATATTAATGCAGCAAACAGATATGCCACTGAATATACTAGCTAGTCAAACAAGCAGATATTAAAAGCTGAGACTGTTTGCCAATATATTCCTGTCAGGAACACATCGGAGCCCCTCATGCACCACGTCACGGTCACTCAGCATGGCATGGGGTCCTACCACTACGCTAACTACGATGTAAACACGGTCTGAAGGTGATGGAATACTGCTCACAGCCAAGCTTCCACACAACCGCACCATAGTTAGCGTAGTGGTAGGACCCATTGCCATGCTGAGAGACCGTGACGTGGTGCATGAGGGGCTCCGATGTGTTCCTGACAGGAATATATTGGCAAACAGTCTCAGCTTTTAATATCTGCTTGTTTGACTAGCTAGTATAGTCAGTGGCATATCCGTTTGGTGCATTTTTTTCTGTGATTTTTATATTCATATATTTCATCCGCACAATGCTCCGTTTTGTGTAGGATGCCTTTGTGGTGCATGTGGTCCGCGCCGGCATCCTCCATTGTACGCAATTTTTGCTGGGGATGGCCGTTTGCTGCGGTCCACATGCGGTGGGACTGCTCCCCCAATGTGAAACACGCTACAGTGTTTGGGGTCTGAGCAGTTCCCCCATATTGGCCACTATATTTCTGTGATTTTTAACCAAATATATTAAACCAAAATTACTTAATCAATAAATAGTAAAAACCAACCAATAAATATTTAATTTAACTCCTGAAGTTCAAACCAGTAAGTCCACCCAGCATTAGCTGGGCGACCATAACCTAAAGAATACTATAACCAATACATCATAAACAAAGACCATTAAGTCCACCCAGCATAACTGGGTGACCATAACCCCCAAATAATCCGCAGGTTTGCCGCCACAAGTGACATCTGCCAATCAGCTTTTACTTCTTCTTCCCGCCGCTCAACAGCTGACCAATTAACAGCTGATCCCTCAGCTCCTGTCACCAGGCAGGTGACTCTGAAGAACCAGCTGAAACCGGAATCCTCACAGGTAAGCCTGGAAAATACAAAAGGGGGGGAGAGAACAGGCAAAGCCCAACCAAGCAGCCAGAACATTAAAACCACTAAGTGATCCTGTCACCATGCGTCCCCCAAGCTATATATATGCTCTGGGGGACCCCTACAATGGGGATGTTGAAGTCAGCCATAATGATAGTGGGGATATTAGCAGAAAGAAAGTGTAGGTGTGCAGTTCTCCTGATATTTAATCGTACACTGTATTACTAATTCTTCTTTCACCATGTTGTTTTCTATGTATTGTTCTTCTGCCATCTGCTGGCCAGAATTTGCATGCCGCACGCCTCTGCTCTTGTTATTAAAGTTTTTCTCTTATCGGCATTGTTTTAGGCAGCCTTGGTGCATGTAACTTCCTGCAGCCATTTTCAGTGCCTCATGGCTGCGTGACAGGATGTTCTAACATTTTTGGGCTTGTGAAGGCATCAGTTTTTGACCAGCAGTTAGCCTGGAAAGACATCTACAAGACAGCACCAATACCACTACTACAGTACAGTACTGTATCATCGTTTGTCTACTGTATTCGGATCAAATAAACCCACGTTGATTTCATTCCCGTGTCTACGTTTGGATCCATCTAACCTGAGCATCTGCCAGTCCGGTCTGCTCCACTGCTTGGATACGAAGATAGGAAGAAGCTATTATCAGTTATACCTTCATTCGCCTTCATGTGGGGACCGAACAGTAGGAGCCAGGTGTTAAAATGGTCAAGAAAGATGGTGGCTGGGCCTGGGGGGCGGTAAATGACAATTACTTGGAGGTTGGAGGGAGAGTAGATGCGAACAGAGTGTACTTCAAATGAAGTGAGTGCAATGGAGGGTGGCAGTGGAGTTGAGCTGTAGGAGCAGGTGTCTGATAGGAAAAGACCAACTCCTCCACCATGTTTGCAGCCGAGCGGGGGGTGTGAGTGAATTGAAATCCACTATACGAGAGTGCAGCAGGGGAGGAGGTGTCAGAGGATGTCAGCCATGTTTCTGTGGGACCCAGAAAGTTACGTTTTCGAGAGATGAAAAGATCATGAATGTAGGAGAGTTTGTTACAGACAGAGCGAGCGTTCCATAATGCTCCTGCAAGAGAAACCAAAGGAGCAGGGGTCAGAGGAATGGTTATTAGGTTTAACGCTGGGTTCACACCTGAGCGTTTCTGAGATGCGCGTTTTCAGAGTGTTTTTGTGCGTGTTTTTGGCAATAGTAAACGCGCGTTTTACGCGCATTTGTGTGACTGATTGCAGTGTTGGCTTCTCTCCAAACTGTGCCCAGGACCTGGGGTTTGGCCTTTCCAGCATGTTGCAAATTCATAAACGCGCGTTCGAACGCGCGTTTTCAGTGTCAAAAACGCGCAAAATACAAGCGTTGCGTGTTCCCATTGAAGTCTATGGGCCAAAACGTGCGACAAACGCCCCAAAAAAGCTTAAGTACTTGTTTATGCGTCGGGCGTTTTTCAGCGCGTTCGAACGCGCTGTAAAATGCGAAAATGTGAACCAGTCCCATAGGGAAGCATTGGTTTGCATCGGTTATGCGTTTTACAGCGCGTTCGAACGCGCTGTAAAACGCGCAAGTGTGAACTGAGGGTAAAGGGTTGCAGAAATTTCTAGAAGGAGATTTGTAGTGGGAAGTAGAGGTGATAGTGGGGATTTGCTGAGGGGGGGCTGGATTTGGAGAGATATCACCAGCAATAAGGATAAGCAGAGAAAGTGTCAGTAGGTGAGAATAAGAGATGGTCGGAGGCAGGGGCGTAGCTAGAAATGACTGGGCCCCACAGCAAATTTTTGTATTGGGCCCCCCTACCCGCACATTTCGCTCCCCCTCTATAATGTGCCAGCCATATAGCCCCCCTATAATGTGCCAGTAGTCAGCCATATATCCCCCCCTATAATGTGCCAGTAGTCAGCCATATAAACCCACCCTATAATGTGCCAGTAGTCAGCCATATAGCCCCCCCAGCCCCCCTATAATGTGCCAGTAGTCAGCCATATAACCCCCCTATAATGTGCCAGTAGTCAGCCATATAACCCCCCCTATAATGTGCCAGTAGTCAGCCATATAAACCCACCCTATAATGTGCCAGTAGCCAGCCATATAGCACCAGATGCCCCCATAGTGCTCCTCTCCCCATAGTGCCCCCTATAATGTGCCAATATCAAGTGCCTACATAATAAAGAATTTTTGAAAAAAAATCATGTTTTAGTGTCTCCATAGTCTGAGAGCCATAGTTTTTTTTTTTTTCGGGCAATTGTCTTAGGTAGGGACTCATTTTTTGCGGGATAAGATGACTGTTTGATTGGTATGATTTTGGGGTGCGTATGACTTTTTGATCGCTTGGTATTACACTTATTGTGATGGTAGGTGACAAAAAATTGCTTTTTTTACACCTTTTTCATGGGGTTAGTTCATGTGATATTTTTATACAGCAGGTTCTTACCCACACGGCGATACCTAATATGTATACTTGTTTTATTTATTTAAGTTTTACACAATAATTTCATTTTTGAAACAAAAAAAATCATGTTTTAGTGTCTCCATATTCTAAGAGCCATAGTTTTTTTTTTATTTTTGGGGCGATTGTCTTAGGTAGTGTATCATTTTTGTGGGGTGAGATTACGGTTTACTTGGCACTATTTTGGGGAGCATATGACTTTTTGATCGCTTGCTATTGCACTTTTTTTACGGTGTTCATCTGAGGGGTTAGATCATGTGGTATTTTTGTAGAGCAGGTTGTTACGGACGTGACAATACCTAATATGAGAAAAAAAGAATTTATGTTTTAGCGTCTCCATAATCTGAGAGCCATAGTTTTTTATTTTTTGGGTGATTGTCTTAGGTAGGGGCTCATTTTTTGCAGGATGAGGTGATGGTTAGATTGATATGATTTGGGGGGGCATACACCCGCATCTGCGATTTTCCCGCAGCCCCATTCACTTCTATGGGGCCTGCGTTGCGTGAAAAACGCACAATATAGAGCATGCTGCGATTTTCACGCAACGCAGAAGTGATGCGTGAAAATCACCGCTCATGTGCACAGCCCCATAGAAATGAATGGGTCCGGATTCAGTGCGGGTGCAATGCGTCCTCCTCACGCATTGCACTCGCTCAGAAAACTCGCCCGTGTGAAAGGGGCCTAAGGAAGGCATCGCTCTGCCTTCCCTGCTATCGGGTCCCCATTACAGAAGCACGGGGACCCGATAGCCACCACACCTGCCGCCTGATCACCTGGAAAAGGACCCCTCCCGCGCATTGTCCCAGGGTGCCTGCTGATTGATTTCAGCAGTCACCCAGTTCCGATCATCGCTCGCCGCGCGGCGGTGATCGGAAATACTCATGACGTAGCGGTATGTCATGAGTCCTTAAGTACCAGGACACCATGATGTACCGGTACGTCATGAGTCCTCAAGAGGTTAACTTTTTTTTCACACTTTATTTTTTGTCCCACTCTGGGACTTCAACTTTTGGGGGTCTGATCCCCTTTCCAATGCATCACAATACTTCTGTAGGGGGCTGGATCTCACAGGCTGACACGGAAGGCAACCACGATGCCTAAGGAAGGCATCGGGCAGACTTCCCTGCCATCGGATCCCCATCACAGCACAGGGACCCGATGGAAGCTCCGATCCCCGCATGGACATCGCACGTGCCGCGGTCAGCGTTGCCCGCGGCACATCAAGGGTTAACACGCTGACATCGGTGTTTTCACCGATGCTGGTGCATACAGCAGGGGTCCGGCTATCAGTGACTGCCGGACCCCTGCTGCGGATCGGACAGGCACATCTCCAGCACCCGCCCGATCAGCGCGCCGTACATGTACGGCACTGGGCAATAAGGGGTTAAAGTTCAATGCAGACATACCAGGGATATTCGCCTGTTTTGTTTATTGCGATATGAGCAGGCGCTATGGCATTATACGCCTATGTTTTTGTACCATTTAAAGATACCTTTGAAATATATCAATGTAGACTATTCTTCATGTATATCAAAAATTGTTTAATAAACAAAAAATTTTAAAAAATATTTTCAATTTATTTAGTCTTGAGAGGAGACGTCTAAGGGGGGGAGGGGACATGATTAACCCTTTACAAATATATAAATGGGCCATACAAAAAAACCTGTGAAACTGTTCCATGTAAAATGCCCTCAAAAGACAAGGGGGGCGCTGCCTCCGACTGGAGAAGAAAAAGTTCAGTCTCCAGAAGAGTCAAAGCTTCTTTACTGTAAGAAATGTGAATCTGTGGAATAGACTTCCTCAGGACGTGGTCACAGCAGGAACGGTTTTATAAAGGGTTTAGATGAATTCTTAAAAGTAAATGACATTAAAGGGGTTCTCCGGGAATTAAGAAAATGAAAATACTTAAATATTAATTCATTATAAATATATTCCCAAATACCTTTCATTAGTTATAATGGCTCGTTTTGTCTAGGGAGCAATCATTAGGAAATACAAAATAGCCGCTGTCCTGTTAGTACACACAAAATCTGTCCTAATCAGAGATTATGATCCTAAATACAGATGATGGGGATGATGTAGAGGGTGGTAATGAGCAGCAGCATTTGTATGCAGTCAATTTCCACAGTCTGTCCTGTCCTTCCTCTCTTTACTTCATGTCTCCTCCATTCCTACAGAGATTCAGCTGAAGATCTTATCCGCTGTATATAGGATCATAATCCCTGACAAGCAGAGCAGAGAGGAGGATGAGGCAGCTCTTTACCTCAGTGTTCTGAAGTAACTTGTCCTCCTGTGTGAATAGGACAGTGGCCATTTTGTTTCTCCTAATGATTGCTCCCCAGACAAAACGAGCCATTATAACTAATGAAATGTATTTGGGAATATATTTATACAAAAAAAATATTTATGTATTTTCATTTTCTTAATTCCTGTAGAACCCCTTTAAGGCCTCTTGCACACGACCATTTTTTTGTTCCATTTATGTTCCGTTTTTTTGCGTTCCGTATACGGAACTATTCATTTCAATGGATCTGCAAAAAAACGGAAGGTACTTCGTATGCCTTCCGTTTCCGTATTTCCGTTTTTGTGTTCCGTTCAAAGATAGAACATGTCCTATTATTGTCTGCATCACCGACAAGGATAGTACTGTTCTATCAGGGGCCAGCTGTTCCGCAAAAACCAGAATGCACACGGATGTCATTGCGTCACGTGGACCGCAAAATACTGAAAAAGCCATATGGTCTTGTGCAAGAGGCCTAAGGCTACATGCACACGACTGTATTTTATTTCCTTGTCCGTTCCGTTTTTTTTGCGGGTAGGATGCGGACCCATTCATTTTAATGGGTCCGCAAAAAATGCGGACAGCACACCATGTGCTGTCTGCATCAGTATGTCCGACCTGCAAAAAAAATAGCACATGTCCTATTTTTTTCTAGTTTGCGGACAAGGATAGGCATTATTACAATGGATCTCCAAAAAAACAGATCCGCAAAAAAAAAAACGGATGCCATACAGATGTCATCCATGGTTTTTTTGCGGATTCGCAATTTTCGGACCGCAAAACACATACAGTCGTGTGCATGAGGCCAAAATCTGAGTCTTAGGCTACATGCACACGAACGTATATGTTTTGCGGTCCGCAAAAAAAAATTGATGACATCCGGTTGGCATCCGTTTTTTATGCGGATCTATTGTAATAATGCCTATCCTTGTCCGCAAAACGGAAAGAATAGGTCATGCTCTACTTTTTTTGAGGGGCTACGGAACAGACATACGGATTTGAATGAGTCCGCATCCTATCCGCAAAAAAAACCCAGAACTGACACGGAAACAAAATACGTTCATGTGCATGTAGCCTTACTCCCTTTTCTAAAATCCCTTGGTTGAACTTGATGTCTTTTTTCAACCGCATTAACTATGTAAAGCGCGGTGCGCTTCCCATTCATTTCAATGAGGCTTCCGAAAATAGCTGAGCGGGTTGCACTGCAATTTTTGGCGTTCCCGTAGGAATTAATGGAGCGTGGGTGTGCCCTCCAGGACTTTGCGGGCTGCATTATAAGTATAGGTGCGTTTCTCAGGGAGATCCTAGTGATATGCCCCCAATGTCCCAGATGGAAATGCCCCTTTAATAATGAGATTTTAATAATGAGATGACTCTGCTGACCCTCTCCTCCAATAATAATGAGATGACTCTGCTGACCCTGTCCACCAATAATAATGAGATGACTCTGACCCTCTAATGATAATGAGATAACACTGCTAAGCCTACCCTCTACTCATAATGAGATGACTCTGCTGACCCTGTCCTCCAATAATAATGAGATGACTCTGCTGACCCTGTCCTCCAATAATAATGAGATGACTCTGCTAACCCTGTCCTCCAATAATAATAAGATGACTCTGCTGACCCTGTCCTCCAATAATAATGAGATGACTCTGCTGACCCTGTCCTCCAATAATAATGAGATGACTCTGCTGACCCTGTCCTCCAATAATAATGAGATGACTCTGCTGACCCTGTCCTCCAATAATAATGAGATGACTCTGCTGACCCTGTCCTGCAATAATAAGGAGATGACTCTGACCCTCTAATAATAATGAGATAACACTGCTAAGCCTACCCTCTACTCATAATGAGATGACTCTGAAGACCCAGACCTCTAGTGATAATAAGATGACTCTACTACCCCCACCCTCTAATAATGATTCGATGACCGTGGATTCAAGAAGTTTTTTTAAACTTTTTTTTATTCTTTTTTAGCCCCTAAAACAAAAATTCCCACATTATAAAAACTCTGCTAAGCCTACCCTCTACTCATAATGAGATGACTCTGAAGACCCAGACCTCTAGTGATAATAAGATGACTCTACTACCCCCACCCTCTAATAATGATTCGATGACCGTGGATTCAAGAAGTTTTTTTAAACTTTTTTTTATTCTTTTTTAGCCCCTAAAACAAAAATTCCCACATTATAAAAACTCATTAACTAACCAAAAGTATGGAGCCACCAGAATAGGTGTAATTATCACCTACACACCACTGTGATGCCCATCCCACCAGTTTAAACTCCCCTCTACCCCACCTCACCAGAACCGTCCTTACAATTAACCAGTGATTTGTGTTGACATAGGCTTCATCTCATACACATTTCAGCTTCTGTTCTACTGCTAATAAATAATGGCCTGATTGGCATTCAGAGGTGATGATACATTTTGCTAATCTGTTAACTTAGTGCATGGTTCACTGCTATGCCAAGGAAACTCCAAGAAGAAAATAATGTTCTGAACAAATACACTCAGCAAACATCCAATTAGCTTACACCTGCAGCTTACTGTTACTAGTGGGATAAGATCTTGACTTGGCCCAGAGACGAGGAAGCGGTCTAACCACTGCTGGGGGATGGGTAGGCTGGGAGTTTGTTCGTTGGAGTGAAGTTATGAATGAGAAGCTCTGGAGTAGTCCTGATCGAATAGACTAATTTTGATTCCTCTTGATTAACGCTGTCCATACCCATTAGATACCCATTGGCCATGTGCTCATTTGACCAACAGCTATCTGTCCCGACCTTCCTATACACATGTCAGCTCGGCTTGGGAGAGGGGAGAAAGCCACTGCCAAACTCCTCTGGTGGCAACTTATCTCCCAAGAACAAAAGTATCAGGCAATTGGAATCCAGTTATATGATCTCCCCCGACATCTGTCATTGGGGGAGCGTCAGAAGGCTCACATAGACCATAGATGGTTGTCCCATCCTGCCCAAATCAGCAGGTTCAACTGACAATTACAATCTACTGTCTATGGGCAGCTTAGCTACTGATGATATGCCCGTGGTGTAGTTCCAGGGCAAGTGTCTAGCACTGCAGCTCATGAAAACAGTAGGGGTGCTGGGAATCAAATCCCCACTGATCCAATATTGATGACCTATCCTAAGGATCGGTCATCAATTGTTGTCCTAAAAAAAAGTCACCATTGTAATTATAACTAGTAGTATTTTTTTTTACAGTGATTGTCCACCCTTGATCCCCATGTTGTCACGTGACAGAACTCTGTCTGCATTCAGCCACCACTAGAGGGAGTGCAGGAGCTTACTGCATACTGCCACATTATTGAATTCAACTTATAACTAGAATACATTAAGCTCCCCCTAGTGGTACCTGTAGGCCAACTACATGGAGTTAAAAAGTCTCCATTCACATGTAGGGTCACATAGCGCTTAAAGGGAACATGTCATCAACTTTATGCTGAGGTCACTGAGGGCAGCATAAAATAGTGACAGAAATGCTGATCTCAACGGTGTGTCACTCATCAGCTAATAGTAAGAGGTTGCTGAGAACCAACGTCATAATTATTGCAGCCCAGGCCTTGAAAAGAGTCATGGTTATCCATAATCTCCTGCTCTCCCCCCATCTGCTGATGATTGGCAGTTCTCTCCTAGAGAGAAAGGGAGAAGACTGTCAGTCATCAGCAGGTGGGCAGGAATTTATGAATAACCAGGACTCTCCTCAGGTGGCCGGGACTCTTTTCCAGGCCCAGTCTGCAATGATTGTGATGTTAGTTCTCGGCAACCAGTTGGTCCAAATAAGTGGTTAGATGAGCCGCAGTATAAACTTTGCTTTGGCTGCAGTTATAGACCATACATGATCATGGCCAACATCCTAAAGAAAGTCCTGGAATGAAAATATCAGGGCCCATGAGCCTTTAGCTACGCCCCTGAATGGCCCCTCTGTGTTATTGTTATTATTATTAAATGGCCCCTCTGTAGTATTATAGTATTAATTATGCCCCTTCAGCCCCTCCAGCATACAGTACCATGTAAAATACATCACTCCCCGCCTTCAGCCCCTCCAACATACAGTCCCATGTAAATGATAACACCGTCCCTCTCTTCACTGCCTGCCTTCAGCAACTCCAGCAAACAGTCCCATGTGAAATACATCACTCCCCCTGACATCAGCCCCTCCAGTATACAGTCCCATGTAAGATACATCACTCTCCTGACTTCAGCTCTTCCAGGCTCCAGCACAGCCCCATGTATAATATCTCCTCCCCCCCCCCCTCAGCTCCTCCAGGCTCCAGCCCCATGTATAATATATCACCCCCCCAGCTCCTCTAGGCTCTAGCCCCATGTATAATATATCACCCCCCCCCCCAGCTCCTCTAGGCTCCAGCCCCATGTATAATATATCACCCCCCCCCCTCAGCTCCTCTAGGCTCCAGCTCCATGTATAATATATCACCCCCCTCCTCAGCTCCTCTAGGCTCCAGCCCCATGTATAATATATCACCGCCTCCCCCTCAGCTCCTCCAGGCTCCATCTCCATGTATATTATATCACCCCCCTTAGCTCCTCCAGGCTCCATCCCCATGTATAATATATCCCCCCAGCTCCTCTAGGCTCCAGCCCCATGTATAATATATCACCCCCCTCAGCTCCTCTAGGCTCCAGCTCCATGTACAACATATCACCCCCCCCCCCTCAGCTCCTCTAGGCTCCAGCCCCATGTATAGTATATCACCCCCTCCCCCCTCAGCTCCTCCAGGCTCCATCTCCATGTATATTACATCACCCCCCCCCCTCAGCTCCTCCAGGCTCCAGCCCCATGTATAATATATCACACCAGCCACCCAGTCATAATGGATCTACAGGTCTTCCTAGAAGACTTCCGCAGGGTGCTTGACGAGCTGAACAGGAACGTGAACACCGCCGTGATAAATGACTTTGTTTCTCTTGTGGTGGTTCTGATCATTTTCTCCGTGCTTGTCCCCTGGAGCCGGGAAGCTCCCGAGCCTAGGCTCTGTTGGAGAGGTGGCCCTACGTTAAGATAATTCCTCTCTACCCCTGACTCTGACAGCAACTTTGTTGTTTGGAGATAATTGGTTCACGGAGACGGCTCTTCTGGATTCCGGATTGGCAGGAAACGTCCTGCAGCAAGCTATAGTGGATCAATATCGTATTCCAGTCTGACGCCTGTAGAGACCATTGATGGTGTCATCTGTCGATGGAAGGGCTCTATCTGAGTCTGTACAGTTTTCTACTGAACCTGTGAAACTACAGGTGGGAGCTCTCCATACGGAAGAAATTTTGTTCTTGATTCTTTCAAGTCTGTCTCATCCTCTCCTTTTGGGGCTACCATGGCTCCGTATCCATGAACCTGTTCTTGATTGGAAGTCCGGAGAGGTGCTTCGTTGGGGACAGTCCTGCCTTGGAAAATGTCTTTCTCCTGTTCAGCCTGCTCGGTTACCCTGGATACCACCAAATATTGAAGATCTGCCTGCAGCATATCACGCCTATACCGACGTCTTCGAAGGAGGCTGAGACGTTGCCTCCACACAGGGCCTATGATTGTCCTAGTAACCTGGTTCCTCACCTCCCTGTGGTCGTTTTTATCTCCTGTTGCCAGCAGAGACACAAGCCATGTCTGATTATATAAACCACCTGAGGACCGCCTAACGTCCGGTGGGCGGTCCTCTTACTCTGGGTCGACGCATCGGCGTGTCATCTCGCGAGACACGAGATTTTGTGCTGATGCTGCCGCGCATGCGCACTGCACAGCGGTCAAAAGTTCGAGAAGGAGTTGGTCATCAGCCTGCCAGCCAATGATCGGCGCTGGCAGGCTGATGACTTTTAAAAAAAACGAATCACAAGCCATATAATGCATTATATTTATAAATATAATGCATTAAATGGCTTCTGTGCCCTCTGCTGGGTCCTTTTCGTCGGTTGGACCCAGGAGAGAGCACATGTGACTGTAAGTACACCAAGCACTACATACTTAGCCCCAGATCACCCCCCATCACCCCAATTAACCCCTCGATCACCCCTTTCAATCACCTGTCAATCACTAGTGAAAGGGAAAAAAGTGATCAGTGTAAACTGTCACATTTTTTTTTCACCAGTATTGACTGTTAGGTTTAGATTTAGTTTAGGCCCCTTTGTTAGGTAGATAGCATTAGCGCCCAGCCCACCGCAGTCACCGATTCGCTGATTAGCGTAGCGCTAATCAGCATTTGTACTTTTATAGTATCTGTAGGTGATCAGAACTGATCACAGTCAGATCTATAATAGTATTACTGTCACTTTAGTTCGCCCTCCACCCCAAACGCAGTGTTTGCCCGATCAGGCCTGATCGGTCGCCCACACGTGCGTTCACCCACGCCAACCCCGCCGCAGTGACAAAAATTATTATTGTTTTTTATCACTGCACAATCACTTCACAAGCGCTGCGGCGATAAAAAAAAATCAGTTTTGATCTTTTTTATCAATCTCAGCGGCTTCTGTACTTCGCTAGCCTCCCATTTGAAAGACAGGCTCAGGGAATACCCCCTAAATTTAGTCGTCCAAATGTCAAATAAGGGGTATTCTCCTGAAGAGGCCTACAGGATTCTGACCCAGTCGGATGAGGAATGGGAACCCTCATCTGACGAATCTAGCGGGTCAGAATACGAACCTGTAGAAAGCAGTGGCAGTCTGACCCAAAGTTCGGACGAGGAGGTTGAGGTCCCTGATAGCACCAGGCGTACCCGGCCCCGTGTCGCTAGACCACAGGTAGCGCAGGATCCGTTTCAAGGGCAGCAGAGTGGGGCTGGCGCTGCCAGATTACGTGGTGAGCCATACACCAGCAGCGCAGCCAATCCTGGACCTTCTACCAGCACTGCCGTACAACATGGTGAAGTGGCGAGCACCAGAAGGGCAGTTGAAGCTGGTATGGTGGCACATGCAATAGTTCCCCCGTCGCAGCCACCGCGCAGACAGGCCTGTAGAGCCCCTAGAATTCCTGAGGTGCTGGCAAACCCTGATTGGCAGCCCCCATCTTCAGCCGCACCATTAGTTCCCCCTTTCACCGCCCAGTCAGGAGTTCGGGTGGAGACAGCTCAGATCGGATCGGCACTGGGGTTTTTTGAGCTGTTCTTCACTGTGGAGCTCTTTGACCTAGTCGTGGCAGAAACAAATCGGTATGCCACTCAATTTATAAACGCCAACCCGGGAAGCTCTTATGCCCAGTCTTTCCGGTGGAAACCAGTCCAAGTTTCCGAATTTAAAACTTTTCTGGGCCTTCTCCTCAACATGGGCCTAACAAAAAAGCATGAATTGCGGTCATATTGGTCCACGAACCCAATTCATCACATGCCCGTGTACTCTGCTGCCATGTCCAGGACACGATTTGAGACCATCCTGCGTTTCCTGCACTTTAGCGATAACACCACCTCCCGTCCCAGAGGCCACCCAGCTTTTGACCGGCTCCACAAAATTCGGCCCCTCATAGACCACTTCAACCTGAAATTTGCAGATTTGTATACCCCCGCACAAAACATCTGCGTAGACGAGTCCCTAATACATTTTACCGGGCGCCTTGGCTTCAAACAGTTCATCCCAAGCAAGCGCGACCGGTAAGGGGTCAAATTGTATAAGCTCTGTGAAAGGGCCACAGGCTGTAAACACAAATTTCGGATCTATGAGGGAAAAGATCAGACCCTGGAGCCGGTCGGTTGCCCTGACTACCTGGGGAGCAGTGGGAAGATAGTCTGGGACTTGGTGTCACCCTTATTCGGCAAGGGGTACCATCTTTATGTGGACAATTTTTACACAAGTGTGCCCCTCTTCAGGCATTTGTTCCTAGAACAGATTGGCTGCTGCGGCACCGTGCGACCTAGTCGCCGGGGCTTCCCCCAACGGCTCATTACCACCCGTCTCGCAAGGGGGGGAGAGGGCTGCCTTGTGTAACCAAGAACTGCTCGCGGTGAAATGGAGAGACAAGCGTGACGTTTACATGCTCTCCTCCATTCACGCAGACACGACAATCCAAATTGAACGGGCAACCAGTGTCATTGAAAAACCCCTCTCAGTCCACGACTGTAATTTGCTTATGGGAGGGGTGGACTTCAATGACCAGATGTTGGCCCCATATTTGCTTTCCCGCAGGACCAGACGCTGGTATAAGAAGGTGTCTGTATATTTATTTCAATTGGCTCTATATAATAGATTTGTTCTCTACAGTAAGGCTGGGAGAACAGGATCCTTCCTCAAATTTCAGAGAGAGATCATCGAGAACCTTCTGTATCCAGGAGGTTCCGTGGCCCCAAACCAGCAGTGTAGTGAGCCGTCTACACGAGCGACATTTCCCCAATGTCGTTGCTGGTACCTCAACCCAACCGCCACCCCGAAAAAGATGTCGTGTCTGTAGCAGGAGTGGAATAAGTCGTGACACCCCCTATTTCTGTCCTGACTGTCCTGACCACCCTGCCCTATGCCTAGGGGAGTGTTTCCGGAAGTACCACACTCAGGTACACTTAGGGGCGTAGGAACAGCACAACACAGGTAGTTTTTCCACTCAGGCTCTAGGGTCTCTCAGGATACTAGGTTTTGAGAGACCCTAACACATAGGGACGGTGCTGGTGTGCTACAGCAGAAGTGTGAAACGGTAGAAACCTCTCCTTTCACTTGGGATAAAGTGCATAATGTACTTCGCACCATCTCTGAGTGATTTACACTTTACACATTGTCCTATGGGAGAGGAGAGGTTTCTGCTAGGAAAATAAAGAGTGAAATAGTAAAAAAATAAAATTAAATTAAACAGGTAGCAAGAAAAAAAAATCTTGAGTTAGTTCAGGTTTTAAAAGTTTTATGATGTTCAGGTTTATAAAAAAAGTTTTATGTTCAGGTTTTATAAAGTTTGTAACGTTCAAGTTTATGTGCCTGCTGCCTGTTTTTTCTTTTTTTTTTTTTTTCCCCCCTAACAACCCTTTATTTTCCAGGTAGACCTACGGACCAACCAATGAAAACGCTGCAGCACTGATGTGCATTCTGAGAGAAGCATTGCGCTGCTGTCAGAAGACACGTGAAGTCGGTGTATGCGGCGCTCCAAGACGAGATTTCTTCTCCGCAGGACAGGTACGTTTGCCCTGGCATGTGAGCTGAGGAGAGGTGTTGGAGTTCATATGCTTTGGCAAACACTTTGTATCAAAAATCTGGCAAAGATGTCTTCCTCCACAACGATCGATTGATCGATGTGAATGGAGAAATCACGTTTGCCAGGACATAGGAGCTGAAGTGGGTATGGATGTTTGGGCGGAGCCCCTATGTCCTGGCAATCGCCAGGCCCCTCTTTTTTTTCTTGCATATTTTTTGGCGGAGATTTTTACATCCACATTGATCGATGCGAATGAAGAAATCTGTGCCATACCATTTTTTCTTTCAGCCCAGAGGCTGAACGGAAAAAAAAATCTCATTACTCGTATGCTCAAAAAAAAAAGTGTCACACATGTGGTATCGCCGTACTCAGGAGAAGTAGGGCAATGTGTTTTGGGGTGTATTTTTACATATACCCATGCTGGGTGAGAGAAATATCTCTGTAAATTGACAACTTTGTATAAAAAATTGAAAAAGTTGTCATTAACAGCGATATTTCTCTCACCCAGGATGGGTATATGTAAAAATACACCCCAAAACACATTGCCCTACTTCTCCTGAGTACGGCGATACCACATGTGTGCCACTTTTTTTGCAGCCAAGATGCGCAAAGGGGCCCTAAAACCAATGAGTACCTTTAGGATTTCACAGGGCATTTTTACACATTTGGATTCTCATGCTTTAGGGGCCCCTAAAATGCCAGGGCAGTAAAAATACCCCACAAGTGACCCCATTTCGACAAGTAGACACCCTAAGGTATTCGCTGATGGGCATAGTGAGTTCATGGAAGTTTTAATTTTTTGTCACAAGTTACCGGAAAATGAAATTTTTTGAAGAAAAAAATAAAAAATCCATTTCCGCTAACTTGTGACAAAAAAGAAAAACTTCCATGAACTCACTATGCCCATCAGCGAATACCTTAGGGTGTCTACTTTCCGAAATGGTGTCATTTATGGGGTGTTTCTACTGTCTGGGCATTGTAGTACGTCAGGAAACAGGACAGGTGCTCAGAAAGTCAAAGTGCGGAAATTCACTTTTTTGCACCATAGTTTGTAAACAGTATAACTTTTACCCAAACCAATACAGATACACTTATTGCATTTTTTTTTATCAAAGACATGTAGAACAATAAATTTTGAGAAAAATTTATAGAGAAATGTAGTTTTATTTGGCAAATTTTCCAACAGAAAGTGAAAAATGTCATTTTTTTGCAAACATTTCGTCAAAAAAAGTAAAATATCAAAAAAAGTTAAAATGTCAGCAGCAATGAAATACCACCAAATGAAAGCTCTATTAGTGAGAAGAAAAGGAGGTAAAATTCATTTGGGTGGTAAGTTGCATGACGGAGCAATAAACGGTGAAAGTAGTGTAGTGCAGAATTGTAAAAAGTGGCCTGGTCATTAAGGGTGTTTAAGCTAGGGGGGCTGAGGGGGTTAAATAAAGTCTTGATAGAGGATTTATTCGGAAATTATCTTCTCCGGCTGGTGCTGGCTTCTTTGTGAAGAAAACAGACGCTTCTCTCCAGCCATGCATCGAATATAGGGATCTAAATAAGATCACAGTCAAGAACAAATACCCTCTTCCCCTTATTCCAGAGTTATTTGACAGCCTCAGAGGAGCTAAGATCTTCTCCAAATTAGATCTGCGTGGGGCCTACAGCTTGATCCGAATTTGTCAAGGGGACGAGTGGAAGACCGCCTTTAACACCCGTGACGGTCACTATAAATATCTCGTGATGCCCTTCGGGCTAAGCAATTTCCCGGCAGTATTTCAAGAATTCGTCAATGATATCTTCAGAGACTTACTCTATTCCAGTGTTGTTGTGGTCTATCTTGACGATATTCTAATCTTCTCTCCCGATTTGGCTACTCACCGGAGGCAGGTCGTCTGGTTCTTCAAATGCTAAGAGAGAATAATCTGTACACCAGATTTGAAAAATATATCTTCGATCCTCGCTTTTATTTCTGGGGTACATAATATCTGATACTGGCCTGCAGATGGATCCTGAGAAGCTGTCCGCGATTTTGAATTGGCCTCGTTTTTCTGGTTTAAAGGCAATTCAACGTTTCCTGGGGTTCACCAACTACTACCGCCAGTTTGGGCCACACTTCTCTTTTTTGACAGCTCCCATCTCAGCCTTGACACGCAAAGGGGCGAATCCCAAAAGTTAAACTGCTGAGGCTGAATCAGCCTTTCAAGCCTTGAAGCAGGCCTTCTCTACGGCTCCATTACTCCATCGTCCTGGTGCCAGTACGCAACTTTTTCGGAAGGTGGATGCATCATCTATTGGAGCTGGGGCGGTGCTTTCACAAAAGTCTCCCTCAGGTAAGATTGGGGACAGAGAGTTGTTGGCTATCAGACCATGTACTTCCCCTCGGTGCTTGCACCGGTATCTCTGACCCCCTGGTCAGCTGCCACTGACTCGGGGACTGCTCTGGAGTGGCACCTGGCAACTACCCTAATGACCCAAGCCTATCCTTACCATCAGAGGCGCTAGTGAAGACCAGGTAGTTGCTTAGTCACGCCCCTCCAGAGTATAGCCAGTCAGTGGTGCAGTGGGTCCACAACCGCTTGCATAACACCCAATTCCATCCCTACAGTGAAGCATGGTGGTGGCAGCATCACTGTGGTGGTGTTTTTCAGCAGCTAGGACAGGGAGACTGGTCAGGGTTGATGGAAAGCCGAATAGAGCAAAGTACAGAGATATTCTTAATGAAAACCTGATCCACAGTTCTCTGGACCTCAGACTGGGCTGAAGGTTCACCTTCCAAGAAGACAGTGACCCTAAACACAAAATCAAGGGGCAACTCTGGAAATGTCATTGAGTGGCCCAGCCAGAACCCCGACCTGAACCCAATCAAACATCTTTGAAAAGACCTGAAAATAACTGTCCACTAAAGCCCATCTAACCTGACAGAGCTTGAGAGGATCTGCAGGGAAGAATGGCAGTAGTGGAAGACAACCTGAGTCCTATTCTTGCTCTGCAATCTGCTACGATAACTTCTAAATTGATCAGGTAACAGTAATGTTTTGTGTTAAAAATTCTAGACCACTAGGGAGAACATCCCTCCACTATCCTAGACCACCAAGAAGAACAACCCCTCACTACCCTAGACAACCAGAAAGAACAACCACTTACTGCCCTAGACCACCATTGAGATCAACCACTCACTACCCTTTAGCACCATGGAGATCAACCACTCACTACCCTAGACCACCAGGGAGAACAATCCCTCAGTACCCTAGACAGGCAGGCAAAACAACCCTCCTATACCACTCATAAACTATCAGGGGTATTAGCCCTCTATATCCACTAGACCACCAGGAATATTAAACAATAAATACCCTAAACAACAAAGCATCTTAGATCACCAATGAGAATAAGTACCTTTGCCACTCAAGACCAGGCATATTAAAACCGTAAATACCCTAGACCACTAGGGAGCATAACTGCTTCACCATCCTAGACCACAATTTATATTAACAATTTAAATGGGTCATCATATCTCATACATTGATGGTATATCACTAGGATATGCCACCAATGTCAGATAGGCGAGGGTTCTACTTCTGGTACCCACACACATCTCTAGAACAGTGCCCCCAAAGAGAAGGAGAGCACTCTTCATTCAGTTATATCAGAGTGCCGAAAAGAGCAAGCGAGCGCACTCAGCTAATAGAGGGTGGCTTCGCCCTCATTCATTTTGGGGGCCCCATTTTCGACATAGGTGTGGGTCAAGGAGGTGGGACCCGCACCTACCTGACATTGCTGGCATATCCGATATGCACGTGTTTGTCTGCCGCAATGACATTCCTGTGTACTCCAAGTGACCAATGCAGCCAATTATGGACCTCTACTGTCATGTTCTGTATATCATTGAGGCCAGTGATTAGCTGCAGTAGTGTCCGACTGAATGAAGATTACATCATGGCTGCAGCCGCGTTGGGAAGATCAGAACGGCAGCACTAGAAGTGGAATTAAATGAAATACATGAATTACCTATTAAATCCCCTGCCACTTCAAGTGCTACCGCGCTGATCTTCCCCATCGCTGCAGCAATGATTTCATCTTCCTATGTTTTTTATTTAATCTATGGCAAATACTGCCTTGGCTGATTTTTTATTTTATTAACTTGACTTTTATTAACACATTAACATGTCTAGACCACCAGGAAATATAATCTCCTCACCATTCCAGACCACCTGGTATATTAATGCCTTAAAACTACCCTACACATTATTACCTTTCAACGCTAGAATACCAGATATAATTTTGCCATAACTAACCTAGACCACCAGGGAAAATAACTACCTCACCACTAGGTATATTATTTGCCTTAAAGGGGTTGTCCAACGAAAAATAATCTACAGTTTGTAAACCAGAGCCTGGATCTGAATACTTCTGTAATTTCATGTAATTAAAAATTTAGCATAGCCACTGAGTTAGTCAATAAAATATATTTGTATAGCGCCACCTCCTGTTTTTTTTCTTATTTCTTTATCCAGCTCACTAAGAAGACTGCACATGCTCAGTTTCATCCTTCCACTGCCTACTGAGCTGTGATAGGGAGAGCATGGACACGCCCCCTTAGCTGCAGCAGAACAGACACGCCCCTTGAGCTGCCAGCTTGATAAAAATCTAGCAGAGCAATGAATGAGGAGATCTCTGGATCCATGTGAGGTACAGGGCTGGTTCTAGCTTTGTTAGAAAGAGATTGTCATGTAATATATGATGTCTGATTTTCATTTTTTACATTATTGGGGGAGAACCCCCTTAACTATCCTTGACCCCCAGGGAGAATAACTGCCTCACCACCCAAGACCACCAGGTATAGTATTGCCTAAACTAACCTAGACCCCCAGAGAGAATAAGTACCTCATCAACGTAGACTACCAGTTATATTATTTCCTTAACAACCCGAGAGCACAAAGGAGAATAACTACCTCACCACCCTAGACCACTGGGTATATTATTGCCTTAACTACCCTAAACCAACAGGAATGGTAACGCCTTAATGCCCTGAACCACCAGGGAGAATAAGCCCTTCACGAACTTAGACCACCAGTGATAATATCCCCTGACACATAATAGAACATTAGAGGTATTACCATGTAATACATCCGAGACCACCAAGGATATTTGCCATAGAAAACCAGGAAACTTAACTGCTAAAACCCTCTATGAATATTGTAAGGCCCTGGACTACCACAAATCTTAAAATCTACTTTCTAGGTTAGTATTTTTCTTGAGCACTATACAGTGGTATTTATGTAGACATTTTGTGCTGCATATTACTGTGGCACTATGTCACGGTAGGGAGGGATAAGTGCAGCCCTGATATCCACCCGCACCTCTATCCCTACCTACTTGCACGGCCCGTCCTAACTGACGGCGTACAACTAGGCGACGGTCCCATTTCTTAGATAAGTGCAGGGGCCTAAAGACAAATACAAATACCGTAGACAAAGCAAGGGTCAAGCCAGGAGGACGCATAAATACCAAAAGGAGCTAGCAGGGTCGAGGTCACAAACAAAGCCGAGGTCAGAAGCCAAACAATCACGTCAAGTACAAAAGGAGGTAGCAAGGTCGAGGTCACAAACAGAGCCGAGATGAAAGCACACACGAGATACACAATCCAAGAGAACGCTGGTGAGGGTAACAAAAGACCAATCACAGGCAACCTGTGGCCAGCAGGTTACCTGTTTAAATAGCCCTGAGTGGTGAGTCACATGGCGTGTCCAGCGTCACGTGACTCACATTACATAGCCGAGCGCTGATTCATCATTATCGGCGCTCAGTTCCCCTGCTGATCGTTGTCTAGGGGAACACCAGCCGCGCTGAAGAGGCTGGCGGGATGCTGGCGGCGTTGCAAGGAAGAGGCGCGTCGCAGCTCCCCGTTACACACTATATAGTATTGGTATTTAGACAATGGCACTATAATTGGGGCATCACACTTTATGGCATGGTTACTTGTACACTATATGACAGTATTTTATGGAAATTATATAGTACATCAACCTTGGCACCCTAGTCCCCTGATCACAACTAAAAATGTCTGGGGTTGTATCTGAATGGTGTGCAGACTGGGTGATGCCAAAGATGATCCATGGAAGTAATTTTTAGTTTTTATGAAGGGTATTTTCTCTTAATATCTAAAAAAATAAATATATATCTAAAAAAAGTTGCTCTTTGGACATACAGATAGAGAATATAGGTGATGGTACATCCCATAATCTCTTAATCTTGCCAGGAGTGTGTCTATTAATTAACCTATGAAGTGCCTAATCTCATAAATGCAAGCGAGCCTGGCTTTTGCTGATAAGCTCCTACGTCGATAGCCATTGTAGGGTTGGACAAACCTTCGAGGTAACAGATTAGATATAAGACTTATCAGGTTGGAAACTGCCCAATGACTCACTTCTGTTAACCGTTATTAATAGCTTCATCCCTATCCCTAATTGTACATAATAATAATGACATAAACATACAATAAAATACAATGCAATCTCACTGGCAGTGTAGTTTGGTTGTTGGACAAACATTGTTCATAGGTCAATGGCTACATGTAAGAGTGCATGTACTACAGAAGCAGACTGGGCACCAGACCAGGTTGATGTCAGCCCTTGAGGTGCCCATACTCCATCACTCGCTACGCTGACAGCTGTGCCCTCTGACTCCCCTATACACATACATACTCAGTTTGGCTGAGCGTGCAGGTTTTTCAATGGCCAAGACATGAGAAAGCTACCCCAAATCACTTCTGAAGGTGGCCAAGGGTGTTCACAGATCTTATAGGGCTCCATAACAAAACTAATTAGACCCTCCTACCCCACCAAAGTTCCCAGTACATGTGAAACACTCCCAAGAAACATGAAATTTGAAGATCAATAGCTTCGATTCCAGTGCATCTTATTAAGTATATACCATGGAAGCACTCATTAATACACAATTGGATCGGTGAGAAGTAAACAGTGATGAGGATTCGGTTCTGATCTGAGGTCTGATGAAGATTGGGGGTCTGATGAGGGTTAGAGGTCTGATCTGAGTTCTGATGAGGATTGGGGTCCGATCTGAGGTTTGATAAGGAATGGGGGTATGGTGTGGATTGGGGGATCTGAGGTCTGATGAAGAGTGGGGTCTCATCTGAGGTCTGTTGAAGATTGGGGGTCTGGTGAAGACTGAGGGTCTAATCTGAGCTCTGATGAAGATTAAGGGTGAGATTTGGGGGTCTGATCTGAAGTCTGATGAGAATTAAAGGTCTGATCTGAGATCTGATAAGGATTAGGGGTATGATGAAGACAAGGGATCTGATCTAGGTCTGTTAAAGATTGGGGTCTGATTTGAAGCTCTGATCTGAGGTCTGATGAAGATGGAGGCGCAATCTGAGGTTTAGTGAGGATTGGGGGTTTGATGAACGTCAAGGTCTGATCTGAGATCTGATGAAGATTGGAGTCTGATTTGAGGTCTGATGAAGACTGGGGTCCAATCTGAGGTCTGATGAAGACTGGGGGTCTGACATGAGGTCTGATGAAGATTGTGGGTCTGATCTAAGGTCTAATGAAAACTAAGGGTTTGATATGTGGTCTGATAAAGATTGGAGGTCTGATCTGAGTCCTGATGAAAAATATTACTTTTCTTGTTTTTCTCCTCTAAAACCTAGGTGCATCTTATAGAGCAAAAAACTGTACTTTTTTTTTTCATGTTCGAAAATGTGGATGGGGTGCTTCATACATATGGCTCTCATTCTGAACACCATATTTCTGAATGTATTTGCAACAAACATCCGATATAGATATATGGATAAATCTCCCCATACAGATCTGTGTCTGACCAATACAGTGTATAATAGAACTCTCTGCCTGAAGCCACCACTAGGGGGAGCTCAGTGAGTAGGAATTTATACAACTACCATTGATTGCTCCCTCTAGTGTCAGCTGTATAAAAATGGTGTGTTTTCATGTCAGGAATAAAAGAAGGAGTTCATTACAGCCTCCACCCCCACCGCCAGGCCCCATACAATCTCTTGGTCTGCCCCCATGGAACATGCACCACTCGTAGTGACTTATCTCCTGCCAGAACAAAAGGCTCAGGCATTGTAATTTAACTTGTGAACAATCTGTGCACTGCTCCCAAACTGGAGAAAAGCTAGCACTGGGAGTACACAATATGGCAGCCTTAACTTGGTGCAGCACGTAATTCTATTAAACGGTATCCAGGTAACTTTAAACTGTTGCCTGGCATTTGCTGAGGCGTGCAGCTGGTGACTACCCGGGAACTCTGTTAGGAGTAAAAAAGACCCCAAAGGTAGACAAACTTTTTTGGAATTATTATTGCTCACTGCCCTGTGACCAGGTTTGTGGTATCTCCATCATCACAACCACTGCACATGCACTTCTCAGTTGTGGTATGCTCTTCCTCACAACACACAGTATGGCATGCAGTCTCTCAAACAGGTTTTCTTACAGGTGGCAGACTGGTCAGTCTTGGTCATGGGCCTGACTATTATACTGATGTTGGCCGCTTCCTTGATGCACACACTAGGCAGTTTATTTCTGTGCCTTAGCTCTAGCATCAACTCGTCTGTGATGCTCAGCTGCTCTGTGGCCTTGTCAATGCCCTGAGATGATCCAGATTTATAGTAACTACTAATCACCTCCACTTGATAGATAGCTACATGCAGGATTAATCCTGGCCTTGTTTCCAGCTACAGCAGCTTACCCTTCCATCTCCTTTCTGCTTCTGAGCATGAGGTCTGCACAGCACTGCTATTTATCTTCTCTCTGCCATGTGCTGTTCCTGTAGTTTATTAAGGACCTTATTCATATCAAGTCCCATGTTCCCAAAGCTTTTTTTGCATCCTCAAATACAGTCGAATCACATTATTATGACCACCAACTGAATAACTGGGGTGTAGAGTATGGACAGCAGTTAGACGGGCTGGGAGTGACTCATTAAGGTCCTAGAGTCAATAAGGTCCTAGTAGGTTGTCACAGGTATCTGGAGCCATGCAGACTGCAGTGTATCCCACAGCTACTGGAGGGGACACCATAAAGCAAACATGACGATTGAGGTGGTCCCACAGATGCTAAATTATTTTGAGGAATTAGAGGACCAGGGTAGTACTTAGAATTCGTGGTCATGCGCTTCCAACCAATGTCAGACATATCTAGCTGTGTGACATGTCGCATTATCTTGCTGGAAGATCTCATCTGCCCCAGGGGAGACAAGCAGCATGTATGGGTGTATGTGATCTGCAAGCATGGATTCATACACAAATCGGTTGAGAGTGCCGTCTGCATGGGCGAGTGGCCCAGAAAATGCCACAAAAACCTCCCCCAAACCATAATGCTGCTACCACCAGCTTGTGTTCTTCCATCTATGGCTGCAGGGTGTTTGTTTTTTGATATTTGTCTCCTGACACACCAACGTCCATCCGTTTGATGAAGAAGAAAATGTGACTCATCAGAGAAGACAACCCTTTGCCAATCAGCTGAGGTCTACTTCCGATACTGTCACGAAAATTGAAGCCTTTTGTGGCGATGCAATTTTGTTAGCAAAGTGTTGCATTAGACACACGTCTGGTCGCCCCCATGGTTCATTTTGGTGGTGAGCTGCTCCCCTGTAGTGTGTCAGTCCACCCTTGTGCACCTTTTTAGCCGACGTTCACCTCTCGCATCAATAGCACATGGTACTCTTCAGATTCCACATCATTTATGTGCAATGGTGCCATTTGTCCTTTCACTATACACTTTCACCAGACCAGCACGAGAACAGTTTACAGACTGTGCAGGTTCAGAAATACCGCCACCCTTGGCCCAAAGGCCAATAATCATCCGTTTTTGCAACTCTGATAAATCACTACTTTAACCCATGACAGCAACGAGGGACATGTGTGCAGACAGCTTATCACATTCCTTATGTTCCCACCGAGCCAGCTCTGCACACCTTATATAACCACCAAGCCAGCTCAGCACACGTGACTTCCTTCATGAGCTGTACACATTGCCGCCGCCGAAAGTAGGACGTGGTCAGAATAAGGGGACTCCACTGCGTATCATTCAATAGTAATAATATCTCAGTGTGATACATTTGCCCCAGTGCATTGTATCCACAGGGCATTCCCCCTGTCCCCAGTGCATTATCTTTACATTTACAGTGCATTAGACCAGTGCGGCTCATCTGTAATGTCCATTGCATCCTTCCCAAGCACTTAAAGGTATAGCAGCAGTCAAGTAACAGTCCAACAGTCGAACTAGGCAGAGTGGTGACCACAACAGATTCAATGTTAACCCATAGCAGCAGTGCTTTTCTTGTAAGAGGGGTTGCACTTCCTTTCAACACGCTTACATATGTGCCCTTGAAAACATTGAGCTGCTTCCCCTCTTAGAGACACTGTTGCTTATAGCTTTTGAATAGTTCTGTAACCATCAAGTTTTGTACCTAGTTGTCATGTCCCATGTTTCATTATCAATAATGTCATCTCTGTACTGCATTGTATTACTACAGAAGTTTGTCCCTCTTGTCTCCCTGTATGTTGCCCTGATCTTGCAGCCCCCTCCCCCTTCTTGCTAGTAGTAGTAGCCATTTTATGTTATCTTCACAGGTGTTTTTATGTGCTGTTTAAAGGGAGTCTTTCACCCCAAAATTGCAATATCTAACACTTATACTATTATGTCCAATACAGCCCCCGCATTAAAATGCATCTCACCCTATTGTTGTCCGTTCCATAGGGTCGTCTAAAAAACACTTTTATTCCATATGCAAATCAGTGTGTGAAGGTGCCCAGGGGCGGCGTTCAAACGGCCGGTGCCCAGGCCCCGTGCTGATTTTCATAAGCAACCACTCCCCTTTCACCCATTCGGCCTGCCCTTTGTCTGGATCTTCACCTCCTTCGTCCATAGCCAAATCGCGTGCCTGCGCCGACGAACAGGAGGTCCGCGCCTGCGCACTGGTTTACCCATTACTGGCAGAAGTTACTGGCAGTACAAAACTGTGGTGCTCTTTTTTTTATATATAAAATTAGGGGACACGTACTTTTGAACTATGACAATATATTATGACTCTAATCAGATGTTATGCAGCTCCGACACGCCTCTTCTTGAAGTCCGGGACAGCCCACTGATGCAGCGATTGCTGTAATGTGATGTACGGACCGGCGCCTGCCGTTCGTCGGCGCAGGCGCCGGATTTGGCTACGGACTAAGGAGGTGAAGATCCAGACAAAGGGCGGGCCGAATGGATGAAAGGGGAGTGGTTGCTATAAAAAACAGTTCCAGCTTAAGAGGAGTGGATGTAGAAGACCCTGTTAAGCGCAGAAGAGACTACGTGCTAAGCAAAAATAGGGAACCTCTGTTTGCTGAAAACGTTTTTGACGGTTCAGATATTCCTCCAGGACAATAAGACACAGATCCCTCTACAGAACCCTGCATTCAAGGTCAGTACAATACTGTACCTATTCTGTATCCTGTGCCTCCTTCACACATCAAGGTCCACCAAGACCCTACACCTCTGAAACCTCAAAAATAGGTACCCGAGTCCAAACCAATATACCAGCAAGTTGTAAAACCCCTGGCTGCCATAACAGTCCAGCTTCACATGTAACTAGACCCATGGACTCTAAACCAGCTCTCGAACTGAATACCTACGCAGCCCAATATGTTCCTATGTCTGTTAATCAGACCACCACAAACAATATGATCAGCACTACTCAACCCACAATTTCCTGTCTGAAGTAAGAGAAGTCAGATATGTCGGAGTTTGCAAGGTGTATGGTCCGAAAAACTACAGAGGCTGGAAATCTGCCTTCAGGACTGCAATTGATGATCTTGGCATTACAGCTGCTGAAGAACTTGACCTGCTAGTCAGATGGCTTGGCCTACAATCTATGGAACATGTGAAGAAACTCTGTCCACATTAATAATCCTGCAACAGGTCTAATCGCTGCGAGAGAATAGAACAGAGCTGTGGTAGTCCAGAAGCCATAAAAAAACGCTCTGCTTAAACGGCTTCAAAGTTTCCTAAAAATATCTGGCAAAGAGAATGAGAAATTCCAGGAGCTCAGTGATCTGCTTCTAGAATTCCAGCTGGCAAAAGCAAACACTCACCTACCTGGCCTCAGTTACCTGGACACTGCACGTGGAGTAAATCCAATAATTGCCAAACTATCATACAATATACAAGAAAGGTGGACTAGCCTCGGGTCAAAATACAATAGGGAGTATTACGTTTCCTTTCCTCCATTTTCTTACTTCTGTAAGTTCATAAGGAACATTGTAGAGTCCAAGAATGACCCAAGCTTTTTTTTATAGCGATTCCGGTCGTCCTGCCTCACCTCCTCCTAAGTATGACAGCCCACACTCTAATTACAGGAATCGGAGAGGTCCAGTATTAGTGAAAAACAGGGCTTTTTTTCTCAGAGAAAAGGTGGTGGAACTCACCCCCCCCCCTCCCTTGGCCACCCCCCCCTCCCTACCCACCCCTAGGACCGCCCCCTAAAACCGCCCCTTTAGAGAACAGGGATGCAAGTAAAATTTGGGGGGGCTATGAAAGTCCATCCCAGCAGGCTGCATGAAAAATAATTTTTATTATGCCTACATTCAGGTTAGGCAGGATTAGTCTAAGTGAGCGGGGCCCCATGTAGAAGAATTTCTAGGGCCCCGCTCACTTAGTCTAATCTTGATGACTTGCCTAATGTCAACTGGGCCCGCCACTGGGCACAGGCCAGTCCGGCGCAGTGGCGGGTCCAGAGCCTGGTCTCGGGAGGGGCACATCCGGCGATCGATACGCCCCTGCTCCGATCACTACAGAAATACAGCCCCACTTACCTCTTCCATCCAGTGACGTCTCCTGTGATGTAGATGTTCTCTGTCCTCATCTTCTCCTTTCAGACCTTCAGACCAGACCAACAGTTTTCGTCTCTGCAGTTTGACAACAAAATAAATCTTAGTTTACTACTTTTCCATCATCCTCCCATTTTCTGGACATATTATCCTACTACCCCCAATACTGTGCCGCTGTGCTGCCCAATACTACACTGCAGAAACCGATAAACCCCCCGATAATACTAGTACCACCCAGAGCCTCCCATATAAAATACCTCAGTAATGTCCCCATAGTGCCCCCCAATCATGTGCTAGTGAAAAGTGCCTCTCCAATCTCCCCCCTGATGTGCCAGTAATAAGTGCCATTTCCCCCCAACATGTGCCAGTCTCCGCTCTGCCACCCCCCATCATGTGCCAGTCTCCGCTCTGCCACCCAGCATCATGTGCCAGTCTCCGCTCTGCCACCCCCCATCATGTGCCAGTCTCCGCTCTGCCACCCCCCATCATGTGCCAGTCTCCGCTCTGCCACCCCCCATCATGTGCCAGTCTCCGCTCTGCCACCCCCATCATGTGCCAGTCTCCTCTCTGCCACCCCCATCATGTGCAGGCTCCTTTTCTTCTCCCCCCATTCATGTGCAGGCTCCTTTCTCTCCCCCATTCATGTGCAGGCTCCTTTTCTCCCCCCCATGCAGGCTCCTTTTCTCTTCCCCCCATTCATGTGCAGGCTCATTTTCTTCTCTCCCCATTCATGTGCAGGCTCATTTTCTTCCCTTCCCTCCCCACAGGCTCCATTTCTTTCCCCCAAATTCATGTGTAGGCTCCCCTCACCCACCCATACTTACCTTCTTGGAAGCGCTGTGATGCAGGCCTCTTCCGGCCTGTGTCCCGCTCAGTACTGCTCAGGCGGCGCGATGACGTCATCGCGCCGCCTGCTGCATCGCTCTGATAGGCTGCCGGCACAAGGCCCGCAGCCTATCAGAGGAGCAGGGAAGGAGACGCCTCCCTCCCCTGCCGCACAGCACAGCACAGCGATCTGTATCGCTGTCCAGAGGACGGCGATACAGATCAATATGGAGATGAACGCTTCCACAGTGGAAGCGTTCATCGCCTGTCACCTGCCGCCGGCCTCCAGCTCCTCCTCCCAGTCCCTCCCTGCCGATACATCGCAGCCTGCGATGCTGGAGCATCGCAGGCTGCGATGTGAAAATGTCGTCATGAAAGGTGGCGGAACGCCGTTCCGGTGCGTTCCGCCAGAAAAAAAGCCCTGGTGAAAAATACTGGTGTTCTTCCTACGCCCACACAATCTCTGGACATGAGCAATCAAGGTGAGAAAACTGAAAATATAAATCGTCAATGCCTTATTCATAAGAAGCCACATCCTCTCAAGAAGTGCATCGGCTTCAGAAAGAAATCGCTTCAGGAATGCAAAGAGCTTTTGAAGAAATGTGGGTTCTGTTTCAAATGTTGTGCTAAAGGTTGTAAAGCTGTCATTAAGTGCATAGACAGTGTTGACCATGTCCAAGCGCTTTACCCATCTCAACACAGCACTGAGCCATCCACTCAGTTACCGCCAGTTGCAAACCATGGCGGGGAGTAATTAGAACCAATAGCAAATTCCATTACTGTATCTTCCTCATTTACAGAAGTTTGCGGTGAAGGTCTCTGACAAGTCTTGTGCAAAGATATGTCTAATCAACGTATGCCCCACGGATCAAGCAGAGAGAGTCTTAAAGGTGTATACCATCCTGGATGACCAAAGCAACCGATTGCTTGCAAGATCCGAACTCTTTCATTTGTTTGATCTTAAAGGAGCCGCTTACGCTTACACATTGGGTACTTGTAGTGGCATCACAGATGTCTCTGGAAGGAGAGCCAGTGGACTAATGGTAGCATCACTTGACAACAATGTCAGGATAGCCTTGCAAATGCTTGGTGAATGTAACCAGATACCGTCTAATAGAGGGGGATTCCTATGCCAGAAGTGGCTCTTCATCATACTCATCTAAATTCTATATCCAAGGAAATACCATCTCTTCTGCTTGGCATAGACATTATCTGGGTACACAAGGTACACCAATAAATCAATGAACCTCACAATGTTCCATTTGCTTAACATCTTGATCTAGGCTGGGTGATCATAGGTATTATTTGCATAAACAAGACTAAGAAGCCCACTAAGATTTCCTCATTTAAAACCCACGTCCTACAAAATGGCCGCTGCACTTATTTTCAACCATGTCTGCACCATTACTAGGTGAAAGAGAAGTTCACTGACAGTAGGTGGCCACATGACCTTTAAGATAACATTCCTTCTTCCTTGTCCTGGGACTTTGAGCGGCAGTCTTTAATCTAACAAGTGAAGACAACAAACTAGCACCTGCAAGAGAGAATAAGGAATTTCTTAAGATTATGAAAAAGGAATTTTCCCAAGACGATTACAACAGCTGAGTAGCACCATTACCCTTCTGCTCTCCAAGAACAACACTACCAAACAATCTACAACAAGCAGTCGCTATATTCTCTTCTTTAAAATGCACCTTAAAAAGGAAACCAGTAATGGATTAACATTTTGTGGTCTTTATGCAGAACATATTTGACAGAGATCATGCAGAACCTGCACCACCACTAGAAGAAGAAGAAGAATTCTGGCACCTCTCATCCTTTGGTGTCTATCACCCTGGCAAACCTAAACAATTTAGAGTGGTATTTGATTCCTGCGCTCAGTATGAAGGTGTCTCTCTCAACAACCAGTTCCTCACTGGGCCCAATTTCAACAACAATCTCACAGGAGTGCTAATCCGCTTCCTACAAGGACCTGTTGCAGTAATGGCTGACATCCAGCAAATGTTCCAATGCTTTATTGTCAGGGAAGACAACAGGAACTACCTCAGACTACCTCAAGCTTCTATGGCAACGATGTCAACAGTGAAGTCATAGATTACCGGATAAAGTTACATGTCTTTGGCGACAGCCCCTCTCCTGCCGTAGCAATCTATGGATAGAGAAGGACAGCCCAAGGAGGAGAAGAGTAATTTGGATCTGATGCTCGTCAGTCGTCAGTTTGTTGATAAGAACTTTTATGTGGATGATGGACTGAAATCCTTACCTAGCGGTAAAGAAGCAATTGATCTCCTCACCAGAACGTAGAAAATGCTGTCTGTAGCAAACCTCAGACTTCACAAGATTATCTCCGACAGTCCAGAGGTATTGTATGCATTTTCCTCTGTTGAACACGTTACCAACTTAAAAGACCTTGATCTTGGTTCTGATTCCCCTCCCATTCAATGCAGCCTAGGTTTACTGTGGGACATCAAGCAAGTGTCGCTTTGTGACAAACCTTTCACTAAGCGGGGAATGTTGTGTGTTGCGAATAGTATCTACAATCCTCTTGGATTCATAGCACCAATTACTATTTATGGCAAGATGTTGCTGAGACAGTTAACTGCAGAGAACCTAGACTGGGACACACCGCTACCTTCTGAAAAACAACAAAAGTGGGAGGCATGGAAGAAGTCTTTGAAAGTTTTGGAGCAACTTCGAGTACCACGTTGCTATGTTCCCAGTTCCCTTACAGCTGCTGCCAGAAAGGACATGTCTTCTCGGATGCATCCATTGAGGCCATAACTGCAGTAGCCTACCTGAGGGTGTCTGCAGTGAATAGCAAGCCACATTGTGAATTTCTCTTGGGAAATACTAAACTAACCCAAAAACTTGCACACTCTGTCCCAAGACTTGAACTTTGCACAGCCATCCTACAAGTAGAATTCGCTGAGGTCAAAAAGAATGAAATGGATGCTACTAGTGATTAATTTATGTTCTACACTGATAGTAAGGTTATACTTGGATACATATACAACCAGACAAGACAATTTTCTGTATTCTGTCCACCTTTGGACAGTGGCATTACATCTCCACTGACCTTAATCCAGCTGACCGCAGAACAAGGTCTGCTCCTATTTCAGGCCTCATTGACCATATGTGGTTGTCACCCTCAAGTTTCTTATTTCAGGACCCTTGCTCATTACCTCCTGATGCCAGTTATGAATCGGTGGAACCTGAGTCTGACCAAGAAATCAGCGCTACAATCTCTACGCCCTAAACTACAGTGATTCCTGAATTGAGGCTCTAGACACACCGCTTCGAGCGTTTCTCAAATTGGACATCTCTTGTACGAGTTATTGCTCGTCTAATTCACATTGCTCGATGCTTTGCAAAGGACACATCGTCAGGCTGCCATGGTTGGCACATCTGTAAGGATCACCCTTCAGTTACAGATATGGAAGTTGCAAGAGACGTCACCATCTGGTGTGTACAGCAAGAAACTTACTGTAAGGAAAATGTCACCTGAAGGAGGGAGCCTACCATGAGAAACTTCTAGCCGCATCGTACTTCAGACATTTGTCATTGGATTACAATGTGGGTTGGTGGAAGTGTTCGCATGTTGAGGCTTCCCGAAGATAGGTTTATTCCTTGGAACTTGCTAGCCCTACTAGATCACCTTCTTCTAATTCTGATGTTCCAGAGTGTGACTATGCTGTTATTATTATTTCATGTTTTTTTCTGTTGTTCTAGGTTCAGAAACTTATTTAGAACATTTCGTTCATATATATTACAGTGTAATCTAAAGATCTTAGGCGGGGAGTGTCATGTCTCATGGTTCATTATCGTTAATGTCATCTCTGTATTGCTGCATAAGTTTGTCCCTCTTGTCTCCCTGTATGTTGCCCTGTTCTTGCAGCCCCCTCCATCCTTCTTGCCAGTAGTAGTAGCCATTTTATGTTATTTGCACTGGCGTTTCATCTGCTGCTCAACTTTGCCAAATTATCCTTTATTCACCTACTGTTTTGGTGCATAACTACAAGATTTCACCTTGGAATAAATGAATCTGGCTTCTTCACACATGCCTGAGCAGCTGAATTGATCGCTGTCTGATGAGAGTCTTATGTAAGTACACCGTTCAGTACAGTCTGCCATTTTTAACTGGAGCTATTGAGCACAACACTTATTGTCAGGATATTGAGAACATTAGTTGTGATTGTTTAACTGTGACTTTAATTGCGATTGTAAGCACTGTGGGGGCCATTTACGGACAGATATACAGCACTTTTGTGGGGTATATGTGGCGCAGATTCTGTCGCAAGCCATATTACGGCAGAATCTGCGACCTCTTCCCTGCTCACGCATAGTCTAAAAAAGTGGGCATGGTATGGGCAGAGAAGGGGACAGACCAGTAGGCCCCTCTCATTTATGTTCTTTAGGAAGTTAGCTTACATTTAGCATTGGCATTGGATCTGCTGAAGTTAGGTAGAGGCTGGCGCCTCCCCTCTGCTTCCCCTATAGCTACACTCCTGCTGTCACTAGGGGTACGTGCCGATACATTAGGTCTTTTGGCGCCAGGAATTGCAACCTTCAGTGGTATCAGGAGATTCCACCAATGTCAATGGTCCACCTACCCGGTGGACTATCTATCTATCTATCTATCTATCTATCTATCTATCTATCCATCCATATCTATCTACTTCATTTCTCCTGAGGTTACAGATTGCCTCTGATCTCTGGGGGTTCCAGCAGTGCAGCACCCTGTGATCCACTTATTTTCGGTGGGTTCTGCCTTGGGTGGGCATGGTATGGGCAGAGAAGGGGACAGACTGGTAGGCCCCTCTCATTTATCTTCTTTAGGAAGTTAGCTTACATTTAGCATCGGCATTGGATCTGCTGAAGTTAGGTAAAGGCTGGCGCCTCCCCTCTGCTTCCCCTATAGCTACACTCCTGCTGCCACTAGGGGTACGTGCCGATACATTAGGTCTTTTGGCGCCAGGAATTGCAACCTTCAGTGGTATCAGGAGATTCCACCAATGTCAATGGTCCACCTACCCGATGGGTCCCCCGACTACTTTCAGCTCCACTGACTGATGGTCCTTCACCAGTCTAACATGGGTTCCTAAGGCAAATATCAACAAGGATTTGGTGTCCAAAAACTGCTACTGAGTCCGGGGTCGGCCCTGGTTGTGGTTGGGATGAACGTAACCTAAGGTGAAGCGTGCTGGATGATGATGATGACGATGATGATGAAGGCTGGAATGGCTTTCAACTTTTGCCAATTAAGCTTCTGTATGTTCAAGTGGGAGAGAGCGAGGCGAGGAGGGAGGAATGTTTGCCGTGCACCATAGATCGAGATTACCAAAGGAGATGGCATATTTGGCTACTTGGCTCCTCCTCGGTTTATGCCACGTCATATTTATCACATAAGCCTTCGTATCCCATCATCATCCGAGCAAATATTATCGAGCTTGTGTGCTTTACTCACAACACACAAAAAAAATTAGGTTATCAACGCCAGGTAAGCAAACAGCCGTCAGATATAAAATGACCTCCGTCAGGAGAGATCCACACTTCCAACTTTGGCTTTGAAGGAGAAGAGAAATGGGATCCTACACCTTCTGCTGGGTGGCTGCCATCCTCATCCTGGGGGCTCAAGCCTACTTACCCGTCAACTGTAAGTGGCAAACACATCGTCTAGCTAATAATTTAGTTCTTTGTTTTTTCTCCCTGTTCATCCTGAGCTGGCTGGTACATGAATAGAATGCGAGAGATGCGGTAAAGATAGATGTCAACAAATGCAATGCAAGAGAAGAAGGAGGGAGAATTCTGATGCTATATCTCATTATCTATCTACTTCATAACTATCTATCATCTATCTAATATGTATCTAATTCATATCTATCTATCTATCTATATATCTATCTATCTATCTATCTATCTTTCCATCCATATCTATCTACTTCATTTCTCCTGAGGTTACAGATTGCCTCTGATCTCTGGGGGTTCCAGCAGTGCAGCACCCTGTGATCCACTTATTTTGGGTGGGTTCTGCTTAAAAAAAGGAGGGGAGGGGGGTATCCAAAGCAGATAAGATCCTAATAAAGGAAGGCGGCGGGGCTGTGACAACATGTCAGATGTACTCAAGTGCCAAGCCTGTGTTGATATTGGCTTCCTGTAAGTTTCACAGACGGTGTAAAAAAATCTTTAAAAATCATTGCTGTACGCAGATGTAGTATAACTGAGTTTGTCTTTTAGCTCTTCGGCATCTCTCTCCATCATTTTTGCATTGTGATAATTAAGATAACTCAGTAGATTTACATTCGGTCCCATGTAAGGCTTCTCTCACACTAGCATTAGGCTTGTCCGGCAGACTGTTCCGGCAGCGTGCTGTAGTATTTGTCCGGCCGCCTCTCGGGATGTTTGCCATGCTGCGGCTGCATCTCCCGCTCGATTATACTGAATATATACTGAAGCCTAAAACCGCAGGTCACTTTAGTGTAGTACATTGTACCATATGACAAGAAGTCAGCTCTGCTACATCTGGTGTGCGGATTAGTAGACCTATATAAATGATATAAAATGAAAATATCTAAAATTGGGCTCAATGTGAACTAATAGATCTGATCAGTTCTGTATTTTATTTGCTGAAAATAAATCTCCCGCTTCTTCTTCTTGTGAACAGACAAGTGCGGGGTGCAGCCCAAGTCCAGAGACAAATGTGGATATGATGGAATTACAGCAGAAGAGTGCGGAAAGAAGGGGTGCTGCTTCGACGACTCCGTGTCTGATACCATCTGGTGTTATACTCCATGGAAATTTGAAGGTGAATGTTAATAAAGTAATATATACTGAATCTATCTATCTAAGTCCAAAGTTTCACATTATAATTGTATAAGGGATCAATAGTTGTAGTTCCCTGCAGCCAGCACTAGGGGGTGCTCACTGCCTAGAGATTTATACAGCCAGCATGACCGTCAATGAGATATAAAACTGTATGCAGAAAGCTCCATCTAGTGGCGGCTGCAGGTAACCACTATAATGCTGTGTAGGCCCTCAGGGTACACAGCCCAGCAGCGCCCGGTTCCCTCCCAGCTCTGGTCACATAGGAGGCAGGGTTCCCCCACAGTAGGTGCGCCATCGTTGCAGGACTATGACCATGTACTCAGGTTATGTTTTCTCGCACTGCAGCCACAGAATGTAATCCAGCCGGACCCAAAGCCAGAGTAAACTGCGGATATCCAGGAATCAGCGAGAAGGACTGCACGGAAAAAGGATGCTGTTTTGACTCCGCCATTCCCCAAGTTGTATGGTGCTACCAGCCCGAAATACAAGCAGGTAACGCCGGACAGAAGGACTGCTTCTCTATAGTCACTTAAAGGGGCAGTAAACCTAAAGGCAAAACACTCACCCCTAGTGTTAATCTGTAGAAAAAATAATCTGGCAGAGAACACAAGGAATAATAGCCGAAGGGTGGTACTGAAAGGGGTTGTCCGAGCTACAGGTATTGATGACCTGTCCTCAGGATGGTTCAGCATCTGTAACCCAGACAACCCCTTTAATGCTCTCAGTCTCCTACTGCAGATAGTGTGTGTGTGTGTTTTTTTTTTAGACAGGACTACTTCAGGTTGCCTAGCGACCACTTGCTTCATGTCTGGGTGACCACTATGTAGGTACAGGCGGCTATGTATACGGAAGTGGTCACAGGAAACCAGAAAATTATTTATGGAAATCCCTGTAATTCTGAGTCCATTTTGTTTCCCATTCCAGTGGAACGTGACTGTGGCGCCATTACACCAAAGAAGAGAGTGAACTGCGGACCCCCCGGTGTGACCCCCGACCAGTGCAGGGAAAATGGATGCTGCTTCGACAGCAGTGTGGCCGGAGTGCCCTGGTGCTTCAAGCCTGAGGTTAAGAAAGGTACGTGCTCCTCAAAGGCTTTACACTACTTAGTAGACGTGGCCGTATTATCCCAATGAGCGGCATGCTTTTTTCGACTAGAAACAGCGCCCCACCTGTCCATGTTTGCGTCTGGTATTGCAGCTCAGCTCTATGGAGAAAGCGGCCCTGTTTTTATAATTCTATGCTGCCCCTTCCCGATATTCGTACATGTGCGGCAGATGCCGATTCTTTAAAGATGGCGCAGATGAGAATATTCCTGCCCCTACTGCCTTTTGTTACCTATCCGGAAGGGACTACAAATCCCAGCAAGCCATGTGTGACATGATATCCGTTCACTCCTGTAGAGACCATCCAGTGCGCTGTGTTGCCTAAACTGAGAGTCAACTGCGGACACAACGGCATCGACATGGACCAGTGCTACCAGAAGGGATGCTGCTTCGACTCCAGCGATCCTCACGCCCCCTGGTGTTTCTACCCTGACATTACAGATGGTAATGCACTTACTATGTTCTGTACAGGGAATTCCCTGATGAGAAGGGTATAGGAAAGTATTTGTGGATGATGGGAGTTGGTTTTCAGCTGATTGGGGTAGTGAGTAAAGTTGCAGAGATGTATCAGATTATAATTTTCCTTTCTCTCTTATTTTCAGTCACCATCATTGAATGAGAGGACTCCCGGTGGTCACCGCTGATCCTTCTGCAGGTCACGGATTCCACCTCTATTGATTCGTTCCACTGATTATCAGCAGTGCCTTGTGTATCTCTCATAACCAATAAACATTCAGACAGCATTGCCGTTTCCGTTCATTTATTGTTCCCATTAGTGAAAAAAAAAATTGGGTGCAGCTATGCTGTGTTTGTCAGACTTAGCAGCGCTGAGTTTGCCATACCATATGGTGATAGCACAATGGGGGTCTGATGAAGACTGAGGATCTGATCTAAAGTCTGATGAAGAGTGGGGGTCTCATCTTGGGTCTGATTTGAGATCTGATGAGGATTAAGGGTCTGATCTGAGGTCTGATGAGGATTAAGATTTTTTTTTTTTAAGATTTTTAAGAGTTTTAGATTTTCGGAAAACAGACTTTTCTAAAATGAGATCAGTGGTATACGAGTCCCTATCAGACTGGAACAATTTCAATGGAGTCCAAGAGAAATGGAACTACTTAAAATTGGCACTACTGAAGGCAACAGAAAAGTGCATTAGGCTTGTCAGTAAAGGCAAAAAAAGGAAGAGACCACTGTGGTACTCAGCAGAAGTGGCCAAAATCATTAAAAACAAAAAGATGGCATTTAGCAAGTATAAAAAACCCCAAAACGAGGATGACCGGGAAATCTATAAGATGAGGCAGAGAGAGGCCAAGCAAGTTATAAGAGCTTCTAAAGCTCAGGCAGAAGAGAAATTAGCTCAGTCAGTGAAAAAGGTGATAAGACATTCTTCAGATACATAAATGAAAAAGGAAATTAAAACAAGGAATTACCAAATTAAAAACAAAAGAAGGAAGGTATATGGAAGAGGATAAAGAACTAGCTGACTGCCTCAATGAATACTTCTGTTCAGTTTTTACAAAGGAAAATGAAGGAGAAGGACCTCAGTTAGGGAGGAAGACTAATGAATCCTTTGATGCATGTGTCTTTACAGAGGAAGAGGTTCTAAGTCAGCTGTCCAAAATTAATACAAATAAATCACAGGGGCCTGATGGGATACATCCAAAGCTATTAAAAGAGCTTAGAGGTGTACTAGCAAATCCATTAACAGATTTATTTAGCCAATCACTGGTAACAGGTGTCGTCCCAGAAGATTGGAAATTAGCAAACGTTGTGCCAATTCACAAGAAAGGTAGTAGAGAGGAATCAGGCAACTATAGGCCAGTAAGCCTGACATCAATAGTGGGGAAATTAATGGAAACCATACTCAAGGAGAGGATTGTGGAACATCTAAAAACCCATGGGTTGATTGATAAAAACAGCATGGGTTTACTTCAGGGAGATCATGTCAAACTAATCTTATTGACTTTTTTGATTGGGTGACTAAAATAATAGATGGCGGAGGTGCAGTAGACATCGCTTATCTGGACTTTAGTAAGGCATTTGATACTGTCCCACATAGAAGGCTTATCAATAAACTGCAGTCTTTGAGCTTGAGCTCACATATTGTTGAATGGATTAGGCAGTGGCTGAAGGACAGAAAACAGAGGGTTGTAGTCAATGGAGTATATTCAGACCATAGTATTGTTACCAGTGGGGGACCTCAGGGATCTGTTCTGGGACCCATATTGTTTAATATCTTTATCAGCGAAATTGCAGAAGGCCTCAATGGTAAGGTGTGTCTTTTTGCTGATGACACAAAGATTTGTAACAGGGTTGATGTTCCTGGAGGGATACACCAAATGGAAAAGGATTTAGGAAAACTAGAGGAATGGTCAAAAATCTGGCAACTAAAATTTAATGTCGATAAGTGCAAGATAATGCACCTGGGGCGTAAAACCCAAGAGCAGAATATAAAATCAGTGATACAGTACTAACCTCAGTATCTGAGGAAAGGGATTTAGGGGTCATTATATCAGACGACCTAAAGGTGGGCAGACAATGTCATAGAGCAGCAGGTAATGCCAGCAGAATGCTTGGGTGTATAGGGAGAGGCATTAACAGTAGAAAGAGGGAGGTGCTCGTGCCGCTCTACAGAGCACTAGTGAGACCTCATTTGGAGTATTGTGTGCAGTACTGGAGACCATATCTGCAGAAGGATATTGAAACTTTGGAGAGAGTTCAGAGAAGAGCTACTAAATTAGTACATGGATTGCAGGACAAAACTTACCAGGAAAGGTTAAAGGACCTTAACATGTATAGCTTGGAAGTAAGAAGAGACAGAGGGGATATGATAGAAACTTTTAAATACATAAAGGGAATCATCACGGTAAAAGAGGAGAGAATATTTAAAAGAAGACAAACTGCTACAAGAGGACATAGTTTTAAATTAGAGGGGCAAAGGTTTAAAAGTAATATCAGGAAGAATTACTTTACTGAGAGAGTAGTGGACGCATGGAATAGCCTTCCTGCAGAAGTGGTAGCTGCAAATACAGTGAAGGAGTTTAAGCATGCATGGGATAGGCATAAGGCCATCCTTCATATAAGATAGGGCCTGGGGCTATCCATAGTATTCAGCATATTGGGCAGACTAGATGGGCCAAATGGTTCTTATCTGCCGACACATTCTATGTTTCTATGTTTCTATTAAGGGTCTGATTTAGGGGTCTGATCTGAGATCTGATGAGGATTAAGGGTCTGATTAAGGGTCCGCAAATTGCGGAACGCACATCGCCTATGTCCGTGTTTTGCGGATCCGCAGATCCGTGGATCCGCAAAACACACACGGACGTGTGAATGGAGCCTAAGGGTCTGATGAGGACTGGGGGTGCGATTTGAGGTCTGATGAACATTGGGATCTGATTTGAGATCTGAGGAAGACTTGGGGTCTGATATTTATTATTTATTTTACGCACTTATATAGCCCTGACCTATTCCGCAGCGCTTTACATTCATTAGCATCAAGCTGTCCCCAATGGGGCTCACAATCTAATTTCATTTTGAACACCATATTTCTCAATGTATTTGCACCACCCAACTGGTATAAATACACGGATAAATCTCCCCCCATACAGATCTGTGTCAGACCAATGCAGTGTATAATAGAACTCTCTGCCTGAAGCCACCACTAGGGGGAGCTCAGTGAGTAGGAATTTGTACAGCTACCATTGATTGCTCCCTCTAGTGTCAGCTGCAAAAAAATGCAGTATTTTCGTGTCAGGAATAAAAGAAGGAGTTCATTACAGCCTCCTCCCCCAAGCCCTATACAGTCTCTTGGTTTGCCCCCATGGAACATGCACCACTCGTAGTGGCTTATCTCCTGCCAGAACAAAAGGCTCAGGTATTGTAATTCAACTTGTGTACAATCTGTGCACTGGCCCCACACTGGAGAAAAGCTAGCGCTGGGTGTACACAATATGGCAGCCTTGACTCGGTCCAGTACATAATTCTATTAGACGGTATCCAGGTAATTTTAGATTGTTTCCTGGGAATGGCTGAGGTGGGCAGCTGGTGACTACCCGGGAACTCTGTTAGAAGTAAAAAAGACCCCAAAGGTAGACAACAGTTTATGGAAATATAATTGCTCACTGCCTTGTGACGTAAGTCTTCCAGGATTCCCTTCTAGATGCAGATGATATCCTATAACTAGAGGTGAGCGAATCGAAGTTGATGAAGTGGAATGCGATCCGAATTTGAGGTAAAATTCGATTCGTCCCGAAGTCAAATTTCCTCGCGCTTCGTGGTAACTATTCTCATTTTTTCTAAAATGGCTGCTGCACGTGTTACAAAGTGAAAGTAAGAAGCCTGTGAAAAAGGGAGCATCCATAATGCCATGCAGACAGCCAATCAGCAGATAGCCGGCCCCTGTGATGTCACAGCCCTATAACAAGCCTCCTCATGCCCGGTGTCTGCCATTTTCCAGGGAACTTAGTGCAGGGAGAGACGTTACAGGCGCTAGGGACAGTGATTAGAAAAGACTTTATTAAAAAAACAAAACGATTGAGCAGTTCAGGGGAAGATAATTCATAGTGTAGGGAAAGGATAGGGAGGCATTATCGACACTGTAGGGAGTGTGAAAGTGCGGTCTGATACAATCGGTTTTGGGGGGTGTTTATTTCATGTAAAAGTACTTCAATTCATCCTTGCTGCAGGGGTGAAATTGCTGTCTGATAGTGTTGCTCTTTTCCCCTTGCAATGTATTTTAATTTACAGTATGTCAGACAGACAGATGACAGGCCCTTCTAAGAGAACGTAACGCGTTACACGTGGACCCGCTCCTATCCTGCGAGGCGTGCAGAGAGTGAGTGCTGGCCGGTTCTATCTGACATTCTTCTAAGAGAACGGGCAGTTCTGGAGCAGGCAGAAGTAGCAGCAGAAGAAGGGAGGGTGGCAGCAACAGTCGCAGCGACAGGCCTGAGCTGCCAGTGTCATCTAGCGGTTGTGTCTTTACCAGCAACCCAGCTGTCCTTGAATGGTTGAATCGGTCTTCTACTTCGTCACAAGTGACATCAGACACCCCCAGCCAGGAGTCGTGGATTCCTTTGACGTGACCCTTAGTTGGCATGACCCAGGAACGAGCCCCCACCTGTCCTCAACCTGTCTCTGTCATTTTCTGTTCCCTCAGCTCAAGAAGTATTGTATGCTGTCGGCTTGGCACTACTTTTCAGCGAGGACAAGATTCTAGAGGACAGTCAACAGCTACTGCCCAGCCAAGATCTGTAGGAGAGATCCACTGCTTCCTCCGGTAGGTGAACAAGTAGTGATGATGAGAGCCGCGTGGGAGCTGGTCTTGCGAACGGTCAGGCATGTGGCCCTGAGACTGGTGAGGGTGACATAAATGACGTGCAGACAGCAGTGGACGATGATGTGGCCAATTGCACGTGGGAGCCAGGTGAAGAGGGGGCTCCTTCATCATCAGGAGAAGAGGGTGTTAGCATGGCTGTGAGTCAGCAGGGTGGGAGGTTGGGAGCCAAACGTGCCCGGGGTAGACTGCCCACTACGTAGGAACCTAACTGTCTGGAAAGAAGTAGCGGTGCATGGGTTCACAAAGGCAGCGGAAGCAGGCAGTCAGCATGGAGTGGTGGGGGAAGATGCCATACTTGGCGGTGTGGCAATTTTTCATAAAACCGGATGAGGTAAAGAAGGCCATTTGCAGAATCTGTTGGCAGAAGGTGAAGCGTGACCAGGGTGCCAATATTGGCACCACTGCCCTGCGTCACACATGCAGCTTCACCATAAAGTGGCCTGGGAAAACCATGGTTCTAATGTAGTGGTACAGCCTGCCGTAGCAACTGCTACATCACCCAGTGGCCCGCACCCCTTTTCCGCAAGTCAAGGCTCTACCACCTCAGCAGAAGGGAGCTGTGTTTCCTTTCCATCATCTACTGGTCCTGATGCTCCTCCTCCTACTACTCCTCGTCAGTTATTTCATCAGCAATCAATCCCAGAGGTGATTGCCAAGAGACAACAGTATGCGTGCACTCATCCAACGGTGCAGAAGCTGAACATGCTCCTGGCCAAGTTGCTGGTACTACAGCCACCTTTCAGAGAACTGATGGCTTGTGCCAAGCAAAGGTGGAGAGTCCCAAGCTGTCATTACTTCTCCAAAAAGGCAGTACCAGCCCTGCACATGTATGTCGAACAGAAGGCGGGCCAGCCCTTGATCTTGTCAGTGTCTGCTAAAGTTCACAGCAGCGCCGAAGTGTGGTGCTGTAACTACGGTCAAGGACAATATATGTCCTTTACGGCCCAGTGGGTAAATGTGGTTCCTGCACAACCACACCGGCAACTTGGCCAGGTGGCGGCAACTGCCTCCTCCACGGTCTCAATCTGTGGATCCTGCCCCAATGTCCTCTGCTGCCTCTTCATCCTCCACCTTGTCCTCAGCCTCCACCGCAAGCACAATTTGGAGTGCTCCTCCAGCATACCACTCGTGCAGGGCACATCGGTGTAACACTGTTCTGCACCTAGTTTGCCTGGGCAAACGGAGTCACACAGGGAAGGAACTGCTCTGCATCCTCCATCAAGAAGTTGAATCCTGGTTGTCTCCTTACCAACTTAAGATCGGAACCATGGTCACCCACAACGGGAAGAACATTGAGTGTGCTGTGTCAAGGATGGCTGAGCCATGCGCCCTGCATGGCGCACGTGGTTAATCTGGTTGTAAAGCTGTTCCTGAAGTATTCCACCCATCTGCAAGACATCCTGATAGCAGCCAGGAAACTGTGCATGCACTTCAGCCACTCTTACACTGCAAAGCACACCCTTCTTGAGCGGCAGAGGCAGAATAGTATTCCCCAACATCGCTTGATATGCATAATTTCCACCCTCCACTGTTGGACCCACTTTATGAGCAGAGGAAGGCCATAAATGATCTCTTGATGATGCAGGCGGACAAGAGCACCTCCCTGTCTCCAGGACTGAACAATGAACAATGTCATTCCACTGCTTCATGTGCTGGAACAGATGCTGCTAAATCTGGCCAGGGGACTGGAGACGTGGCGCCTACATTTCACGGCCAGCTGAGTCATGTGGGGGCTAAACAGGAGGAGGACATTCATGCACAAGCAATGTATACAAAACTGGGTGTTTTTTCTGCACAAGTGACAGGGGAGGAGTAGCAGGAGATGCAGGAGGAGGTAGAGGGAGATAAGTAAGACCAGGCAGATGACCCTGAGACACAGTGGCAGTATGCAGTGGAAATGGAGGCAGGGAGTTCCTCTGAGTCCCTTGCACAAAAGGACCGATGCATGCTCGGTTCTTGCGTAGTGATAGCCGAATTGTCACAATTCGGCATAGGTATGACTACTGGCTCTCCCCCATGTTAGACCCTCGCTACCAGTCCAAAATGGGGGCTTTTTTTTTAACACCCACTAAGAGGGAAGATAAATTGAAGTACTATCGAGACAGCCTATATAGTTAGTGCACCTATGTTTGTCATCGCCCATCCTCACGAAGGTCTGACTGGGATGCCATCTGCACTCATGTTTCACTGTCATGGCTGCTGGAGTGGGGTGGGGGGGGCAGTACCAGCTCCATCAGCTGCAACTTAAGTCTAGAGTCTCTGATGAGCACTTTTCTTCACCTGCCTAGAGAAGAAACCAACCACATGCAAGACATGGAGCAGAACCTGAACCAGCAGGTGGTGGCATACTTGGACTGCACCCTGCCATCCCATATGGAAGATCCCCTGGACTACTGGGCAGCCAAACTTGATTTGGGGCCGCAACTGTGACTAGGCCACTGTGTTGTCTTCTCATGCTGTTGCCACCTCACCACTCTGACACTGGGCCACTGTGATGACTCCTTATGCTGTTGGTACCCTCACCAATCTGTGACTGGGCCACTGTGTTGACTCCTCATGCTGTTGCTACACTCGCCACTCTGACTGGGCCAATGTGTTAACTCCTCATGCTGTTGCCACCCTCACCACTCTGTGACTGGGCCACTGTGTTGACTCCTTATGCTGTTGCCACCTCACCACTCTGTCACTGGGCCACTGTTGACTCATCATACTGTTGTCACCACACCACTCTTTCACTGGGCCACTGTGTTGACTCCTCATGCTGTTGCCACCTCACCACTCTGTGACTGGGCTACTGTGTTGACTCCTCATGCTGTTGCCACCTCACCACTCTGTCACTGGGCCACTGTGTTGGCTCCTCATGCTGTTGCCATCTGACCACTCTATCACTGGGCCTCTGTGTTGACTCCTCATGCTGTGGTCACCCTCACCACGCTGTGACTGGGCCACTGAGTAACTGACTGGGAGTAGAAGGAGCATCAGGACCTGTAGATGATGGTAAGAAAACACAGCTCCCTTCTGCTGAGGTAATGCAGCCTTGACTTGCGGAAAAGGGGTGAGGACCACTGGGTAATGCAGCAGTTGCTGCCTCAGGCTGTACCACTACATTAGAACCATGGTTTTCCCAGGCCACTTTATGGTGATGCTGCATGTGTTGACACAGGGCCGTGGTTCGAACACTGGCACCCTGGCCACGCTTCACCTTCTGCCCACAGATTCTGCAAATGGCCATCTTTACCTCCTCTGGCGGCTATATGAAAAAATGCCACTCCGCTGAGTATGGCATCTTCCCCCCACCATTCTGTGCTGACTACCTGCTACCATTGCCTCTGTAAACCCCTGCACTGCTACTTCTTTCCAGACAGGTAGGCTCCTGGTAGCAGGCGGTCTACCCTGGGCACATTTGTCTTCCAACCTTCCACTGCTGCAACCTGGCTGACTCATGGCTATGCTAACACCCTGCTGGCTCATCACGGAAAAATGAGAAACACAACGGATCCTGTCTTTGTAGCAGCCATAAGGCCTGTATCACACGGTCCTTATTTTGCATCAGGATTGAATCATGATTTGGAAGCCAAAAGCAGGAGTGGGTACAAAACACAGAAGACATGCAAATATTCCATTCATGTGTCATCTCTGTTTTGGATCCACTCCTGTTTTTTTTTTTTTTGCCTTAGTTATACTGATGGATTACTGAGCAAATACTGCCCGTGTGAAGGGGGATGCTCAAAAGACAGGATCCGTTTTATTGGAGTTGTTCTTATGACGGATAAGAAGATGGGCAAAATAAACAGTGACATCAACACAAACTTACTCCTGACACCATATCCACTGTGTCAGGGGGACACTACTCGTCTCAATGTGTAACAGGGCAGGTTCTGTAGAAATCTATGTGGAATCGGCTGAAGACTGTGTAAAAAAAGAGCCCTCTTTCACTCTATAGTAGAATATAGTTATTTATACCTGACACTAACATTGACCTGTTAGGCTGATTTCACACTTGAGTTATTTAGTCAGTTTTGGCCCCATAACTGACCAAATGAGTTAAATGTGAAGTGATTCTAAGTGTGGCACCTGTCATCTGCATGTCATACTGACTCACAGTATTGTTTCACTAGCACAGCGGACTCCCTGTGGATGTTTTTGCAATGCACAGTGTTCTACACTACTATGCAGGCTCTCAGCAGCCAGGAAATAGTTGTTTTTTAACGCGATTAGGATCGATTCAAATCATTTGGGGAAATTCGACAAACTGTCCAAGTAGAATTTTTGAGAAATTCGCTCATCTCTACTTATAACACTGGGTGAGTCAGGGTCTGAAGGGTGAAGAGTATTTGTAGAGTAAACCTTTTGCACCTCAATTAGTGGGTCATTTATGGTACCTGTAATATATACCCAATTAGTAAATCTTTGTGTCCCACAGTCTACTTTGATGCCCAGGATTAGAAAATCGTTGCCCTTTTTCTCCAAAAACAGTGCGACACTTGTCCACAGGCTGTGCGTGGTATTGCACTTCAGCTTCACTTCAAAACAGCTGAGCTTGTAAGGGCTTTAAATGGATGCATACAAGCTTTGAGTGTGGTGATGACCAAGCCTTTGGTGTTTGTCCTCTATGTCTGCTTTATTGTGTCCGAAGTGTGAAGAGGTTTTGAAGTGAGCCATGCACCATTCAAAGGAGGGCGTTAACATGACCACAGAGCACTCTATGGCTATGACAGTCTTTTGACAGGGAGGCGGCTTACTGTCTACAGACTCTCATTGAGGCACAGGCTTAAGTGACTACATGACAGACACTGTCCCTTTAAGAGGTAACAACTTACTATCCCTCTGGCTGTCATTGACAGTCTGTTTCTGGTCTCCTCAGAGTGCCAGCAATGACTATGGTTTTATCTGCAGTTATTTCCATGTTTATGTCCACATGGCACAGTACCTCACAATCCGCACAGTCTCCAACAGGGGCTCCAAGATTGTGGTACCTCCATCATCACAACCACTGCACGCACTTCTCAGTTGTGGTATGCTTTTCTTTACAACACACAGTATGGCACGCAGTCGCTCACACATGTTTTCTTACAGGTGGCAGATTGGTTAGTCTTGGCTCAGGCCTGACTAATATACAGGTGCACAGACTAGGCAGTTCCTTTCTGTCCCTCAACTCCAGTGTCGACTCGCTTGTGATGTTCAGCCTTGTGATGTGTGGCCTTGTCAATGCTCTGAGATAATGTAGCTTTATAGGATGTAACAATCACCTCCACTTGCTAGATAGCTACATGCAGGATTAATGCTAGCTTTGTTTCCAGCCACAGTAGTTTACCAGATCACTCTTCTATTTCCTGCCTGCTTCTGAACATGAGGTCTGCAGAGCACTGCTATTTATCTTCTCTCTGCCATGTGCTCTTCCTGTAGCTTAATTAAGGACCTTATTCAAATCAAGTCCCACGTTCCCAAAACTCCTTTTACATCCTCACATACAATCACATTATTATGACCACCAGCTGAGTAACCACCGTGTGCAGCATGGACAGCAGCTAGACGGGCTCGAAGTGTCTCAATACAGTGTCTCACAGCTTCTGGAGGAGGGACAGGGGAGGATCCATAAAGCAAACACAATGTTTGAGGTATTCCCACAGATGCTTAATTGGTATAAGGAATTAAGGGCCCAGTGTAGTATTTGTAAGTCTTGGTCATGCTCTTCCAACCAATGTCATAAACATCTAGCTGTGCGACATGTCACATTGTCTTTGTTCTGACTCAATATCCTGACAAAAAGTGTTGTGCTCAATGGCTTTATGTAACAATGGCAGGCTGTACTGAACTGTGTACTTACTTCAGACTCTCATCAGACAGCGATCAACTCAACTGCTCAGGCGTGTGTGAAGAATTCTGATGAATTTATTCCAGGCTGAAATCTTGAGAGAGTTGAGCGCCAAATGAAACACCAGTTCAGATAACATAAAACGGCTACAACTACTGGCAAGAAGGAGGGAAAGGGCAGAAGAACAGGGCAACATACAGGGAGACAAGAGGGACAAACTTATGCAGCAATACAATGCAGTACAGAGATAACATCCCCATCTGAAATCTATAGATTTCACTAGATATTGTGAACAAAATTTTCTATGTAAGTCTCTGAACCTAAAACAAAACTAAAAGTATGAAACAATAACAACAGTATAGTCACATGCTGGAACAGCAGATTTAGAAGAAGGTAATCCAGTACGGCAACAAATTCAAAAGAATAAACCCATTTTCGGATTGGGGAAGCCGCAACATGCTAACACTTCCACCAACCCACATTGTGATCCAATGATAAATGTCTGAGGTACAATGCCGCTGGAAGTTCCTTATGGTAGGCTCCCTCCTCCAGGGGGCATTCTCCTTATAGTAAGTTTCTTGCTGTACACACTGTATGATGACTTCCCCGGCAAGTTTGATTTCTTTAACTGAAGGATGATTCTTACAGATGTGCCACCCATGGCAGCCTAAATACATGTCCTTTGCAAAAGATCGAGCAATGTGAATTAGACAAGCAATAGCTTGTACAAGAAATGTCCATCTTAAGAAACGCTCAAGGTGGTGTGTGTTAAACCTTAATTTAGGATTCACTGTAGTATAGAGATTAGGGTTTGTAGGTCTGATTTCTTGGTCAGACTCAGGTTCCACCAATTCATAACTAGAGTTGAGCGAACTTGTGTTTTAAGTTCGGCATCCAAAGTTCGGGTTCGGGTTATCCAAGCATCCCGTTATGGATTCCGCTACCACGGACCATAACGGCATTTGGAATCCATAAGGGGATTCTTCAATGAACCCGAACCTTGGACAACATGAAGGACCTGGGGTGACGTCACCGTCATGTGATCAGTGCAGGGGGCGTGTCTCAGTACTGGATTAGATAAGAGGTGGTAGCCTACGACCTCTTATCCAATCCAGTACTGAGCCATGCCCCCTGCACTGATCAGATGACGGTGATGTCACCCCAGGTCCTTCATCCCGTGTTCCAAATGCCGTTATGGTCCGTGGTAGCGGAATCCATAACGGGATGCTTGGATAACCCGAACCCGAACTTTGGATGCCGAACTTAAAACACAAGTTTGCTCAACTCTATTCATAACTGGCAACGGCAGATAATGAACAAGGTTCCTGACACAGGAAACTTGGGGGTGACAGCCACATATGGTCAATGAGGCCTGAAACAGGAGCAGACCTTGTTCCGTGGTAAGCTGGATTGAGGTCAGTGGAGATGTAATGCCACTGTCCAGAGGTGGAGAAGCTTCTGATACGTTCAACTGTATTGCTAATGTATACGTAAAATTGTTTCGTCTGATTGTATATGTATCCAAGTGTTAACTCCAGACACCCACAGGTAGACTATTGCAGCTATTGCTTCAATGGATGCATCCGAGAGCATGTGGACTTGCTTTCTGGCAGCAGCTGTAAGGGAACTGGGAACATGCAATGTGGTACTCAAAGTTGCTCCAACACTTTCAAAGACTTCTTCCATGCCTAACACTTTTGTTGTTTTTCAGTAGGTAATGGTGTCTCATCTTGCCATGAATGGTGATCAGAGCTATGAATCCAAGAGGATCGTAGATAATATTCAAAACAGACAAGATTCCCCGCTTAGTGAAAGGTTTGTCACAGGCCGACACTTGGAATGTTAATGTCCCACAGTAGACCTTTCCTTTTCCATAATCTTAAGAAATTCCTCATCCTCTCTTACAGGTGCTCGTTTGTTGTCTTTACTTGTTAGATTAAAGACTGCTGATCCAAGGCTGTCGTCCCAGGACAAGGAAGAAATGTTATCTTTCCGGTCGTGTGGCCACTTACTGTCAGTGAACTTCTCTTTCACCCAGATATCAAGGGGAGAAACAGAACTGGAACTTCTCTTTCACCCAGTAATGGTACGGACATGTTTGAAAAAAAGTGCAGCGACTATTTGGTAAGACATGGATTCTAAATGAGGAGATCTTAGTTGGCTTCTTAGTCTGGTCTATGCAAACATTACCAATGATCACACCGCCTAGATTGAGACATTGGGCAAATGGAGCGTCATGAGGTCCATTGATTTGTTGGTGTACCTTGTGTACCGGGAGAATGTCTCTGCCAAAAAGGAGTAGGACATTTGTGTTCTTGTCAAGGGATGGTATTTCTTTTGCTATAGACTTTAGATAAGTATGATGAAAAGAAGAGCCACTTCTCTATTAGATGTTATCTGGTTACATTCAACAAGTGTTGGCAAGGGTATCCTGACATTGTTGTCAAGTTAAGTTACCATAGGTCCATTGGATGTCCTTCTAGAGACCTCTGTGATGCCACTACAAGTGCCTAATGTGTAAGAATAAGCGTCTCATTTAAGGTCGAATAAATCAAAGAGTTTGGATCTTTGAAGACTCTCTCTGGTCGATCCTTGGGGTATATGTTGACTAGACAAATCTTTGCACAAAGACCTTCACTGCAAACTTCTGTACATGAGCGACATACAGTAGTGGAATTTGCTATTGGCTCCAATTTCTTCCCGCCATGCTTTGCCACTGGTAGTGACCGAGTAGATGGCTCAGTGCTGTGTTGAGATGGGAGAAGTGCTTGCACATGGTCAACACTGTCAAATTCTATTCACTTAATGACAGATATACAGTCCTTAGCAAAATTTTGAGAGGAAGCACAACATTTGAAACATAGCCCAAATTTCTTCAGAAGCTCTTTGCGGTCCTGAAGCCGATGCACTTCTTGAGAGGATGTAGCTTCTTATGAATAGGACATTGACGATTGTGTTTTCAATTTTTGCACCTTGATTGCTCTTGTTCAGAAATGGTGTGAGGGTAGGGAGAACAGTCTTTTTCACTGACACTGGACCTCTATGAATTCTGTGCTTAGAGCATGGGCTGTCATACTTAGTAGGAGGTGAAGCCGAACCTCTGGACTTGCTGTAAGAAAAGCTTGGGTCATTCTTAGACTCTGAAATGTTCCTTTTGAACTTACAAAAGTAGGAAAATGGAGAGAAGGAAACGTGATATTCCCCAAGGGTAGTCCACCTTTCTTGTGTATTGTATGACAGTTTGGCAAATATAGGGTTAACTCCACAAGCAGTGTCCAGGTAAGTAAGTGTCTGCTTTTGCCAGCTGGAATTCTAGGAGTAGATCACTGAGCTCCTGGAATTGCTCATTCTCTTTGCCAGATATTTTTGGGAAACTTTGAAGCCGTTTAAACAGAGCGTTTTCTTTGGCTTCTGGACTGCCACAGCTCTGCTCTATTCTCTCCCAGGCAGCGATTAGACCTGTCCCAGGATTATCAACGTGGAAAGATCTGAGTCTCTTGACATATTCTGTAGATTGCAGGCCGAGCCATCTGACTAGCCGGTCAAATTCTTCAGCAGCTGTAATGCCAAGATCAATTTGCAGTCCTGAAAGCACATTTCCAGCCTCTGCAGTTTTCGGGCTGATCATCAAACCTGGTGAGGCCGGTTTTGGTATGGTCAAGGCGGACCATGTACCTTACAAACTCTGACATGTCTGACTTCAGACAGGTTATTGTGGGTTGAGTACTGCTGATCATATTGTTTGTGGTAGTCTGATTAAGAGACGTAGGAACATGTGGAGCTGTGTAGGCATTCAGTTCGAGAGCTGGTTTAGAGTCCGTGGGTCTAGTTACATGTGAAGCTGGACCATTATGGCTGTCAGGGGTTTGACAACTTGCTGGTATATTGGCTTGGACATGGGTAACTATGTATTAAGGTTGCAGGGGTGTAGGGTCTTGGTGCACCTTGATGTATGAAAGCGGCACAGGATGCAGAATAGGTACAGTATTGTACTGACCTTAAAATGCAGGGTTCAGCAGAAGGATCTGCTCATTGTTGTCCTGGAGGAACATGAACTGGTAGGAATGCTTTCAGCAATCAGATGTTCACTATTTTGGCTTAGCACGTAATCGCTTGGGCGCTTTACAAGGTCTTCTACATCCACTACACTTAAGCTAGCAGTTTGTTCTAGAACCTTTAACCTTGCCATGGCTGTAATGTGTTCACATTGTTTCTGCAGAGCTTCCATCTCCACTCTTTTGGCTTCCATAGTGGGCCTTTTTTTGCGCAAATTCAGCCTGTATCCCGGTCATCTCAGCATCGGTGAGCGATCTTATAAGCTGGCTACTGAGCGTAGAATATCTTGAAGATCGTGAATTAGATGATGTTTTGGAATGCCTGGTAGATTTGGAAACACGAGATGACATTTCCTGCAGTCGAGCGATTCTTGAAGCTATTTTGGGCTTAGTTTCACATACTAGGTTTTTACATTCAAGATCAGGCATTAGAAGCTAAGCAATTCTTCTAGAGAATCTTGGGTATTAAGGCTTTCTAACAAATTAACATATTCTGCACTTCCAATTGAATACGGCTCATACACTGTGAAAAGTTGCACTAGGGCTCCCTCTGGTGGTTATTCATCACAAGCAGACTGCGAGACGGTGAAGATATCACTAAGCAGTTTTTGCCATAAACCAGAGACTTTGGAAGAAAGTTCAAGTTTACTGCTCTCAAGATTTTCTTTGATCTTCCATGTAGAGTGAGTTAGGCTACTTTCACACTCGGGTTCTTCTTTTCCGGTATTGAAATCTGGTAAAGGGGCTCAACACCGAAAAAAAACGCATCCGATTTGTCTCAATGCATTCTGAATGAAAAGCAATCCGTTCAGGATGTCTTCCGTTCCGTCCCATGTACGGTATTTGACCGGACAAAATCCTGAAACACTACCACACTTGCCGGATCTGGCATTCATTTCCATTGAAATGTATTAATGCCGGATCCAGTACCAAGTGTTCCAGAAATTACCTCATCACTGGATCCAGTTTTCCGGTTTGCGCATGCGCAGTTCTTTTTAGCTTTGAAAAAATTAAATATTGGATGATACCGGAAAGACGGATCTGGTATTTCAATGCAAAAGTCTAACGGATCTGGATCCAGAAAAAAAAAAAGATATCCGTTTGCATACGGATTTTCGGATGCAGCAGGCAGTTCAGGCAACGGATTCTTCTAACTCTAGTGTGAAAGTACCCTTCGGAGTCTCGCTCCTTCACTAGGTGGTGCATTAAGGTCCATATCCTCTTGCAGCTCTAGCTGGTCGCTCTGTGCAGCGCTTCCCTCAGCCATATTGTCACACAGACATAATTAAATGGATGCAGAAATAAGCTGATATTGTAAGAAGACTCTATGAGTGTGAGGTGTAGCTGCAATGCAAACTGATGGTTGCCTGTAACTGCACCGACACTGCAGCTGTGAGTGGCTATGTCTGCAGAAGCAGAGAGCTGCTCTGCTCTCTGTGTTTCTAAACCATCTTTTCGCTGTTCCGACTCAATATCCTGACAATAAGTGTTGTGCCCAATGGCTCCATGTAGCGACAGGACGGGTCCGACAGGCTCTTAACCCAACGGAACAGCCTGCCGGATCCGTCCTGCCGCTAGTGAACGTGTGCCCCCGGACTACCACTCCGGCCCCATTGACTATAATGGGGACGGGGTGGAGTTCCGGCGGAGGCACGGCAGCGCATGACGAGAGGCTGCCGGAATAAATGTCGGACATGTCGTAGTTTTATTCCGACGGCCTCTCGGCGTGCACTGCCGTGCCTCCGCCAGAACTCCGTCCCACCCCTGTTTTTAGTCAATGGGGCCGGAGCGGTAGTCCGGGGGCACACGTTCACTAGCGGCAGGACGGATCCGGCAGTCTGTTCAGTCGGGGAAGAGCTTGTCGGATCCGTCCTGCCGCTAGTGTGAAAGTAGCCTAACAATGGCAGTCTGTATTGAACGATGTACTTACCTCAGACTCTCATGAGACAGTGATCAACTCAGCTGCTCTGGCGTGTGTGAAGAAACCAGATGAATTTATTCCAAGCTGAAATCTTGCAGTTATGCACCAAAACAGTAGGTGAAAAGAGGATAATGTCGCAGAGTTAAGCAGCACCTGTGAAGATAACATAAAATGGCTACTACTACTGGCAAGAAGGAGGGCACCATACAGGGAGACAAGAGGGACAAACTTATGCAGGAATATAATGACTGGGGCAAGGCCGAAATTGGCGCTTGCCCCTCATGGTGTCATTGAGACACTTTATTATGGTATGGCCATGTTTTCACCCCCCCCCCCCTCCCCCCTCTTTCTCTTTTCTCTCCTTGTTTTTCTCCTCAGGTTAAGCTGGCAACCGGACGGCAGGTGATTGGCTCAGGAGTGGTTGCTGTCTGGTTGCTGGGCTTAGGCTATTTTTAGCCTGAATAGAGGATTGGCCAGGAGGTTCTGTGGCGGGAACTGGACCACTATTTAAGGTCGGTCACTCACCTGGGACTTGGCTCTTGGAATCTTCAAGCAAGAAAGAAGCATCTCCCGCCCGCCCTCCCAGTTTATGTCGCGGTCTTGTTAAATATGGGGGGGGTTAGTCGCCCAGTCTTCTGGGTGGACGGATATTAACTTAAGGGATCTTTATGTATTTATTTAATTTATGGTCAGTGTAATTAATTTATTGTGGTAATATTTATTGGTTAACCCCCAGATTTAATAAAGACCGCGGCCTTATTCATCCACAATTGGTTGTTTGTCGTTACTATAGGAATTAGTTATAATGGGTTTAGTTGTCGATTGTGACACCATGCAGTACAGAGATGACAATCCATGAAGACATGGGACATGACAGTCTTGCTGGAGGATCATATCCACCCCAAGGAAGGCAATCAGCATGGATGGGTGTATGATCTGCAAGGATGCTTTCATACCCAAATCGGTTGAGAGTACTTTCCATATAGATGAGTGCCCAAGAGAATGCCACAAAAACCTTCGCCAGACCATAACACTGCCCCCACCAGCTTGTGTTCTTCCAAAAATGGCTGCAGGGTGTTCCCTCTCTGATGTTTCTCGCCTGGCACGCCAACGTCCATCCATTTAATGAAGCAGAAAATGTTACTCATCAGAGAATACAACCCTTTACCAATCAGTGGAGGTCCAATTCCGATACTGGCATGACAATTGAAGCCTTTTCTGCCGATGCAATTTTCTTGGCAGAGGTGCGGTGACCATCCATCTGATTCAGAGCTCCATACGCAGTAGAGTTCGCTGAACTGTTGTGTCAGACACGTCTGGTAGCCCCTGGTTCAGTTGGGTGGTGAGCCGCTCCCCTGTAGAGTGTAAGTCCGCACTCATGCACCTTCATAGCTGACGTTCACCTCTCACATCAATGGCACGTGGCTCTACGCAGATTCCACGTCACTTATTTGCAATAGTGCCACTTGTCCACTCACAATACACTTTCACCAAAGCAGCGCAGAACAGTTCACACTGCGCACTTTCAGGAATACTGCCACCCTTGGCACGAAAGCCAATAATCGGAAACAGAATGCACAAGGAGTACCTTCTGTTTTTTTTGCGGACCCATTGAAATGAATAGTTTCGCATATGGTCCGCAAAAAAAACAGAACGGACACGGAAAGAAAATACGTTCGTGTGCATGAGGCCTAAGGCCCCATTCACATGTCCGTAGTGTGTTGCGGATCCGCAACACACCTTGCCGCCGCCCCATAGAGATGCCTAGAATTGTCCGCAATTGCGGACAAGAATAGGACATGCTCTATATTATTGCGGAGCTGCCGGCCGGAAGATCGGCGGCGCGCATCACGTCCCCATTTAAAATGAATGGGTCCGCACCCGTTCCGCAGATTTGCGGAACGGGTGCGAACGAACATTGCGGACGTGTGAATGGGGCCTAAGGAAAATTTAATTGTGAGCTCGACTGAGGACCAGGACAGATGTGATGGATTACAATATGTGCACCACGTTCAGGTTCATCGTGAGAGCCTTATTTTCAGGAGCCTAGTTCAAGCAGTTTCCCACCCAAACTTGCCATCTCTTACGTGCTGCTCACTAGTCATCCAATGGGTCTTGCACAATTTCCTCGGAGCGTACACATCAGCTGTCGGCAGAGCATGCATGTCTTCTCCATAGGGAGAGGGAAACAAGCAGATACCGGTGGTGGTGGCTTATCTTCCAAGAGGAAAAGGATGAGGCATGTTGAAATCTGACTCTTTCTCCCCCCTGACTTCTGCCATCAGGAGGCCCCCAAACCCATTAGATGGTCAGCCGGTCCTGAAGAAAGTAATAGGTTTGGCCTAATTTGATCTAATGTGTATGTCCAACTTCTGTCTTCTGTTTCCCTTTCTCCAGTGACCCATCAAATACGTGAGATGAACCCGTGTCATTACATCAGCCACCACATATGGAAGGGTGCAGCAGGGGGCTACGAGAAGGTGCCCAAAGGACCATCATCATTTGTCCACTTGGGGCACTATGGGTGTTTTGCCATCTGGACACCATGCAGATGAATGTTTGGTGGGCATCCCATCTCTGAGACCCAGTCCTGTTTTCAGAATGGATACACTTCTTATGTTGCTGTGAACAGACAGCTGTGCGCGCATGTGCGTCTCTCTCCATGCACTTTGATTGGTCCTCTGAAAACAGCTGAGGATATGCTACAGCTGTCCAGATAAGGATGCCCATTTAAAGACCCCCACTGATCTACCATTGGTAATGGTCTGTAGATGCTAACATGTGTCTGGACATGGAAGACATGAGAAGAGCTATAGTGTTGCACAGGTAAGTGGTTGCACTTGGACCAAGTGCCTAAGGGAGCCCACAGATGCCTCCACCACATGAGACCCCAGAATTATAAATGGCCCAGGGCAGGTTGTGAATTGGAGCTCTGGAGCTTCCACTTACATCTCTCGATGAAGGAATCTACATCAGAGGTATCTGATAATGTCTCCATGGCCTCCAGTGCCCACTTATGTGTCATTTATTATACAGGGGTCTTCTTATCTGGCTTTGGCACCAGTTCAGGTCGACCTCTGCTTCCCCTATAGCTACGTTCCTGCTGCCACCAGGGGTTCATGTTGATGCATTAGGTCTTTTGGCACCAGGAATTACAACCTTCAGTGGTGTCTTCCACCCCACCATTGTCCAAAGGTATCAGGAGATTCCACCAATGTCAATGGTCCACCTACCCGGTTGGTCCCCCGACTACTTTCAGCTCCACTGACTGATGGTCCTTCATCAGTCTAAGTTGGGTTCCTAAGGCAAATATCAACAAAGATTTGGTGTCCCAGAACTGCTACCGAGTCCGGGGTCGGCCCTCTTTGTAGTTTGGATGAACGTAACCTAAGGTGAAGCGTGCTGGATGATGATGATGACGATGATGATGAAGGCTGGAATGGATTTCAA